>JAYEPQ010000004.1:26239903-26252403 GCA_036321105.1 Dracaena cambodiana
ATAATCTCCTTATTTTTTTTTAAATTTCTTTTTGGATCATGATCTCTACCTAATTAGCTTATTTAGGATCAAATTTTATGATATTTGAAGTTTATTTGTCCTATCATCAAGTGGATATAAAATGTTATATTTCTTGAAACTGTAACTATTAATTTTATATATACTTGATGGAAGATTAAAAAAAACTAAAATCCAAGAAATTGGATATGAGGAACATTACGGGATCGAGTTCATAATTCAAAATAATTTTTTCAAGAAAAAAATTAGAGATAGTGAAAATGGGTTGTAGCTCATGTAATTTACGTGAGTCGGCGATTCACTTTCTTTGCTCTCTCTCTTTCTCTCTTTATTTATCTCTTTATACATGCATATATATATATATATATATATATATATAGAGAGAGAGAGAGAGAGAGAGAGAGAGAGAGAGAGAGAGAGAGAGAGATTACTATAGGTGAGCCGCTAGCTCAGGCAAAGTTGCACGAGGTAGCGACAAAACTATAATGATCCAACGATTTTTCTTTAATTTTTTTTACAATTACAATCTCTACCTCCTTAACTTTTTCGGATTAAATTTCATAAATTTTGAAATTCATTTACCTTTTCATCAAGTGCATACAAAATGTTTTATTCATTGAAAACCGTTAATATTGTGTTAACTTGATGGAGGACCAAATCGAAACTAAAACACCAGAAAATTGGGTATAAGTGAATCTTAGTGGGTCGAGATCATAATACAAAAGAAAGTTTTTTTAAAAGATTATTGGAGATAGTGAAAATGAACTGCAGCTCAGGCAACTTGTGTGAGCTGTCAGCTCATATCCATTTTACTCATACATACATACATATATTATTATACACGCACAAACACACACACACACACACACACACACACACACACACACACACACACATATATATATATATATATATATATATATATATATATATATATATATATATATATATATATATATATATAATAGAATTGAGTTGTCGACTCAAGTAAAATTACTTGAGCTGCAATCTACTTCTACTCTCTTTAATATTATTTTTTAAATTTTGTTTTGAATTATGATGCTGACACCCTAGGGTTCACTCATACCAAATTTCTTGAATTTTAGTTTTGACTTGGTTTTCCATCAAACAGATACAAAATTAATTGTTTTTTATGTCGATATAGCATTTTGTATTCACTTGATGAAAAAGCAAGTAAACTTTTGAACCTTAGAAATTTGATCTTAAAAAGTTTGTGAGGTAGAGATCAAGATTCCAAAAAAAATTAAAAAATAATGGGATAATTAGTATTTCACAGCTGACTTACGTAACTTATTTGAGCTGTGGTTTATTTGTAGTTACATGAGAAAACAGCAAAGAAGTTATATTACAATTATTATTTTAATTTTTTTGAAATCATGATCTCTACTTCTTTAATTTCTTTATAATCAAATTTCATTAGTTTTGAAATTTATTTACTCTTTCATCAAGTGGATACAAAAATGTTATATTCATCAAGTACTGTTAATTTTGTGTTTAATTGATGAAATACCAAATCAAAATTAAAAACTAAAAAAATAGGTATGAGTGAACCCTAGGGGGTCGAGATTATAATTTAAATAATTTTTTTTAAACAAATAATCGAGATAGTAGAAATATAAAACAACTAAGATAACTTATATAAGTTGGCTGCTCATTTCTATTATATATATATATATATATATATATATATATATATATATATATATATATATATATATATATATATATATATATATATATATATATATATATATATCCTCCATAGGAAGTTGTTGTTTTCGGGAAAAACCGAGAATCTTTCCATTGCCATTGAGAAAAAAAAAATTTAAAGATTACAGAAATTTCTCTTTTTTTCTTCAATTACAATGAAAAGATTCAAGAAAATAAAAATAGACGAGAGCACCTATAGAACACGTCGCTCTCTTTTTACATAATATCATGGAATTGAGGCAGCTATGAGGATTGATCTGTTTCTCGTTAACGATCCAACGTTGAAGGTTGGAGGCAATGAAGATTTCTTGAGCTCGTCCTTCTTTTCTTATCTTAGAAGAAGCTTGGATTCTTATGCGAGAGAGATTTGGCCAAAGGTCATTTTTGAGTTCCTTTGGAGGGGTATTTATATGGTCCAAGTTGTTGAGGAAGTTTCCATGTAGATAGAAACAGAATTTTGTTGTAATATCGATGAGATATTTGAGTTTCCTTTTGATTAGATTTTCTCCAAGATTCTTTGTATCTGGTCCTGATCTTGCACCAAAAATCAATTAGTCTAAGATTATAATTCTTAGAATAAGAAAAATAGTCCATGACAGGACCCATTTTTTATTAAGATGAAGGTTAGGCTCGTCGTGCAAGGCGGAGGCTAGGCTCGTGCAAAGAGGCTGGGCTCGCTATGCAAAGAGGTTGGAAACGCTGCGCGAGACGAAGGCTAGGCTCGCATAAGGAGACTGAGCTCACCGCGCAAGATGGAGGCGAGGCGGAGGCTGGGCTCGTCGCGCGAGGCAGAGGCGGGGCTCGCCGATCAAGACGGACGACTGGTCTCGCTGCCATGAGGCTGGGCTGCCAGCCTCATGGGTGCAAGAATTTTTTTTTTTGGTTCTACAAGACCCCCTCCAAAGTTTTTGAAATTTTGCTCCTTTATTTGTTTAGCAAAATTTTAACATATTTTGGATTTTTTAAGCTTTCAATTATTTTAAACTTCTCGAATGCAAGGCTTTGCTAGACTCCTGTTTGCGTTCATCATGCGATAGCTTCGCATATTTAGGCGGCCAACTTTGCCTCGAGATTTGCGCCCTAAGTACAGACCGTCTATTTGAGCGAGGGGCCTCTTTAAGAAGAGTTCTTCATTATGTCATGTAAACATTGAGTAAAATATTTTTAGTTTCATTTTGGTCTTTTGTATAACATGTTTGTGGTGATGAGTGAGTGAACTTGGAAAGAATGGATGATTAGTTGATACATTAAGGAAGATGGAACTTGTTAAGGGGGTGGAGATACTCAGTAATCTGAGTGTTTTGATTGTGATGTGACTCTTTTGGGTTGCCAAACAGAGTCGATGACTCGCTTGGATAACAGACAGAGCCAATGATTATTTTTGAATTGAGGGGTGACTCGCCTGGCTGATAGACAGAGCCGAAATGATGGAATTAGGATCAAAAAACTATGGGAAAAGGTGTATTATTAAACGTACCCATGGGATGTCGACAGAGGTGTACTGTTAAACATACCAAGATGATCGGGTTAGGGTCGAAGAAGTATAGACAGAGGTGTACTATTAAACATACCCATGAGGTTTTGCCAGAGGCGCTTAGTTGCACATGCCTGGGGTTTGACGAAGGCACTTAATTACATATGCCAAGATGATTGGGTCAAGATCATCGAGTTTGGCAGAGGTGCCTAATTGCATATGCCGAGATGATCGGGTTAGGATCATCAAGAACTTTATTTGTTGTAATATGTGTAATTATTCAAATCTTACTGTCAGAGATAAGAGTTTAACTTGATAGATTTGTTTGTATTTAAGTGAGATGGTTTGAATCTTGCTGTCAGAGGTAAAGGCTTAATATGACAAATTTGGTTGTTTTGAGATGAGATGGTTCGAGTCTCGCTGTCAGAAATAAGAGCTTAACATTACAGGTTTACAGGATTTTTAGCAAATTCCAGTTATTAACTGATTTGGCATGCTTTTACCAATCGCCGTTTGCATTAGGCTAGCCATGCTATTTCCCTTAGCATGATGATGAGTTATCGAGGGTTTTGTTTGGACTTAAATGCCAGATATTTCTTTTTCCCTTTACTTATAAGCATTGGGTTATGAGTATCCATATCGGATGATATTATGACAAATTTGTCTTGAGATTTTTAGCAAACCCCCAGTTATGAACGAATTTGATGTGCCTTTACCAATTGTCATTTGCGTTGGGCTAGCCATGCTATTACCCTCACTATGATGAGTTGTTGAGGGTTTTGTTTGGGTTTAGATGCCAAATGTTCCCTTTTCCCTTTACTTTGATAGCATCGGGCGATAAACTTATTAGCCTTCTCTTTCGTTTTTTTTTTTTTTGTGGTGGCTATATGTAGTACTTTTTTAAGAACTTGCCACTAATAGGCATCATCATTCTGTTGCCGTCTTATTGATCAGATAGGAGACCCTTTTTGAGTAGACAGTTTCTACTACAGAAGATCCTTCCCATTTGGAGTTTGAAATTTCTTTTTTGTCTTATGGGTCATGATCCCTTTTCTTTGACTTTCTTGTTGAACGTTGTTGAGATGCATGCTTGATATAATTGGATTTGCTGTTGGGATTGGTGAACATAGCAATCCTTTGCGTGTGCCACAACATCTGCGCAGGGTAGTTGATTCTTTTTATGTGAATCCGGAGTTTTAGCCCTGCTTGGTGTGCCCTGCAAGTCCTTCTTGAGCTTTCCTTTTTGAGAAGCAACGAAGGTACCATCTTGTGATTTGCTGTATAGAGTTTGCAACACTGCATCACAGTAAAGTTGAGTTGCCTTTTTCTTTACTGAGGCTGCTTCTTTTGGATCTTTCGGAAGTATGTCATATAGCTCATAATTTATAAATGAAGAGTGTCAGTCAGGGGCTCACGATTTGATCCAACTTAGTGCACTTCGTCTGCCTCCAATATTATTTTAAGATTGCAGCTCCTGATAGTGACGCGCTTGCTTGAGTCAGCTGGCAGCGCCAAAGTTGCGATGAGTGATGCGAGAGCATCTTTGTACATATTCTTGTGTCACGACACATGGTCGATATGAAAATTTTCTAATTTGTTGGCCATTTTTTATTGCCATTTGATGATAGAGCATAACGAATTCATGTTAACCTCGTACTCTCTAGTCATCTAGTCGACGATAAGCTTCAAATTGTCATACACCTTGAGACACTTTGCTCCCAGCTGCTGGGCTATTTGGAAGTTGATTACGAGCACATTGTACTCTGTTGCGTCGTTTGTGCATGGTTCAGTAAGTCACTATGCCCGGAGGATCACATGTTTGTGAGAAATATTTTTACTACCCTAACTCCTAGGGCAGCTCCTGTGAGAAGGAGTTGCATCCCCACCCCTGTGAGAAGTAGGTATTGTAGTATGTTTCACCCCCTACGGGTTCTCTAGTGTCTGGTCTTATGAGATTGATACAAATTCTGATTTTCTTGCAGAATTAGCCCTATTAAAAAGTATAAGAAAATCAAGAATTTTACGCCTTTGATGATGTTACATGATATTTGCTTTGCGTTCAGAGTGCAAGCTTGGGCTTATACATGCGGTTTAGTCTCGCATTTTAAGCTGGTATAGCCTTGCGACTGGGCTAGTATAACTTTGTGTTATACGCGGGGTTAGACTTGTGTGCTAGTTTAGCCTTGCGTACTAAGTTAGATTCATGCACTGACTTAGCCTCGCGACTGGACTAGTATAACTTCGCGTTATAAGTGGGGTTGGATTTGTATTCTGGATTAGCCTTGCGCATTGAGTTAGTTTCATACGCTAACTTAACTTTGCACACCGACTTAGATTTGTATTTTAGTTGTGAGCATAACTTTGCACTCCACGCAGACACAACATTACGCTTGAGTTACTTTACACGAGCTTAACCTCGCATCTTGACCCCTTTTACGCGGGCTTAACCGCAAGGTTTACTGGATGCGAGTCCCACCCCTGTGTGGGCCTCATTTGAATGGTTATGATGAGCATTGTAATTCAATTGACCGCCTTCTTCTTCTTTGAAATTTATGCAGGGCTGAGAGTTAATTTTGCATTTTGGACTTCTTCGTGCTTTGAATTAGACTCGTGCTTTGGATCTGCCTCACACGTTGTGTTTATCGCTTGTTGGCTTATCTTTGCGTATGGAGGGTTTTATGCCTGGCTGTAACTTTGGCTTGTATCTTGCATCTCTTCCAGTAATGAAAATAATGTGATTCACCATATAGCCTCGCGTATGTGTTATCTTCACGTTTCAACTATTTTATGCGGGATTGCAAATTAGCCTCACGTTTTGGAGGTTTTACATTTTTGCTGGCTTTGCTCTGCATAGTCTTGAATTGCTCGTAGGTATTAGCCTTACGTTCTTTACGCTACCTTCATACATATACTTGTTTCGCTGGATATGGGTTTCACCCCCTGCATGAGACTTGTTTGGTTGTTCATGAACTTCGTCATGTGGTAGTAGTTTACTTTCTCCTTTATAACAGACTATGCAGAGTTGAATCTTAGCCTTGCATTTCTATTCACTTTTGTACTCTGGATGAGTTCTGTGTACTGGTTTAGCCTCCCGTATTAGTATAACCATGCATGCTGGTTTGGTTTCGATTTAGCCTCGCGTTTGGATGACTTTACGCTAGCTCAGTCTCTAGTTAGCTTCATGCCTTAAATGATTTTATGTTGGCTTAGCCTCACATTGTACGCAGACATAGCCTAGCGTTCTTTCTTTGGGCTATTAATTTCATACTCTTATCCTAGTATGATAGGGCTGGCGAGAGTTTTACTCTCTTCCCGTTGCCTTGGCAATATTAGGCAATAGAAATTCATATGTTTTTTCTTTTTTTTTCTTTTTCTTCTTTTTTCCTTTTTTTTTCTTTTTTTCTTTTTTTGTGTTTTTTTATTGATGACAGTCATTTTGTTGTCGCTATATTCGCGGACACATTTTTTCTGTTTAGGTCTCAACTGGATCACATTTGCATCGATGAGTGCCTAAATTTTATCTTTTAGATCATAACAATTCTTGGTTGGGTGCCTACTGTTTTGATAGTAGAGATAATACTTGGGATCATCTGTCTTTCCAGCTTCCTCTGGCTTTCGATTTTTGGGTAAGTTGAGCATTCCCTTTTTATTCAGTAGGTGAAAAAATATGACCGTTTGTTCATCTTTAAAATCATATGTCCGTTGCGATGTATAAGAATCTCGATTATTTTGTATTTTTTCATTTGCAGTAGGTCTGGTGATCATTGCCTCCTTCCCCTTAGGGTGGATGATTGTGGCTATAGCTGATTCATGACCATCCTCCTCTGAGCATGGTATTCATTGATATGTTAGACTATATCATCTACTTGCTGTCCTTATTTGACTAAATCCTTCCAGATTTTGGACTCTACTGCTCACATTTTGACCAATATCCTGGTCTGAAGATTATGTTTGCAAGTCTCCACAAATGTTTTCTATGACATACCGTGCGGGCATCGCACTGACATTTCGCAAAAATGCTCAATGAAACTTTTAACCGTATCGTCTTTTTTTTACTTGTTTGATAGAAGAGAGTAAATGGATACCTCGGTATCGTTTTCAAAAAAGTGGCTAGGAACTCTCTTTTCATATTAAACCAAGTATTGATAGTTCCCAAGAGCAACTGCATAAACCAAGTGAATGCAGACTCTCGTAGGATACTTGCAAAGATTTTTATCATCATTGCATCATTACCTATTAGATGGCCGATCTGAGAAAGGAAATAGTATATATGCTAGTTTGGAGATCATTTTCCATCATATGATTTTAACTTCAAAGGCTTATATTTTGCCGAAAATGGTGCGGAGTCCCACTCCATCGGATAGGGTCTCGTAATCCCCATCTCTTGCAACCCTTTCCGGTGCGTTAATACTTCTATTTGGCTTTGAAGCATCTGTTTGCCCCATATTTTCACTCGGTATCTTGATTGGATTTGGTCTCATACTTCTTTACTTTATCAGAAGAGGAAGAACCCCCTATTTTGTCTTGTGTTTTTTTGAGTGTTCTTTATGACCTTCACGAGCATCGCTTTAAATTCTTCGATGCTCCTTTACTGCTCTTGGATGAGGAATTCTTGCGCTTCAATCTTTTGACTCATCTCGGCCGACCGTTGACCATATGAACTGTCCTTCTCCCGGACCAAGAGAAAGCGTGCGATCGAAGAATTGTTATGGCCGAATGCTCTCTAAACTCTTCATATTCCTCATTAGAACCCCCTGCCAATCTTTTGTAATCGTGAGGAGCCGTCACGCCTGACCTGAGGCATGTGTGATGATAGGTTTTCTCTGCTTTCGTATCAGAGGTACACCCTTCGACGACTGGTTTTTTCCCTTTATTCATCATATTAGACTTAAAAGCGGGCAAATCTTAATCGGAGTCAGAGTTCTTTTTGGAATATCGGATCCTAGTGCTGACAGTCGGTTAAATACAAATGGTCTTGGGGCTTAACAACGACAATGAGTCGAAACTGCTGCGATTAACTCCTCGCAACAGCAGGACTGATAGGGTCATGCTGCCCTTCTTTTATTCGTGAGATATCTCCGTAATTTCAGAGTTTTTTATGTAGTGCTGATATAACCATCTTTTGCGAGCAGGTCCCCGCTTCCTGTGCGGATTTATTTATCCAGACAGGTGGCTCTGAGAAGTCATGGAAGTTATATTTATTAACCCCCCAATTGGTTTTATGCCTAGCATTAGTTTTGAAATGTTTTGCCTGAAACCACTTGGTAACCTTGCATTCTTTTGTTCTTACGCAATGCCGAAGCTTAATTTTAGCTTCGCACACTAGACGATCCTCGCACATTGGACGAGCCTGGCATACTGATCTAGCCTTGCACACTGGCGTAGTCGAACTAGCCTCACGTACTGGCTTAGATTTAATTTGATTTTCAATTTTAGTTATACTAGGTTGGCATCTAGTTTTATTTATACTAGGCTGTAAACCCACCCGGCGTCCACCTTTGTTCATACTAGATTGATTTATGCGTGGCTGATTTTTACTAGGCTAATTTGTGATAAGCTGATTTTTGCCAAGCTGAGATGTGCTAGGCTGATTTTTGCCAAGCTGATTTTTATTAGGCTAATTTTTGCCATGCTGATTAGTGTTGGGCTGAGCAGGGCTGAGCTTTAGCCTAGCATCCTCCTTACTTTATACTAGGCTGATTTCGAACCTGACATCTTTCTTACTTTGTGCTAGGCTGATTTTGAACCTGACATTCTTCTTGACTTATGCTATGCTGATTTTGAGCCTGACATCCACCTTTGTTTGTGCTAGTCTAATTTTGAGCCTAGTGTGCAAAACGGGCTCTGTGTGCCCTATGGTTGGCCCTCCGATTCCGGTTACAGATTTGGGTTCATCTTTGCGCCGCAATAGGTTTTCCTTTGGCGTCGATCGCAGCAAGTTTCCTAAATATTGGAAAGGACACTATTTGTTTTAATGGACCAGAGTTTGAAAATCCAAGTGACTGTTGATGAATCAACACCTTCTTGTTATCCAAAACTATAAGGTCATCTTTTTATTTAGGTGATTTTGAATGTTTTGAGTTCATCACCTTTTTGTGTCTTTGCCGCATAGATTTCTTCTTGCTTGGACTCGACGAGTCTGAGGATATGTAATCCTTGTATTTTTTTTGCTCGACCTCGATCACCAATTTCTCCATCGTTTCTCCAATTTTATTGATGTCGGATTTGACCACTATCTCCTCTTCAGTGTGGGGATTTCTCCCACTATGGCCACCAGTCTGTTTTCGAAGAAAAATGAGAATCTTTCCATTACCATTGAGAAAAAAATAAAGATTACAGAAATTTCTCTTTTTTCTTCGATTACAATGAAAAGATTCCAGAAAATAAAAACAGATAAGAGGATTTATAGAACATGTTGCTTTCTTTTCATAGAAGATCGTGGGATCGAGACAGCTATGGAGATTGATCTGTTCATCGTTGACGATCTAACGTCGAAGGTTGGAGGCGGTGGAGATTTCTTGAGCTCGATCTTCTCTTCTGATTTTGAAAGAAGCTTGAACTCTTGCGCGGGAGAGATCTGGCCAAATGTTTTTTTTGAGTCCCTCTAGAGGGGATTTATAAATCCCAAGTTGTTGAGAGAGTTTCCATTTAGATAGAAATAAAAAAAATTTATAATCTTAATAAGATATTTGAGTTTCCTTTTTATTTGATTTGTTCCAAAATTCATTGTATCTTGTCCTGATACTATACCAAAAATCAATTAGACTCATATCATAATTCGTCGAATAAGAAACATAGTCCGGGGCATAGCCGACTTTTTATTGAGATAAAGGCTAGGCTCACCGCGCGAGGCAGAGGCTTGGCTAGACGCACGAGGCTGAGGCTTGGCTCGCCGCATGAGGCGGAGGTTAGGCTCAAGCAAGGAGGCTGGGCTCACCGCATAGGTAGAGGTTGGGCTCGCGCAAAGAGGCTGGGCTAGCCACGCGAGATAGAGGCTAGGATCGCACAAGGAGGCTGGGCTCGCCATGCGAGGTGGAGGCGGGGCTCGTCGCATGAGACGGGCAACCAGTCTCACTACCGCGAGGCTGGTTTCCAGCCTTACGGTGCGAGCCTGGTTGCCAGCCTCGCATCTGTGAGAGATTTTTTTTTTTTTTTTTTTTTGTTCTATAGTTGTTTTTGGAGGTGCCCCTAAATATCAATACGGAGGGTGCATGTATATAGTTGGTCCGAATGATTAGTTTGGATCTCCACATCCTAAAATGTTGGTCTGGGTGAATTTGGTGATATTGCTTGGTACTTGAGGAACTATTCTAATTTTCTTTCTTGTAGAATTTACCCTCATATTCATGAGGCCAAGTACATGGTAGCCTTTGTCTCATGCATTGGTTGTGCTCCCTGCCAGTTATATCGCTTAACCTATTATTTCCTCCCATATGTTTCTTTAGGTGCTTGCTCAAATTTATTTTTCAATATCGTTTTACTGCAGGACTTAAACTTAGCAAAACCTCTCTTTGCGCTTACTCTCCATGCCATCCTTTACCTCAATCTCCTCTTTTATGCCCTCTTTTATGTTTCCATTCGTAGTTTGCTTGTGTTCATCTTGCAATATTCTCTTACCACCGGAGTTAAATTTTAGCAAAGCTCCTGTGTGTGTGCATGCCTGACAGTTTTAGGCAGTGAAAGTATTGAGCATAATTGCAATTCTGCGAAATTCTTGTAACTGTAAGCATTTTGACATTCACTGTTGTGTAAATTATTCAATTTTTGGCACATGTCACTGTTGTGTAAATTATGTGTGATTAATTATTCAGTACACGGGGGCGAGAAAAGACATAATTTTCTTGCAATGAAAGAAAAGTTTAGGCAGTGAGATTCTGACCTGCGTTGTAATTTCTTCAAAGCTTTTACTAATTGTTTATTCTGTTAGTTATTGAGCTGAACATTTGGAATTTGGGCTTGTTTGTTGTGTAAAATATGTAGAACTACGGAGCCTTAATAGGTGTAATACTCTTGGGTGAACCCACATGAAAGAATATTGATTTTCATGATTAAGGCATTATACTATGTTCTCTTACATGTAAGTCCCAAGCATTTAGGATTGCAAATATTTTCTGCGCTAGCCAGATGAAATTTTCTTACCAGGTTATGTTTGTTGAATTTGTTTACTTTAAACAGAATTACTACTGTATAAAAATTAGAAACTGAAAGATTGTTGTCAATAGAAAGATGATATTAGAGAAGAAATCCGAATTGATTTTTATGTATAAACAATATACTTTAAAAAATATTCAGAGTTGTATATAGGTATAGATACTGTAATAAGATTAATAAGATTATATCTTACTACTTAGTGTTATTAATTGAAACTAGAGACATAACAAAATATTTAATTTGAATTGATTTAAATAGTTTATTACTTTAGAAAAGAAACAAAATATATATATATATATATATATATATATATATATTAATTATCTAAACAGAATAAAGTATAAATGAGAAACAGAATAAAATATTTTAGTGATTAGAAGACGATTGTATGTAGAAGATGGATGCAGAATGGATGAAGATTGGTAGATGATCGAGACTAGCGTTGGACACTATCTCCTTAAATCCGATTCGCCCTCCACGGTATGCTTTGGATTATAGTGGGCGTCGGTCTTCCAGAATACAATGATCTTATTACAATAGAAAGAAAGCTGCAATCCTATTTCCTATGGTGAATCTGATTAAAAAAATAGTTTCTGTTTTGTATAGTGTAATGCAGGACAGAAAGAGAGCAGTTCTTCTAGAGACGAAAAACTCTTGTCTGAGACAGATATTTCTTATCTGTAGAAGAAGGAAGAAGAAAGAATGAAAATTGTATGAAATGAGTCTAGACAAGGGAAAGCACCCAATGTGACCTAAACGCCCATTCGCTCTCGCACATGCGTAGTACCACCCGTGGTGCTCAAGGTTTCTCCTTTTATTAAATAAGTAATGAAATGGAATAAACAATCCTATATAAACCCACATCCTAACAATACTCTAACCGATGCGGAACTATTTTTTTCATTTGTTCCCTTTACTATGCATTCCACTTTGAAGTCATTTTCCATTCAGCTAATTCATTTATTTTTGAACTAGTGAATTGGCTCAAAAATTTAATATTCAAACATATATGAATTCAACAATCTCCCACATGAATGAAATGGCTTAGACTCTAATGCAAATATACAGCGAGTATAGTAGAAAGTTACCGCATTGGGAGAGGTAGTTTTTGGTTTTGAACCTTCCA
>JAYEPQ010000004.1:26257403-26582403 GCA_036321105.1 Dracaena cambodiana
CATGCATGTGCACGTGTGTGTGTTTTAAAGTTTTTTTTTAAGGTACTTATAATACGTAAGTACAATACTAAAGGAGACTACCAATGACCATCCAAAATATAACTTCCAAAAGACATGGAGTGGGGCACTAAAAATAATATAGTATTGTAATTTGATAGAGGTGACTCATAACTAAGCTGAATAGGGTTCAAACTAACATTATCGAGAATATAGATTAATATAATTTTAATAATAGTTTATAAGTAAAAATTCGTATAACTTAATGTCATGCATACTAAGTCACTTTAATCGCGGAAGTAGAAAGACATGTCATCTATGTTAATGTATTAATGTACTTGTCTTGTTTTTTTTCTTTTTAAATAAATTATGACATGGATTAAAGAAAAGAATAAAAGGAAAGATTGGAATAAGCAATTGCATCAACACATTTATTTAAAATAATAATAATAATAATAATAATAATAATAAGTTCTTGATAAAGAAAGAATATTGAAAATTCATAAAATAATAACAAAGCAATTGCTTTTTTAGAGAAGACTTGAAAGTTTTAAAGACTACCATAACTAACAATTTGAATCTCTCTCTCTCTCTCTTATTTTCTTTCTTTTTTTTTCCTCTCTTTTTTTCTTCTTCAATATTTTATTTTCTTTCTTTCTTTTTTTTGCTTCTTTGTTCAACCTTGCGGTTAAATAGATGAGTGTTTCTCCTTTTCTTCCTTTTTTTTACAGTCATTCTTTTTTCCTTGTTGTTATATTTTTTTCACATGAGAAAAATCTGGTAAGACGAGATATGTTGTTAATTAGTTAGTATGATAGATTTTAGATATTAATTTAGAACGAGATGGTTACTGGATAAGATTAATTAATATAGTTTGGACTTTAAAAGTTTTCTTATCGACTTTATTTCATCTTTCAAAATTATTTAAGATAATAAAATAAATAAAAATAATAAAATAATTTAAATTGGTTATATCTCCAAGATAATCACTATATTATTTATTTAAGTTAGAGAGAAATTTAAAAATTAATTTTCGGGTAGCACAAATTTAGAGTGTTATAATCTATCCACCTTAAAATAAATTTTGTTCTCGAAATTTAATACTAAGGCGAAACAACTTTGTAAGTGTTAATCAGAAAAGATATATTATAGAGAATAATATATAGTTTTCGCTGCACACTTTGATACCAAACAACAAAGAGGAAATGATAGGTCAACTGTAAGAGAACAAAAATACATGAAATTTCAGAATAGGTAAAGAGACAAATTAGTAATGGTTGGAATATTTTTTTTTCGAATGACTAGATATGATAGGGACAAAATAAATAGACATATGTATATATGTATATGTGGCAGTAATCCTAAATATAGACCCTAAGCAGAAGCCAAAGTTGAATTTGAGCTCTGATATCAACTGTAATGCCCCGCATCCCAAAATACGGATAGCGTTCGGCGACATATCATAAACGAATACACAAGTCTAAATACATGAATACATATATACAACTACCACAAATACATACACATATATAATAAGATATCAATATGGAATTAAAATAATAAGTTTTTTTAAAGAATAATGAGTTTATAGGAGGGCCAGAATAATCCTTAATACATCATCAAAAAGTTTAAGTAAAAAATGAAGGATGAGTAATAATGTTTCAAAATAAAAGGAGAAAATACTAGAAGAGTCTCTCTTGTGCCCCTTTTGCAGCAAATAAACCTATTAAAAAAATCTGCTAACTCCAGCTGTGATAGGCCATCCTCCTTGGTAGCTTGCAAATTAGTATTTGGACGTATTAAACTAGGGTCGTTAGAACAAGCTTATAATTAATGCAAGAGAAGAAATAATAATACACAAATATGCTATATGTATATATAAATAAAATATAAAAATACATGAAACAGTAAAATCATGATAATATCACAAAAATCTAAATCTTAGAAAGAATGTGAAACATAACTTTTAAAATTATATTTATCTTCGAGAGAATAATAAATCAAGCAGCAGTAGTGAAAACATATCTTGAATGATATTGGAATTTAACAGCACGGTAATGAGTTATATGAAACTGTAAAATTATGAATGTATCCCAAAATATAAATCTTGAAGAAGTTGTAAAATATGAGTTAAATTACGCTTGTTTTGAGGATGATAATGGTTAACGAGTATATTTATATATACATGTGATGAGTGACATTATAGCAAATATAAAGAAAAATAGAAATAAGCATCCATATAAAATATGTTATTTCATATTATATTTATTGGAAATTTATTTGCAACTGTCAGAGTAGTGTGCCACATATTTTACGAGTATTCCGTGCATACTCGGGACTATAGCCATGATTCCTGGTATTGCCCAGGACGTACCACTAGGTACTAATGAACATGAATACTGATAAGTCTAAACCCTAGCTATACAGTTTTATATAATGATGGTGATTCAGTAATTATCTAGAACCTTCATGATCAGATTTTTAAGTTTGGTTGTACAACCTCAAGAATATAAACCTCCTAAAATATGTGAACAATTCCTTCTTAAAGTTCCTCCTTAACTCCATGAATTTATTTTCATATTTTAAAATAAATATATAATACACATTATATTTAGTCTTAACTATGATCAAGTCAATAAGTCGTATATGTATTAAATAAAATGTTACTTATGACTATACTGTATGTGTGGATATTGCAGAGTGGCTAGTTGCTAGACTTTCAAGGACCGATCAAAATTATTATTTTTAATTAAAATTTAGAAATAATTAAAAAGTAAGAAAACAGTAACATAAGAGAAAATATAAACATATAAATATAATGGGTAGGGGTTTACTATTGCCAATTGTAGGTGAAAATGATAATTATTGCAAGAAAGGCATTAGCATGACTTAATTTATTCGATATAGAATGAAACTAAAAGCTTTCCAAAAATAAAGTAAAATGTGTTATTTACATGCAAAACAAGAAATTTGGGTTTTCATCTTGTATGAAAACACAGTGGACAACTAAACTTTACACCCACCTCATTATCCTTGTAAAATTCCTCAAGACGTAGGCAAGCAAAAAACAACCAAAGGCTCATGAATAATTTTATGGTTATGATAATATTTGTGCAACAAAAGCAAGAATACAAAATAGTGCAAAACTGTCATAATAATTAAGAAACTCCTCACAAAAAATCAACATATATATATATATATATATATATATATATATATATATATATATATATATATATATATAATTACTGTAGGTGAGCTGCCAGTTCAGGAAAAGTTACGTGAACTAGCAGCAAAACTATAATGATTCATTGATTTTTTTCAATTTTTTTAATAATTATTTTCTCTACTTCTTTAACTTATTTCAGATTAAATTTCATAAATTTTGGAGTTCATTTATTCTTTAATCAAGTGCATACAAAATATTTTATTTATTGAAAGTAGTTAATTTTGTGTTAACTTGATGGAGGACCAAATCAAAACTAAAATCCAAGAAATTGGGTATGAGTAAACCCTAGGGGGTCCAGATCATATATATATATATATATATATATATATATATACACACACACACACAAACACACACACTAGAATCTGCTCTATATAAACTTCTCCAAACTCCAAACAAGTCTACTTTTATTTCCCTCTCCAAAACTCAATTGCACTTTGTAATTGAGAATGCAGTAAACATGGCTTTCATCTCAATGTAATAGCTAATTTATATTAGTCTAGATGTGCATTTTTGGTTGTCAAACTCAATCCGCACATTCAACTATGGTAATAAATAATAGTTTTTCAAAAGATATTTTTCTTGTTAGGCTTATATGTACTTTAATTGTGAACTTTAAGATAATAAGTTTATTGATTTATATCCAAAAGTATCCAAATTCATTTGATATTATGTTAGATATATTAGCTCCTATTTATGATCAATATTTCAGATTCACAACTCATTTCTAACATCATATTTTCTCAATTTATCATTAAGAAAACTTTACGTCATATGACTACTTGATCCATGGGTAAGAAACCTTCCAAGTGTGTGTGCATGCATGAGCACATGCGTGCGTTTTGAAGTGTTTTTTTTAGGTCCTTATAATAAGCAAGTACAATACTAAAGGAGACTACACTATTGAGCATCCAAAATAGGACTTCCAAAAGTCATGGAGTGGGGAATTAAAAATAATAGAGTATTATAATTTGTTATAGGTGACTCATAACTAAGTTGAATAGGAATTCAAACTAATGTTATCTAGGATATGGATTAATATAATTTTAACAATAGTTTATAAGTAAAAATTTGTGTAACTTAATGTCATGAATGAATACCAAGTCACTTTAATCGTAGAGGTGGAAAGACATATCGTCCATGTTAATGTATTAATGTACTTGTCTCGTTTTTTACTTTTTAAATAAATTATGACATGGATTAAAAGAAAACAATAAAAGGAAAGAATGGAATAAGCACTTGCATCAACACATTTATTTTAAAAAAATAATCAACACATTTATTTTAAAAAAATAATGTTAAGTTCTTGATAAAGAAAGAATATAGAAGATTAATAAATTAATAGCAAAGCACTTGCCTTTTTTAGAGAATACTTAAAAGTTTAGAATGCCGCCATAACTAACAATTTGGATCTCCTTCTCTTCTCTCTCTCTTCTTTTCATTCTTTTTTTTTCCTCTTTTTTTCCCCTTCTCTTCTCCTTCTTTTTCCTTCTTTACTGTTTTATTTTCTTTCTTTTCTTTTTTCCCTTCTTTGTGGCTGAACAGAGGAGTGTTTCTCCTTTTTTTCCTTTTTTTTACGGTCTTCCTTTTTTTTTCCTTGTTGTTATATTTTTTTTAATGTGAGAAAAATCTGGAGAGAAGAAATAAGTTGTTAGTTATTTAGTAGGATAGATTTTAAATATTTAGAATGAAATGGTTACAGGATAAGATTAATTAATATAGTTTGGATTTTGATAAGATTAATTAATATAGTTTGGATTCTAAAACTATCTTATCTTTTAAAATCATTTAAGATAATAAACTAAATAAAAATAATAAAATAATTTAAATTGGTTATATTTCCAAGATAATCACTATATTATTTATTTAAGTAAGATAGAAATTTAAAAGTTAATTTTTAGGTAGTATAAATTTGGGATGTTACAATTTTGAGGGGAGACTCAAAGATTCAGCCGAGAGAGAGCCATGGCATTATGCCACTTTCTAAGGAGTGTTTGAAGGCAGAAGGGCAATTGCTGCCGCAGAGGCTGAGAGGTGAGAGGGGAGCTCGTGGGGATTGTGAGGAGGCTTGGGTATCAGGAGGCTGGCAAGGGAAACCAGAGGGAAGAGCTTATGGCAACATTAGAGCGGCATTTACCATCATTCTTGGTTCCGACTAAGTTATTGTTTGTATAGGGTATAAAAATTCCAAAGGGCAGGGTTATTTTTTTTTATTTTCTCATGATAATCATATATAAAAATAAAAATTAGCTGAAAAGTTTTCTTTTGTGTTAAAGATCACTGGTTTACAAATGTTGGATAGACATCGAGCTTACTGCCTTTCGGTAGTGCATCCGACTTACTGATAGCTTGTATTGATGTTCAAAATTTTCTGGGTTAAATTTTCTGGGTTCATGTTTGTCGTAGTAGGTTGGATGCAATGTTCTATTGGAAATCTCTTGAACTTGTCTCCGTTGGTTACATGCATATAAGATACGTACTGAGCTGAATCTTGCTATCCCTTGGATTTCAGACATGGTTATGATCTGTCCCTTAGATTTCAGACATGGTTAAGCTATTGGAAAGTTATTTGTTGGGGAAATTCTATTTACACACGGAACTTTACGTTTTACGCACGGTTTTAAAATTTGAAAATAATTATAAGTTGTCATTTATTTTTTTGACTAAATTACCCTTTTAAATTCTAAATTAAGACTTTAAAAATTTGGAACTACGACTCATCGTCTTCCTCCTCTGTTTTTTCTCTAAAACCCTAAAAAATATTTGTTAGTAGAATTTAATTTTTAAAAAATACATCTCTCACAAACTCATTGATTTGATTTCTTAACCTAGTAAAGTTTTTATATTCAGTTCCTAAAAAGATTTGGAAGAATTTTAAATTCTTAGAATTTATTATGACAAGCGAAATTAGGGTTTCGAGTTTGAGTTTTTTATTCAAATAGAAAATTCCAATATGCAATTGGTATTGGAGGACAAATCTAAAGTACAATTTAAAATTATTCTTAGTTTTTATGTGTATTTATTTGCAATTTATTGTTACTTATGTTTTCTTTGTGAGAGAGACATCGACTACTGGTTGGATTTTAATACCTGACCAAATATTTTTTAGTTGAATATTAATACCTGACCAATATATTTTTAGCTTGAAAATTAATATCCAACCTAGAAAATTTTGGGAATATTTGGGATCGGACGACATAAGGAGTTAGAAAGAAGAAAAAGGGTTAAAATTGGAAAAAATTTTGGGCGCAAGAGTAAATTGGTGGTATTTTAAAATGAGAATTTGGTGTAAACAGTAATCAGGGTGTAAAGAGTAAATTACTGTGCGTAAATAGAATTTTCCTTATTTGATGCTCTTTCACTTTCACTACCTTTGGTTGGAAAAAAAAGAGAGTTCATTAATATAACCTCAAGTAGGTTTCGACTCATTTGATATTTCCGTTTTTCGTCATGACTTCTAACGTTGATATTTCATCACTCTGGTCTCTATTTGATTCTGAAAATGGACATATGCTAGTTGCAGAAGTTTTCATTATTTGGTCCCCGTCCCTGTTAGTTTTTATTTTTATTTTTTTGCTAGTCATATGAAGAAAACGAAAACAAGCATAAACCAAAAAAAAAAAAAAACCAATCTACCTATGTAAGGACCATCAAGATTATGGGCTAGATCATCATTCAATTTTTTTAGGAGTAATTTCAAGTTTGAGGAAGGCTTGAATTGGTAATTTTTCTTGCAGGTCACTATTGCAGATATTGTAGTGACGTTGAGTTAAGCACTTCATTAGAGAGAATATATACATAGGATGAAACTTTGGTAGACTTTACTTGGGTACTTCTTTTGAATCTTACAGGCTTGAAATGAGTTATTAATTAATGGCTTCCCTTCTTACAAAAGACAAAGAGCAATGCAATATCTGGGATATTGATATCGTTTTTCAAGTGATCTACAACCAAGATGAGAGGCTGAGAGTAGTTCCCAATTTGATTTTTGTAATGCTTTCATTATGATGTTGTCCATATTGGTAACATGACTTCATTTAAGTAATCCAATGCCTGGTGATGGATGCAGCCGTAATGAGGAAAAAAGAAATGAATGTGTTCATATTGGAAACTTTACTAGAAGAGGGGTAGAACAACCACCTTGATTTCAATATCGATACTAGGCACAAGGAAAACAAAGGCATCAACATTGACGACGACTCTTGTATACCTAGTTCTGGCAAGTGAGGATGTGGAGTCATCCATCTTCTTGAAATGATTTATACGATAAACAATAAATTCAAGAGAGGACTTGGTCCAGAATATAGTGAAATCTGACCTATTATAACTAAAGAACGGTATGTGTAACACCCGCATTTTATTGATCTAATCATGTCACCATGATCAATAAAGTAAACTTGACTTCTTAATTTTTATTTGACCATATATTTGATTAAAAAGATATGGCCAATATAGAGTTTCTATCTAAATGGAAGTCTCTAACCTAAAAACTAATTAGTTTAATTACAAATCCACTTGTTATAAATAGGTAACCCTAACCAACCATACATCCTTCCCAACACAATGAACTAGAGAGAAATTTGTGGATAAAATAGAGAGAAAATATAAATAGGTTTTCAACTTGAGTTATTGAAGGTTTCATAGAGTTGTCGACATCCATTTTGACCATAGATTATAGATCTATCTATAAATCAGGCCAAGATGAATTTATCTTATACTTAATATACTAAAATAAGTATTTTAATTTCATATTATTGATGTTTTATTGATTCGAGTAGATGTGATTATATTTTATTGAAAGTTTTGTTGCAATCAAGCTTAAAAATTGGATTTTGTTTTTTTCTATTTCTATTATTTAGCACACTATCCTATCTTATAAATTCCATGGTAAATAGTATATTAATATTAAAATTTCAGAAAAAATTCTATAGATAGCCTATCTAATTTTCTACAATTTTATTTTAGAAGTTTTTGTCTAACTATTGATGGAACTGTCATTTTTGGTTAAGTTATTTCATTATAATAGTATTTCTATTCCTGTAATGGTAGATTACATTTAGAAATTTGTTAAAAATACCATATAGCTCTAGAAAATTGATGAAAATTTCTACAAATATAAAATTCAATGCTCTACAACTCTTGTTTTGACACTCTTTTCAAATTCTTAATAAAAAGTGTTATGACTCAACTACTATACTACTATTGTTATAGTATCTAATTTTTCAGTTGATTAGTCATGATAAAAATTAGATTATAAATAGTATACTTAAACAATGGCAGAAAAATTATAGTAGAAAAATAGTACATTTATCTACAACTTATGTTTAGAATGTTGTTCCTTATTTTTGCGGAAGCAACCGGTTTTAGCTTGGAGCCTAGTTATTATTATGTTACTATCATTAAAAAATGGTAATTCATTTGTGGAAAACCAATTTTATCTATTTTAAGTATAATAAATAAATTCAATAATTTTAAAATAATTTATGCAGTAGGTTTAATCTGTTGCCTAAAATTTCATTTGAACATCATTTCATCATTCTAATTATAGATATATAATTTGGAACATTCAAGCTAGCACTAGTCATAACTAGCACAATGCACTGAATCTCTGTGTATCCTATACAGAGCAAAAATTGATTGATTCTTACGTTTTATTAGATTCTCGTTATGGTAAATTGCACCTATTGATATTTTATATCCGTATTAGCATGTTATTTAATGGAAATGTCATCATATATTGTTTATTGCATCATTTGAGTGTTTTATCATGATAAACCAAGTCATTAAAACATGAGATCGAAGGTTACCGAGTTGGCTCATTTTATTGATCAAGATTACTTTGTAGTAGTGGCTGGCTCGTGTTATCATTACTATCATCTTGTTATTGTTATTTTTAATTTGATGAATTATGTCATGTTAAATAAAAGTTATGGAAAACATGAAAATTGAATGCATCAATATTATTTGATAATATAGATAATTGAATAATGGGGAATTGAGGGAATACCATACTAGTAAGAAATGTACACTGAATGAGATATTGCATTGTTTTCTGAGACGGGATAAACTTCGTCTATATTATTATTGACTCCATTTTCGCAAGTGCTTACAGAATGGGCTACGACCATAATGTTCTTGACTCCATTTTCTCGGATGCTTATAGGATGGGTTACAAAAATATCGTCTACTCTATTTTTCTAGGTGCTTAAGGAATGGGCTATGACCATATTTATATTGACTCTGCGTTCCCAGTTACTACGAGATCTATTCAGTGATGTGACCAACTTGACTTGTTTTATGGATTCTAGTAACAATATAATTAATTGTTAAATGAACTAAACTAATCAGTGGACAAAACTAGAGATTCATGTGTTATATATATTTTCCATTAATGTATTGTTGTTATTTTATTATATTGGTCACTTTACTGATGACTATTGGATGTGCATGGCCAGTGTCAAGATTAGATCTAGAGACAAAAGATTTAGTTACAGAGCAGGATTTGGTATATATGGAAGAACAGATAGCACTTCAAGAATAATTTAGTATTTATTTTGCTTTAGTAGACTTATCTTACTATTATTGAAACTGTAATGGTATTTTATGAGAGTTCGACTAGAGATATTTATATAAGTTTTATTAGTTCTGGATTATTTTATGGAGTTTATTTGGAATTGAACTTTATTAAAGATTAGTTATTTTTCAGAAATTTATTATTCTGCAATTTTCATTGTATTATTTTAACTATAATTTGTGAATCGTAAATTATGAAATATAATTGTTATCAATTGTATAGTTTTAATGATCCAACTTTCTGGCTATGGAAAATAGGGCATCATAGTATTAGAGAGTCAATCATGTTTGGCTTGAAAGCAAGGGACCAAGTTTTGAAGCGCGACTTGATATCATCAACAACCTAAGAACCATTACGAAGATGGGAATTACGATTATCTGGTAAGGTAAATGAGAATAGAAAGAAGATGTAGTTCATCAAAATAATCTCTCAATTTTACTGAGATGAGCAAAGCATCAGTAAACCTTGGACCATTTTCTCAATGGAGATGACACATTAAGGAGTTTCTTAATAAAGGAATTAGCTAAGGGTTGTGTGATTACGAGTGAAAAGTATAATATTTTCTATCTATTTTATGCACTCGTAATCTTATTTTGTTAATTTATATGAGAAATTAATAATAGTTTTTTTTTTATTATTTAGACTCTCTACTCAAATATTTTTCTAATGTTTTATAATATTTTTATAGGGTTCTAAATGGAAGGAAATCGCACCAAGAAGCATATCCATATCAGCACAGATTATGAATTTTCAGGTCTAACTGTCGACAATTACCTAGTAGGGCCGTAGATAACTAACAAAATTTGAAGACTGTAATTCCACTCAAAATTGTTGTCGAAGCGGCTGTCGATAGTTAGTCAACATTTTGAGCAGATATGGAGATTTTAAAGAGAAAAATATTTCCTTGTAAATAGAATTCTTATATTAGGGTTTTGAGAGGGTATAAATACTCATTGTACTCCAAAATTTTAGGGCATGCATAATAATAATAATAATAATAATAATAATAATAATAATAATTATTATTATTATTATTATTATTATTATTATTATTATAAAAGGATTTTGAATAGAAAAAGAAATTTTTAGATAGAGTTTTTGAGAGTTTAGTTTTTGTACGCTCTCATAGTTATTTAATAAAAGATTTTTTTCTATTATTTGATTGCTATGGATGAGTATTTTTTTTGAGCAAAGACGGCGGGTAGAAGCCCTCCGCGTTCTATTAACAAGTTGATAATAGAACTATAAATATTTAAAGCAAAAATACAAAACGGAAAAAACTAGTCAGGAGAGAGTAGATGACTAATAAAAATAAGTGTTCAAATGACAATAAGAAAATCTAAAAAGTACAACATAAACTCCTCATGATCTTCAAAGAGTCCACTCAAAGTCACTATAAAATTTCCGAGGCCGTCTATCAAGTCTGGATCAGGGATGGGGGTTATCGCTGATACCTTCTCCCAATGTCCCACCTGAGAGCTAAACTCGGTCATCCTCCGAAGAAATATCTGCCCAAACAAGATATCATGAATAATCACACGTAAACATGAGTGTAATGGGCATGCAGTAGAGTTAAAGATTCTGCTATTTCTTTCACTCCATACATTCCAGCATAATACTGCTACTAGGGTTCTAGCCACATGCGATTTCTTGCCTCTAACACCTAATTTGTCCTCAAAACTAGTACATACCCCTGTGTTGATACTAATATTAATCTTATTGGCACTGTTCAACCACAATTTGCTTGTAAAAGGACAATTCAGTAGAATGTGTTCGGTGGACTCTCCATCCTTACTACATAGAACACAAATGTTTGATCCATTCCACCCTCTTTTCTGTAATGCTGGTCAGGTGAGCAGAGCTTTTTTAACCGCCAATCCGAGAAACACCTTAATTTTGGATGGGCAAACAGTCTTCCAAATCTAAGTGGATTCATTATGGACAATACCACCATTCTTAAAATGATTATATGTGCTTTTGACAGAAAAGTTCCCATCTTTGCTCCATCTCCATTGAGGTTGATCCTTATTCATTTGATTAGACGTAAAGTCACTCAGGAGGGATCGTAACTCTCTGCATTGGAGTTTTTCACTGACAGACAGTGGCTACCGAAGATTCAGGTGCCAGCTAGCTCTGCCCCACAACCTACTTACCCTGGCTTCCTTTTCCCGAGAAAGTAGGTAAGCTCATAGGAGTAATAATTTTAAGGGAATCTTAGAACACCACGTATCATGCCAGAATACTATATTGTGTCAATTCCCCAGTTTAAACTCCACGCTTGGCAAGGTAATAATTCAAGACAACATAACCCCCTTCCAGAATCTAGAAGTAGAGCACGACCTTCGAAAATTTGAGAGCCGGGTAGTCTCCTTAGGGCAATACTTTGTTGTCATCAGTTTTTTTAAAAGAACCCTGTGGTTGAGAGATTAAATACCACCACCACTTTGCCATTAAAGATAAATTAAAGAGTTTTAAATCCAATACACTAAGTCCTCCAGACTTTTTTGGTCTACAGATGTGATCCCAAGAGATCCAATGATATTTCATAGTATTGGCGGCCCCGTTCCATAATAAATTCTTCCTTATGCTGTCTATTCTTTTTCTTACCCAACCCAGCAGTAGGAAGAAGGACATAT
Source organism: Dracaena cambodiana (assembly GCA_036321105.1). Taxonomy (NCBI): domain Eukaryota; kingdom Viridiplantae; phylum Streptophyta; class Magnoliopsida; order Asparagales; family Asparagaceae; genus Dracaena; species Dracaena cambodiana. Next base: position 26,269,840 of record JAYEPQ010000004.1, read on the forward strand.
AATACAGTGGTAATATGGTTAGTACTGAATTAAGTAACATCACCCTCCCACCCAAGGATAGTAAATTACTTCTCTATCCTTCCAATCTCTTCTCGAATGTATCAAGTAACGGGCTCCAATCTTGCTTAGAAAGCTTTCCTGCTTTAATGGGGATGCCTAAATATTTAATCCGGAATTTCCCCTCTACACAACCAAGAATCTCTAATATAAGAGTGTGTAAGAGATTTCTTGTCCCCAAGTTAATAAGAGCACTTTTAGAGAAGTTAATTCGAAGACCTGATCAGGCTTGAAAACAACATAGCAATCCTTTGTTATATATAGCCTCCTTAATGCTGCCCTCTCCAAATATAAGTGTATCATCTGCATATTGAAGGTTAGTGATGGGGATAGATGGGGCCCCAGCAAGGCCGTGTAGCAAACCCGCTCTTATCAACTTTCTACCCATTATATTTAAACCATCCGCCACTAGAACAAAGAGTAGAGGTGATAGAGGATCACCCTGGCACAGACCACATCTCAATAATATCTCCTTGCGTACTTTTCTATTAACTATAATCTGTGTCTTGGCGGAATAAATCCAACTTTCAATCCAGGAGACTCATCTAACTCCAAATTCACGCAATCGTAGAATCTCTAGTAGACAATCCCAATCAACCATATCATAGGCTTTTTCAAAATTCAATTTGAAAGCCAACTTTGCTATGGATGAGTATGGGTGACTAAATTTTTTCGCCGGCATAGATGAGATAACAAACTCTTGATGATAATCTGGCACGAGTTTTTATTTTCTTTTATGCTTAATTGATTTATATGATATTTGATTTTTGGCTCTCTATTATCTTGTTAGGTGTCAAATATAATTTTGAGACTTTAATCATTTATTATTTGACTAAATATTCATTGCTTAGTTTTTAATATATCATAGATTCTTTATGCATGGTGTATGCTTAAATTTTAAACGAATATTTTTGTTATTTATATTTCATTTTTAGATTCATCTCGAAAATTCATATATGACTAGTCAAGGAAAATCAACCAATTATCAAAATTATAATTTTAGTTGTTCTTGTACTTTAATGATTTATTTTCTAATAGTATGAAACCATGTGATTTATATAACTGATAAAATAAACATTAACTCATCTGGTGATTCAATCCATGGGGTGTTAACCTATCTAGCCAATACAACTCTCTAGTTTAATTTACAATCAATCAATCTTTATTTAATTATTTTTTCAACCACCTCATATTTTTCTTTCACAACCTATATTTCTTAGTGCTAGAACATAATCATAATGTATTGTATCCTTGGGAGAACGATTTTAGCTTTACTGTTCGATTACTACTTGTCAATCTCTTGCACTTGAGAGTGCATGATTCAGATCAGGTTAAGTTTTTGGTGTCGTTATCGAAGATCTGTAATAATGTATTATGCACATTAGTATAGGTTATGATTCCTACATCATTAACAAATGTGATTCTAAATTTGTATGAACAATTAGAGAAGCACATTTGACGTTAGACTTGTCCGATCGCACTTGAATCCACAAATACTTTCAATTTATCAATCGCTTCACAATATGAGCATTAACAATCAAAACACCATGAATAACGACAACAATAATAGTGGATTTGGGGGTCATAAATCAAATGATAATGAAAGTTAATATGGAGGCACTAGGAGGTCCCTACGCAATTACTTACAACTAAATTGGACAACCCAATATTCTTGCATTATTTTTCCTTTGAATATAGGGCACTTTGAAATAAAATTTGGAGTTGTACAACTTTTAGCCAAGTTTCATAGGATGGATGCAGAGAGCCCATATCTACATGTTCGTGAATTAAAAGAAGCTTGTGATACAATGTCTCTAAATGCACAAAGAAATTGAAATTTAAGCTCTTTTCGTTCTTCCTAAATGATAAGGCTAAAACGTAGTTACACTAGTTATGCCTGAATTCAATTAGAAAATGGGATGAGATACAAAAAAGAATTCTTTAAGAAATTCTTCCCCCTCACATCAAACTAATTATTTGTGAAAGCAAATAATCACCTTTCATCGAAAGGAAGATGAAACTTTATTCCATTGTTGGGATAGATTTAAAGATTTTATACTCTTATGCCCACCTCATGGCTTTATATGGAGGACTGTATATACATTTTATCAAGGACTAAATACTAAAGCTAGGCAATTTATGTTAACCACATGGTAATGATGAGTTTTTAAGAAAAGATGTTGAAGAAGTATGGAAATATTTTAATTCACTTTCGAAAATTCACAAGGTTGGAAAACAGAGGATACTTGGAACGATACCATTTAATAGAGAAGTCTAAAAAAAAAGATGGATATATTAAATTGGGAGAAACCGATGACATAATTGCATGATTTATTTTATTTACCAAAAAGTTGAAGATTTGATCATAAAGAAACAAGAAACTGTTAAGCTAATAGATGAGCTTCAAGAGATTTGTGATATTTGTGAGTTATAAGGATACATAACTTGCAATTGTCTAACTCTTCCAACTTTTAAAGAAGTATTAAATAAATAAGCTAATGCCTTTAACACAGTTCCTCAACCGATAAATAATCCAAATTTACAACCTTATAACTTTGATTAGAAAAATCATCCAAATCTTTAATAGAAATAGAATCCTTAACAATAATATAGTTAACCCAACAAACTACCTACAAAACATGCACCACAATAATACGTCCAACCATCAACTTCAATTCCAATGCACCAACCACCACCCAAGTGCAATTTGGAGAATAACATCACAAAAATACAGTAGAGAATAGATCAAGTGATTCAAGCACAATAACAATTCATTCAATCGTAATAGACTATTAACAGCTAGAATGTGACGACCTTCAACGATATTCGAACTCAGATACGCTACTTTAGTTTAGCACTATGGACTCAAGAGAAAGGTAAGTTTTCATCTCAGCCAGAGACCAGTATTTCAGGTAAAATCGAAGGTATAAACGCTATTTATTCTTCAATTAATAATGATATACCTAAGATGTCTACTGCAAAAAATTTGAGAAATAGCAAAGTGCTTGATGAGCCCATTTTAATGAATGACCAAAACAAAGAGAAATAAGGCAATGATTCAGCACAATAATACAATGTAATAATCCCAATGAGACATCTTCTTCGACTTATAAGCTACCTATACGATTCCCTCAACATTTGAAAAATAAAAATATTAATGCTTCTTATGCTAACGTTTTTGAAATTTTTAAACAGCTATATATCAACATTTCTCTACTAGAAATAATCAAACAAGTGCCATCGTATGGTAAATTCTTAAAGAATTTATTCACGATTAAAAGATGCCAGAATGTGCAAATGAAGGCTTTATTACCAGAACAGGTAAGTGCTTTATTTCTCCGAATGCCTCTTAAGTACAAAAATCCTAAATGTCTAACTGTTTCATGTGTGATAGGTCAATTTAATATTGAGAAAGATCTATTAGACTTGGGTGCAAGTGTAAACCCGTTACCATACTCGGTTTATAAACAACTAGGTCTAGGAGCACTGAAATTGACTACAATCACACTACAATTAGCTAACAGGTCAGACAGACATTCTAAAGATGTCATTGAAGACGTATTAGTGCAAATCGAAGACTTTTATTTTCCTTTAGATTTTATAGTTATCGATACTGCACCTGTTAAAAACGCTCATCATCAAATTCTAATTATCTTTTGATATCCACTTTTAGATATAGCTAATGCAGTTATCAATTGTAGGAAATGTGTGATTAAATTATTATTTAGAACATAAGCCTTGAACTTAGTATTTTTAATGTATGCAAACAACCGAATATTGATTCTAATGAAGTAGAAGATGTTAATTTAATTGAAGAAATCCATGAAGCAAGCGATGTCATATCATTATCATCTCTAATATGTTGCAGGTTGCACTAATAATGGATGACGGTTTTCTTAAATGATTCAATTTTGATGATACCGATCAACGGATAAATTTCATGAATGATGTTCACTGTTCACATGTTGCAGGATGGATGCCAAAAAATAAAGTATATGAAGAGCTATCTCCACAAACAAAGAAACTAATTCCTTCCAACATTGAAGCTCTGATACTTGAGCTCAAATCTTTACCCGAGGATCTCAAATATTCATTTTTTGGACCTAAATTTTTTTTTCTTCGGTGGGCATCTAAGCGTAACTTGTTGAGAACCTGGAAGAGCGTTTGATATCGGTACTTCTAAGTATAAGGGAGATTTTGGTTGGAATATGGCGGATATCCAAGTTATAGATCCACTTATTTGTATATATCACATTACTTTTGAAGATGGTGCTAAGCCGTTTAGAGAAATGCAATGAAGGCTTAACCCTGCAATAAAAGAAGTGGTTAAAGCCGAAGTCTTAAAACTTCTTGATACTGCATTATCTATCTAATAGGAAATAGTAAGTGGGTAAGTACAAGCCAAGTTGTTCCCAAGAAAAGTGAAGTATCCCAAGAAAAGTGAGGTAACCATAATAAAAAATAAGAATAGAGAGACGGTACCTACTCGTACTGCTACAGATTGGCATATGCACATTGATTACCACAAATTGAACCAAATAACAAGGAAAGATCATTTTTCGTTACCTTTTCTTAACCAGGTACGCGAAAGAGTTGCGAGACACAAATTTTATTTTTTTTAGTGGATATTCTGGCGATTATCAAATTAAAATTGCTTAGAGGACAAAATTGCTTAGAGGACAAGAAGAAGACAATTTTTACATGTCCCTTTGACACATTTGATTTTCGAAAAATATTATTTGGATTATATAAGACACCTGTAACCTTTCAAATTTGCATGATGAGCATTTTTAGTGATATCGTAAAAGATTTTCTTGAGATATATATGAATGACTTCTCCGTATTTGGTAATAGTTTCAAAGTATGTTTGACTAATTTGGGAGCCGTACTTGAAAATTGTTAACAAAAGAATTTGTTCCTAAATTGGGTGAAATGCCATTTTATAGTTAAAAAGGATATTGTACTTGGCCATATAGTTTTGTCTAAATCGATGGAAGTAGATAAAATGAAAGTCAAATCTATTTCTAAATAGCAATACACAAAATCATAAAGGACTTATGCTCGTTCTTTGGACACACCAACTTCTATAAAAGGTTCATTAAGAATTTTAGTAATATTGCTAGATCTCTCTCTCACCTTCTTTCGCAAGATGTGTAGTTTGAAGGATACTATCACGCCAAACAAATACACTCAAGAAAATTCTCATCACCGCACCAATAATGCAATTTCTGGATTGGTTACTTCCATTTGAGATTATGTATGATGTAAGTGATTATGTTATTGGAGCAGTTTTAGGGCAACAAAGAGACAAGAGGTCCTATGTGGTATACTATGCTAGCAAAACTCTTAATTATGCGCAAACGAACTATACAACAACAGAGAATAAGCTTCTAGCTATAGTTTTTGCTCTTGATAAATTTCGATCATATATGTTGGGTTCACATGTCGTTGTTATTAAAGATAATTCGATACTCAAATATCTCTTATCAAAGAAAGATGCAAAACCACAACAGATTCGATAGATATTATTGTTTTATGAATTTAGCATCGAAATAAGAGACAATAAGGGAGTAGAGAATGTGGTCGCTGACCATATTTCTTATTTAACTTTCGATAACAATAAACTACTTATAGGGATTCATTCCCTGATGAACAACTATTTTCTGATAAAAATACTCCATGGTATACTAATATAGTTAATTATCTTGTTGCAGGTGAGATGCCACAATATTGTAGTGCGCACGACAAATGAAAACTTCTACATGAGGTATGCCATTTCTTTGATAATGAACCCTACTTGTTTAAATATTGTTCAGATCAAATCATTAGAAATTGTGTGCCTGATTACAAGATTCAAAGCATTATAACTTTCTCAGAAGATTGCGGTGGAGACGGTGGTCAAAATTCTCCAATATGGATTTCGTTGACCCACAATATTTAGAAACACGCATGAATATTGCAAATATTACGAGTCATGTCAGAAATTAGGTGCATTGACCTGGGGGAATGATATCCCTTTGACACAGATTCTTATAATTGAAGTATTTGATTGTTGGGACTTTTAGTTAATGGGACCATTCCCTTTCTAAAGGATATGCTTATATCTTTGTAGCAGTATCTCTAAAATGGATTGAAGCTGCAACATGTCAAAATAATAATCAACAAACTGTAATCAAATTTCTTAAAGAACATATATTGTCTAGATTTGGAGTTTCTAAAGCCGTAATAAGTGATCGAGCTTCCCATTTTTGTAGTTGAACCTTTGAGAATTTAATAAAAAAGTACCACATCACGCATAAGATTTCCACACCATAACACCCACAATCAAACAGACAAGTATAGTTTTGTAATAGGGAATAAAACAATTTTTTAGAGAAAATAGTAAATCTGTTTCGCAAAGATTGGTCTTTTAACTCGTAGATACTCTATAGGCTTACCATACAGCTTATAGGACACCTGTAGATATGTCTTCATAACAAATTGTTTATGGGAAAGCTTGTCATCTCCCGTTAAAATTGAACAAAAGGTGTATTGAGCAATTAAAATAGTTAATTTGGATATAAACTCTCTGGGACCATTATGAAAACTTCAACTTAACGAATTGGAAAAGTTGAGGTATGATCCGTATGAAAATACACACATTTTTAAAGATTAAACGAAAATATGGCACGATCGACACATTTCGTGCTATATGTTTAAACTGTCTAATAAAGTGTTGTTATATGATTTTACGACTTCATTTATTCCTCGGAAAATTGTGTTCAAGATGGACATGACCATTTATTGTAAAAACAATATACCCACGTGGTGCAAATGACATTGAAAATTTGAAAAACAGTCACATGTTTAAAGTAAAAGGAAAATAGCTAAACCACTTCTTGGAATTCCCAAAGCATACAGAGAAATCCCACGACTTGGTGGATCCTCTGACATCTCTATGACATGAGCTTAATGTTGACACCATATATATTACATATATTATTGTGCTAACATTTTTTGTTTTTATAGTTTTATATATCATGAGTTGGAAACCAAGGTAATATCTTTACTTTCTCTCCTTAACTGAGGGAATTAGTCATTTATCAATATTATAACTTTCTTTAGTTATTTGCTTTTTAATGGTTTATTTTCTGATTGTATGAGACTACGCAATCTATATAACCGAGATAAAATAAATATCAACTCATCCAGTAATTTAATCTTGGGAGTATTAATCCATCTAAGCCAAATTAGCTCTAGTTTATTCTAATATCAATTCTCAACCAATCATTCACAATTTATAGTTTTAATGTCCGACGACAGTCACAAAGTATTGTGTTCTCGAGAGAATGATCTTGGATTTTGTCACGCCCCGTTCCTAGTATACAGTATATGAGTGCGTACAACAAGTATCACTAACATATTTATTTGAATATGCTAAAATCTCTGCTAGAATATCAATAATTTTTCTTAATAATACTCAATAATAACGGTAGAAAAAATTAACAAAAGTTTAACTTTCATTGATTGGAATAGAGTTTAAATATAGTGGAAAGAATAACATAATACAATTAACCTAAATAATATAACTCTAATGCCATGTTGGGCTTCAACCTGCTTTTTAAAGTATACTAGATTCTACATCAGGTTCAGCATACCATCGGTAAGTTTGGGCATGCACACCCAGATCATCAGATTGTGACAAAAATAATATACGTAGAAAGAATATATGTAGTAAACCAATAACAGTTATATCCAATACGATGATAAATAAGTCTTAGAAAATATTAAATTAATATGTAATAATATTAATAGTTATAGATTAAATCTAATATCATCTAGTATAGTTAATATTATAATAAGAGTGTCTATATTTAAGATGTTATGTATAGAAAAAGCTAATTGATGGGATATCACTGTTTCGACTGTCTCCCGTATATAACCCAGAGAATAGTCGCATGGATTGTCTAGTGCTGAGTTGGGTCCGTCGTCAACATGAATAGTTAGGTGTGATCCAGTAAATTACCACATATCCATAGTGTGTAAAATATTCAATTGTACAATTTAACAAGTTTGCAGCCAAAACAGAGTACATTTTTATCATTTAGTTTCTTCTCTAACCCAGTATTATTTAAGTATAGTTATGTTAGGTCTAATTCTAATTCTCATTGTCTTTATAAATATCATGTGCAATATTCGAATTCAGTTTTATTAGTTTGTTGATAATATGTTTCAAAGTGCTTATTTGGTTTATACTTTATTGAATAGATCACAATTGGCTAAATAAAAAATTTACTGATTTGAGACATCATGGAGATATGAACCAGATAAATATATGAATGCTAAGAGATTTTTCATATTGTGCAAGTTTCGTAATAGATAACAAGCACATAAGATAACTTGCCTATACACCAACACAAAAATATATCGCAAATAGTATTTTTTTATAATTATAATTTTTATGTGATTTATCAAATATTATATATATCAATTATTCTAATATCTAGCTATGCTATATGATTTAACGAATTTAATAACAAATGCACAAAAGAAGGTAATAGATTTTTGATAACAAAAACAATAATAAGGAGTTGATGAATAATAAATCAAGTTACAAAATTAATAAACAACAATTATATAGAATAGCATGATCAATGAGTCTAAAAATAAACTCATCTTGATTCATGAAGCTCTTATCTAAAAATTAGTAATCATGCAAAGCAATCTACACATAGAATCATAATATATTTGTTAAAATTGTTTAACATGAATTTAGTTAACTTTTAGAAAGTTTCTAATATTCATAAAGCACTTAGAACTGATTTTAAGGTTAAAAAGTATTTGCAGATCTAGAATCAGTAAACATGTTTAAATCCATCTTATTGGGTTTACAAAATGGTGGATATTGTTTTTAAGTTATTAGGATTGTTAGATAGCGGATGAGCTAACAGGAATTAAAGAATATAGTTTTACCAAACTCAATTAACAGTGATGTAAGAGAGTGAAGGAGATGGAGGTTCCCCAAGCAAAGCTCCAGTGAAGTGTAGCGGCTCCAACAAGTGGGGGCGCAACGACAGCGGTTCGATGAGATGCTCTGACGTGGTGAGAGGGCAAGAGAAAAATTTTAGAAAATAAGTCTATGATTCAATTGAGAATAGATATTGTGTTTATATAATGTTGGATTTAGGAGTTATAGAATATGACGAGTATAAGGAGTTATAGAATTTAAAGGGTTTGAGGAGTTATAGAATTTGGAGGATTTAAGGAGTTATAGAAAATGAAGGATTGAGGAAATTAAATTGAAATTTTCATATGGTTAATTTATGGAGAAGATAAAAGGTTCGGGTTTAGAGAAATAAATGAGTTGGGGGTTATAGATGATAAAAGATGAATAGCCAAATTTATTATGTTAAGTTGTTTTTCTTTTATTTAGTTATGACTAATAAAATTTAGAATTATTATAGGTTTACTTCCCAAGTATTACTTGTTGATCTCTTGCACTTGAGAGTGCACATTTCAGTTCGCATCAACGAGAGGCGGCCGAAGTGGAGGGGCAAACCTATACAGTGCAAGGCATCAGGGGTCGGAGCCTTGAGAAGTTGGAAGCATACACCGTATACCAGAAGAGAAGGAAAAGGTAGAGGGACAGAGCACAAAAGATATTGCAACCAGAAGAAGGAAAAGGTGGAGGCACAGAGCACAAAAGATATTGCAAGACTTCTATATAACTTTATTTGTATATCACTCATTCTATTAGGACATGATGATAATATGCAATATATTAACTATATAAAGTTTTGATAAAATCCAATTAATGAAATGCTGGGATATACCTACTATCTTTACTAAAGGAAAAAAAATGTAACTAATTTACTCCTACTTTCATTCGGGAATTTCTAAATGAGCAGACCACTTGGCTAAAGTGAGCACATACCATCTTTCTGAGCTTGGGATTAGCCTGAATGGTTTTAACATCATTCAGGGACTAATCCCTTATCAGGGCAAAATATAAGGTCACAAAAAATAAATGGTAAACTTGAAACTTTTTACAACATTAGGAGCTGGGCTCACTAAACCCAGTAGTATGCTTATTTAGAAATTCCCTTTCTTTCAACTTTCTTTTGCTCTAAATTTTCTTACCAAACCAAGTAATGGAAACTAGCTTTTTTTTTTTTTTTTTTCCCCTTCTTATTTTCCTTTTTTTTCTTTCATTTTCTCTCAAACCAAACATAGCCTTCATATAACTTAAACCGACTCATGTATTTCAATGGATTAATCTCCAAACCGTAAATAAGCATGAAGCTAGTTGTGTAAGTCTGCAGAATATATATCAAGACACAACCACAAACACAAAACAATTATAAGTACAAGATGAGTTGAGCGGAATTGGAATGCAGTGACACAACTCACGCACCACAAGATTATAGGGCTCAGCGCGTTTTAAATGTTGCAAATCATACCTGATAATGTTAGATCTCCTTTCAAGAGCCAACACATATATAATTACATACATGGGATCTAAGATCTGATACCCAATTGCTGAAGTAATAGACAGCCAACCAGTTCAGACATAACAATCATGCAAGAGTTAAATGGTAAAAGAATTGTTGCAAACCTACTGTACACACATGGAAGATAAGGATATAATTTAAATTCTTCCGATAAATAAGAAAATTAAAGCAGTCTTCCCTTGGATTTTAAATATATTGCCTAATGCTGGTGTTTGATAAGCTTTACTATATATGCCCGAGGACATAGGAAATCATCATCAGCTCCTTAGTTTGAAAGGCAGATAGATAATGTTAAATCTCATCAATTATGGCTAGTACAATGTATGAAGTAAGATTTGATCCAGTACTAACTACAACAAGTCCCAATGCAGCATCAGCGTAACAACTAAACTAAGTATTTGGGGAAAAATATGATGGACTAGTCCCTATGCAGCATCAGTAGACAATGTTTTTTCTTACGTCTGTGGGGCTTCCCTACAGATAGGAAGAGGCAATGTTGCGAACATCCGAGGGCATAAATGCCAAGACCAGCAGCACGACAAGTAATCCTATAGGAACCAGCAGCAACAACGCCGGCGGTGGAGGCAATGGAGGCAGGACCAAGGGAAGAATCAGCAGTGAGACCGTGATGCAGAGTAGCACGAGGAATGATTCTATACTGAAATAGTTAGCAGGAAACGATTTCCTTGGATTAATTGTTCCTTGCAAGTGCCGCCCCTTAACCAAATTAGGCCTTCTTGCACTGGCTTCCATCACTCCGTTCCAATAAGATTGAATATATCAAAGAAATACCTTGAGCTCGATGCTTGAAAACTCATTTAATTTCACTTGCAACCTTCTTTTTTCCCCCAACCTTGAAAAATATATACATGCCTAATTGGACTGTGTAATGTACTTAGATGGAGAGAGATTTACGACCCAAGTCCCCAGTCCAAATTCACCACCCAAATCAGAAGACCACCCAGAAAAAGAAATCACTAGTCAAAATTGGGCGGCAGATCCACCAAAAGTCTTCATCCACTAAATGGAGAATATGGATGGACAAAACCTTCTACCTGTAGATCACAAAAATCAAAAGTTAAACAAAGTCCAATTTTTATTTCTCATGAACAATTTCTATAAAGAAAAATTTTCAATATTAACATTCAAGATTTCATGATTTCTATTTGTTACTTTTTTTTTTTTTTTTTTTTTTACCAGAGGGGTCATGGATGGTAACCAAATAGAAAATCCACGAAAAAGAAAATTTCAGAGGTAAAATAACAAATTGATAGCAAGAGACAATTGAGGAAGCAACACATACCTATTGTTGTTGTTGATAATAATGATAATGATCTTCCTCTTTGTTTTGAGAATGATTAGGAAAGGTTGAGATTTTAGACGAGAGGAGAGTATTATGATGATGTAGAATGAATCTTGTTAAGGTGTGAGGAGGAGGAGGAGGAGGAGGAGGAGGAGGCTTTTGATGCTGAGATGGGTGGAGATGGAGAATGGTTTTGATGCTTGTTATCAACTCTTTTCGGCTTTCCTTATTCTGATGCATAATCAATTATTAATTGATTTCTACAATGTATGTAGTTGCAAATATAGAAAGGGCAACTGGGAGGTGGAGAAGCGGTTTGAGATATGCGGACACATACAATGCATCGAAATCCCCCAAAAGGGAAGTTATGTGTAGTATCTTCCATGCAATTTCAGGAAATTGGCAAGTGGGTGGGGGTGGGGGTGGGGGCGGGGGTGGGGGTGGGGCTTACCACACCATTCCTTTTTCCGCTTTGGAAGGCAAGGCTTGTTGGTGTGTACAAATGGGGAGTTTCCGAAGGAGCACACCATTTTTTCTAGTGAGCCCACTTTTCAATTGAAAGTCCAAACAAAAAAAAATTATCTAGTGGGCTCACTTGGAAAATTGGTGTGCTCCTTTGGAAACTCCCGTGCAAATGCCATGTTGCCAGGTTCCTACCCCTTGGCACCTTTTTCAGTCGTCACCTTCCCAACATGGCCTTCTCTGTCACCTACTCGCAATAAATAGGGTATTTTATTATCTTTTCAACTGTTATGGGCTTCTACCATCCTAAATGGCTAATCCACACTATTTTTGTCTACAATTACTAAGCAAAATCACTTTAGAATTTTTAAAATAAAACAATTAGAAAATAATTTTTAAAAAAAAAGGGAGAAGAAAGGAATGACCAAATCCTTGATGCCAAGGCATTATTGGATTATCAATATAAAATAGAATGAAAATGGGGGATGGAGATAAAAAGATGGAAGTGGGTAGTTAGTTAGAAAAGAGAGAATGTATAGTTAATTTTGAAACCTAAATAATTAAATTAATATTTCTCAATACTTCTCAATCTATCTTGTTGCTTTTTAACACCAACGAAAATAGAACCACCAAACGAAGACGATTTATTCATCTTCAATAGAAATTTATATATAAAAAAAAAGCAAAAATTTAGAATAACCAACTTTTTCTTTATTGGCGGAAATTTTCTTTTATTGAGGATTATCTTTTATAAAGAAAGATCTACATATATAAACTACAAAATAAGAAGTGACTTTCACAAAACTGTGCTTTATTTTCCATAAAAGATGAGACGCGATTTTTAATTCACGAATGAAGCTGAAATGTGAATCTCTTTTAATAAATTCGCAGATTTAATAAAGAGAGGGCCCTACAGGGTCTCATTATCATGCCAAGTATATTATGCAAGAAGCAAACATGCTATCACAACAAAACTGTGAACCTAAAGTCTGAGATTCACATTCCAGTTACAGTCCGAAAGAGTCGCGAATCTAAAGTTTGAGATCCGCGTTCCAGCTATAATTCCACCAAAGCTGCGAATCTAAAGTTTGAGATTCGCATTCTACTAGCAGTATAAAAGAACTATGAATCTAAATTTTGAGATTCGCGTTCTAATTGCAGTTTAAAGAAAACGCGAATCTAAATATTGAGATTCTCATTTTGCTTTTTAGTTACGATCCAGAGGATTAAAAACGTCGGTTACAAATTCTGAAGAATTAATACAAATCCACCAGACCAAAAAGCGAGAAATTAATTTTCAAATTGTGAAGGCCAATGCTTGAACGGTTATATCAATTCAAAAGTCTCCAAATCTCTATAAATAGCAGAAGTTTAAGCAGAAAAAGGTATCGGGATATCAGTATTAAAAAAAAAAACTATTTTTGCTAAGTGCTGGTGCTATCAAAATCTTAAAAAATTTCACCAACTAAAAATTTTATATAAAGTGTCATCAGAGAGCAGGATCATTCTGCACAGCTACTCTAGAGCCCAGTTTTAAATAAAGAGGGAATTAAATTTTTCTCATTTTTTGTAAACAAAAAACCATTGATATTGTAATTTTTTATTGAAAAAACTCAATAGAGAATTATTTACAATTTTATGGCAAAAAAAATTGGTGATTCCGCTGGGGACATCTATCATCACTGATGATAAGATTGTAGCTCAATCTAATAATATTTCAGTTGGCAGTATGGTCGAATCACTCATCATTGAGTTCAATTAAGAGAAATATAAATAATTCCTCTTCTCTGGTTTTAGAATCCCTACTTCCTTTTGGAGATGCTGTAAGATTTCTAACAACTCAGTCTCTAAAGAGGTTTTGAAGACAGGAGTTCAATCAAAAGACTCCTCAAACCACTCTGGCCTCAAAGGAGAATCATCTTCTTCACCAGTACAAAACTCAGGACTTGCTCCAATCAAGACCCATGAGAATCTCCTCGAGATGATGGATCAGGATCCCCATAATAAAAAAGAGAAACAACCATTTTCTGATTGTCAAGAAAATGACTTAGAAAACAAAGTTTCTCTCACCCACATGATAAAAAGAAACTTACGAAGAAGTAGGGCTCGCGCTTTTTGCAAAACTATGAAGCAACAAGAGCCTGCTGAACCTGAGTCGCGAATACGTACAGTTCAAATATGGAAACCAAAGAGCAAAGTGATGGTTCCAGACAATAAAGAAAAATCAAGATGCAGATGTGTTTGCTCGTGTTTCTTACAAAAAACACCGTTTACCCACCAAATTTATTTATAATTACAAACACAGGGTTTACATTCGCGTTCTACAAACCAGACGAGGACCCTACTCTCATGCCTTGAGAGATAAACGCGATGTTAAAAATCGCATTTTTACAAGTAGACACGAACCGCAAATTCGCGTGCTAACAGAAAAATGCAGTTTTCAAACACGCACTTCTAAAGAAGAACCAGCCTTTAAAACTCGTGTTCCGGAAGTTTACTCATCCATTACTACGACTAAAGTAAAATTTGATCCTGAAATTTTCAAAGGGATAGAAACTCCTATCCCAAAGATATCATTTGGAGGCAATGACACTTCCATTGGCAAAACAATGAGCTCTGTATAAGAGACCTCAAGGGGTTTTTAAATAAAAAGAGAGAAAAATTCTGAATGTCTCATTGTCATTGTAAGTAGTTGATCAATGCAGTATTATTGCATTGCCAATATATGGCGGCTCCTGCTAAACAATCAGTCTTCAACCGACTTACTACGTCTTCGTCTTAACCATAAAAAAGGAGACGATGTAACAAGCAGGAATTTTCTGAGCCTAAATACCCCGAAGTATCGTCTAATATGATAAGTTTCGGAAAGAAAAGAAAAAGAAAATAAAGAAATTCCCTAGAAATGATTCCTCTGATTCTGAACATTCTTCAGATTTGAAGAATATATTCAGTGAGATGCGGGGTATTTTTCAGAACACCCAACTCAGAAAAGTAGTAATAGCGCCATTAGACTACAGACAAATGGTTAGAGTATCTTCTGATAAAGAAGACACAGCAAATTAGCTGTGGCTGAGTTTCAGACATTGGACTCATTCTTTGAAGACTCCGTATCTGTGAATATGGCACAAAAAATTCCAGAAGAATTCATGAGGAGAATTGATGAACATGATAAGACCATCCAACAATAGCACAATACTATCAATGAAATCAGAAATATGCTTTATGTCTTATTGGACTTGGAGAAAGTAAGAAGAAATGATAAATGAGAATTCTCTTCTAAAACTTCACGCAATCCAAGAAATGATAAAGGAAAGAATACAGAAGAATCATCTCGCGTTCCTCCTATGGATGAGAATGAAAATAATGAGGATCATCATGAAGAAAAAGATACTCGCTCTGTACACTCCCATCATCAAGAAAGAGATCCGAATCAAGAAGGAAATGCAAATACTGCTTGGATGGAAAGTTTTCAAAATCAACTTGATACTCTCATGCATAAGAATGATTTGTAAGATGTAGGAGTTATAAGACCATATCCGATAGAATAGGAAAGTATACCATTCCCGAAAAATTACAAACCATTTAAGCTCAAATCATTCGATGGTAAGGAGTCGTCAAATCAGCATCTTTACTATTTTATGTCGCAGACGGGACATTTAATTGGAAATGGCCCGATCATTACATGAGTCTTTCTTAGTATTTTAATAGGTCTAGCATTTGAATGGTTCCAAAGGTTTGAATCAGGAACTATCAATTCGTGGAATGACATTGAAAAATCCTTTCTAACAAGGTTTTATGAAAATGATATGAAAGTTTCAATGCCGACAGTCTTGGCCACAAAGCAAAAAAAAAGAGAATCAACTCGAGATTTTTTCAAAAGATTTAGAAATGATTCTCTGAGATTCCACATGAGATGTCAGAGAAAATATTGGTAAAAACTTATCGACACAATCTCTCCAACAAAATTCTTGCTAGAATGGGGGTGGTAAAGTCTTTTACTTGGAAAGATCTTTCGCTACACAAAGGCTTAAAGAAGAAGAAAAAGGAGAGAAACCAAGGCATAATAATAATTCTAGATCGCACCAATCGTCTCGACCTAAGGAACACAAAAGGGAAGAGACAATGGCGACTGATACACAATTCTGCAAAGTCTTTTCCAAAGAATCCTTCGCAACCGTGGTTCCCTCAGAACCAATATTCTTTTAAAAATGAGTAAACTAATACTATCTTCAATCTACTCATGATTAAGAATATACTGAAGCTATCATAATCCAAGCGACCTGAAGAAATTGAAAAAGTTAATGAGCCTATTGTGTGTAACATATGATCATTAATCATCCCACTAAAAATTGTCATATCTTTAAAGATAAGATTCAAGCTCTGGTGGACGCTAAGCTCATCAAGTTACGAGAAGATCAGAAGAGAGTAACCACGAATAAGGTAACTGTCAGTTTTGTAAAATCTCTAGAATTGTTAGAGTTGACTGTTTAAAACAGAGTTCAATCCATTCCCAAAGGCACAATAAGGATTGTGAATTATGATCCTCATCAGCAATAAAAGAAATGATTACATCCTTTAGAAACCTCAAAAGGAGAGATAATGTGGGTATATCCAGATCTCCTTGAAGATGAGCAATGGATTTCAAATTTAGCAAAGAAGAAATCAAAAGGGAAGAGTTTTACTTCCAATATTGTTACTGCAATTCCTAATGATGATGTAGAAATTCCTTCTCTATCAGACTCAGAAGAAGAAGAGCCAAAATATTGTTTAGCAGTTAACACAGATTAACCAAAGCCTTCTAGGACTCGTTCAGATAAAGAATAATTAAAAAATTATGATCAAGTAGCAGAACCTTAGTTATCCCTAGAAAAGAATAAGCCAAAAGAGCTTAAATTTCACAAAGTTCTTAAAAGTAAAGATAAAGAGCCCGCAGAAAGTTATAAAAAACCTTTCAAATTTGATGTATTGGCGCATTCCTACAAGAATTACTTTGTATGAGCTCCTAAAGCTCACTAAACAAACTAGAAAAGTTTTAAGAGAAACTCTGTAAGATTCTGAAGTGTTCTTGGTTCAAATTCCAGAAACATCTGAAGAAAAAGTTTGTACAGTATGTCATCAAACCTCTAAAAAGATTCCTTGCGTAACTTTCTCATTAGAAGATATGCAAATAAAAAATAATAAACATCATCGTCCTTTGTATTACAAAGGATACATGGAGTCATTAGAGATTGACCAGATCCAAGTTGATCTTGGATCCGCCCTAAGTATTATGCCTAGAAGGATGTTGCGATATCTGGGGATCCCGATGAGCAGATTGACATTAATAAACACTACCATCTTTGAGTTTAATGCTAATGGTAACAGATTACTTGGCAAAATAAAGTTGAAATATCATATTGGAGACTTGAAGACGAAGATCACATGCTATGTAATAGATACGGACACGTCTTATAATTTTCTACTCGAAAGACCGTAGATTTATATCAACCTCATCGTTCATATAAACTTCATCAATGCATGAAATATATAGACAAAGATGGGAATGTGAAGACCCTGGTGGTAGAAAAGTAATGATAAATGCCATATATTGCATATTTGTAGTCTTCATATTACCTATTTTGTATATAAATAATGCTATTTGGGTATTTTTAGTATGTTTTTCAGGGAATCTGATTTATACAAGGAGATGGCATGAAATCAGAGTTGGAGTAGGAAATCAAAGTCCGAAAACTTGCTAAAATAGACAAGACTACAAGATTAAATTACTGCAGGGAGTCAAACTCAAATACAGTCAATCAAATCAAGTTTACAAGACAAGAGACTCACTAGAAGAAAATCCAAAGCAGAATTCTCTATGAGAGCCGCCAAATGGCGGTTTTACCCGCCAAATAGCGGCCACACAGTGGTCGTTCTAGAGGATATTTCTTTGAGGGCTTAATTGTAATTTTGTAGTTTTGTGGTTCTGCTAGAATTAGGGTTTGATTTCTGAGGCCTATATATTGGTCGTATCCTTGTATTTTGAGGGAATTCCAAACTTTTGTACTTGTTTTTAAATCAATAAAAATTACGATTTTTGCTGAGGGGGTGGCAGCCACAACACCGTACTTCAGAGGTAAACCATTATTCTGAAATTTTTTACTTGCTTTCTAAATAGATTTAATAGCTTTCTAGTTTAGATTTTACTGCTTTCTAAATTAGGGTTTATCATATTCATGAATAAAAATTTGATCTTGTTTGGTAAAAATATGAGTAGCTAATTAGTTTAGCTCTAGAATATAGATGAAGCTAAGATCCGCCATGTAATTTCTCTCTAGTATTTTCTTCTTAAATAAAATTAATAAAGACATGATTTTTCAATAAAAAGATTAAAATACAAGAACTCAAAGATTAGGACTTTGATAGGTTATACTTGAATTAGGTTTCTTGATAACCTATGCTTAGTTAGGGTTTGGGGTTGCTGGTTTTATCTTTTTCTTTGAATTATCTAAAAGATTTCGTTTGTTTTTATAAGAAGTAGAATTTTTGATGAGTTATACTTGTACAACACTTGATAGCTCATGCTTAGGGCACTTTAAGTAAAAATTAAACTAAAAAGATCGAATTTTTATGATAGAAGAAAATAATAGAAGTAAGAACATGGTTAGAAATTAGTGGATTCTAGATCCTAGGTTATTTAGATTAATTCAAGTTCAAACTAGAATTTTTGGTTAGTCCGTTAGACTAAGGAAAGAGTAAGGAACGCAAAAACACCTTAGATCCCTGTGAGACGACCTGTACAGCGCTACAACGATACTGTGCGTTTGCAGTAAATATATCACATCAAGTTTTTGACGCCGTTGCCGGGGATCGACTGTGTTTTCTTACTTTTTCTAGCGTTTTACGGGTTAACGGTGTGTGTGAGTGTGCAGGAAATAGAACTTGCAGATACAGGAAGATTTAAAGGATTGGAAGAGCTTTTGGACCAAGTGGAAAAAAAGCAGAAAGTCGAATTCGCTAGTTTAGCCGTTATTCAGCGGCTAGAACAACTATTTAGCGGCCCACAAGGTACGTTCTGAACCCAAATTTTCTCTGTTTCTGTAGTTTTGTTTCCTGGTTCTGTAGAAAAATTAAAATAATAATAAAAAAGAATTAGGAACAGTAGAAATCACATTTTTATTTGATCATCTATCCCACCGTTTATCTCTCCACCACACCCCACTTCTTGCATTAGTTTAGGAAGCTCACGCATACACTCACGGTAGCTGGTTCATGCCACATTGGACCCGTAATCAATTTGGTCGACTTGTGAGATCAGATTTGTTCATGAGAGACAAGATGGACCAGTTGATCCCGATCCTTCAGTATCGATATTACCCGTTGCGCACATTATTACCATCATGCATCAAACTTCCACACGTAGCGGGTAATCATTATGAATTGAAACCGCAGTATATTAGTATGCTTCCTAAATTCACTGGTTCTGATCAGAAGATGCATATCTCTTTATCAGTGAATTTCAAGAAGTATGCATAATGATTAAACTGCAAAATTTATCGGAGGACGCATTTAAACTCCGCTTCATCCCTTTTGCACTTAAGGATAATACTAAGAAGTGGTTGTACAGTATGCCTATTGATTCAATCACTACTTGGGATGAATTCGTTACAGTATTTCTCAAGAAGTATTATCCTACGCACAAGGCGGCAAAAATTCGAAATCAAATTAATCAATTATGTCAAGTGCCGGGAGAACCCTTCTGGAAATACTTAGAACAGTTTAAGGATTTATTAGCTCAGTGCCCCCACTATGCGATAGAAAAGTGGTGGTTGTGTCAAATCATATATGAAAGACTTGATTACACATCCAAAACTCTTCTGGAATCCATGTGTCAAGGGGAGTTTGTGAGGAAAAACGAGGATGAAGCAAGGAAATTTCTTGAGGACTTATCATGGAAGACTATGCAGTGGGAGAGTCCTACTGAGAAGTCTAGTATATCAACTTCTGCTCATAAGAGTGGAATCCATAGCGTCGATAGCTCTATAGCTGTCGAAGCTAAGATTGCAGCACTTATAAGGAGAATTGAGGCACTAGAGACTCCTAGTACTCCATCAGTGGGTCAAGTGAATCAAATCTAAAGTCCCACATGCTTTAATTGCGGAACTCCCTATCATGTTATGGAGGAATGTCCATTGTTAGTAAATCCTATGGGTTCCACACTTAAGCAGGCTAACGCCATGTATCAAAAACCCGTTAATAATCCATACGCTCCGACATACAATCCTGGTTGGAGGAGCCATCCAAATCTCTCATGGGGTCAAGGGCAATATCAGGGAGTCCCGAACTCCAACATGCAGCCTCCAGCTACTGGTCAGTTCCCAAAACCAAATATGGGTGCTTATCAATACCGAAATGCTTCAAACCATGGGAACAACCAGAATAGACCACCTGTACAAAACCACTCATATCCACAACAGGGGTCTAATAATGATCAAGAAAAGCGACTTCAATCACTTGAGAAGAATGTTGAAAATCTTCTCAAGTCTCAGTCCAACCTTGATACATACATGCAGAATCTTATGAAAGTGTCAACTGATTTTTTTCAAAGAACAGATCAGCACCTGCTCGTGAACTCTCAATCTACTAAGAATGTAGAGCAGCAGGTTGGACAACTAGCAAATCAAATGAGTGAACATGGTAAGGGCACTTTTCCAAGTCAACGCATAAAAATCCTAATGCCAATTCCTCAAATTTGAATCAGTTGCATGTCAACCAAATTAATACCATTCACACACTTCGATCTGGCAAACTGGTTGACAATCACATAGCCATGCCACCTAATTCCACTCCTATTGTACGGCAAGCTACACTCCCTGATACCACGATTCCATCATCACCTCATGATTCATCATCATCATCATCCCACGATCTACCCACTAGCACGACAGAAGAATCTGATCCTTCTAATTCTGATCCTCCTATTGACCATACTTATGAGCCAAAGGCTCCCTATCCAAATCGATTGAAGAAAAATTCTCCTCAGGCGGAGCACATTCTTGAGTTATTTAACCTAGTTAAGGTCAATGTTCCTCTTCTTGAGGCAATCCAACAAATACCTGCTTATGCAAAATTCTTAAAGGATTTATGCATAAAGAAGAGAACAACCAATGTTCCAAAGAAAGTCTCCTAGCTGCTAACATATCTAGCATCCTCTCTCAGTTAGCACCCGTAAAGTATGAAGACCTTGGAAGTCCTACTGTCTCCTGCACTATAGGGACTACAGTGATTGAAAGGGTTTTACTAGATTTAGGAGCAAGTATCAACTTGCTTCCTTATTCAGTGTACCAGCAATTATGACTGGGAGAGTTGAGACCTATAAGGATTACGTTACAGTTAGCTGATAAATCTGTGAAGACACCTATAGGAGAGATTGAGGATGTCTTGATTAAGATTGGGGAGTTTATCTTCCCAGTTGATTTCATAGTTCTCGAGACTCAACCTGTGGTGAATCCACATCATTGTATCCCAGTTATTTTGGGACGTCCATTTTTGGCCACTTCTAATACTGTTATTAATTGCCGGAGTGGATCGATGAGACTTTCTTTTGGAAATATGACACTTGACTTGAATATATTCAATCTAGGGCGCCAACCAAGTGATCCACATGACGAGCCTCTAGAAGTGAATATGATCCAAGGGTTGTCCAGTGAACACCAAAAGTAGAAATTCTTTGATGAGCTAAATGGTTTAGTTGATGAAAGTGTATTCTTGGAGACGCTAGATGTGAATATGACACTTGGATCGATGAGACTTTCTTTTGGAAATATGACACTTGACTTGAATATATTCAATCTAGGGCGCCAA
Source organism: Dracaena cambodiana (assembly GCA_036321105.1). Lineage (NCBI taxonomy): Eukaryota > Viridiplantae > Streptophyta > Magnoliopsida > Asparagales > Asparagaceae > Dracaena > Dracaena cambodiana. The sequence goes on from JAYEPQ010000004.1 coordinate 26,291,992, forward strand.
CCAAGTGATCCACATGACGAGCCTCTAGAAGTGAATATGATCCAAGGGTTGTCCAGTGAACACCAAGAGGAGAAATTCTTTGATGAGCTGAATGGTTTAGTTGATGAGAGTGTATTCTTGGAGACGCTAGATGAATCATCTAATTATGTGTCTTTCACTCAATGGAAACTTCCACCTGAGCCATTGATGACTGAACCACGAGTTCAGTTACGACCATCTATTGAGTGTCTACCTGAGCTTGAGATGAAGACCCTTCCGAGTCATCTCAAGTACGCTTTCTTGGGTGAATACGACACACTACCAGTCATTATCTCTGCAGAATTGACTGACGCTCAGGAGAAAAAACTCATATCAGTTGAAAGTACATAGGAAAGCCATAGGCTGGAGTATGGCCGATATTAAGGGGATAAGTCCTTCTATAGTGCAGCATAGAATTCATTTACTAGACAATGCACGACCTACAAGAGATCCTCAGCGTAGGTTGAATCCGGTAATGAAAGAAGCTGTGAGGAAGGATGTTCTTAAGTGTCTTGACAAAGGGATCATCTATTCTATCTCTGATAGCGCATGGGTAAGCCCAGTTCAAGTAGTGCCTAAGAAGTCCGGAATCACTGTAGTCAAGAACGATGCAAATGAGCTTATCCCGATGCGTTTGCAGATGGGATGGCGAGCCTACATTGATTATATGAAGCTTAATGCTGCAACTAGGAAGGACCATTTTCCCTTACCATTCATTGATCAGATGTTGGAACGGTTGGCCGGACATGAGTTCTATTGTTTTCTAGATGGATACTCTGGCTACAACCAAATTCCCATCGCTCCGGAGGATCAAGAAAAGACCACGTTCACATGTCCATTCAGCACCTTTGCATACAGACGCATGCCCTTTGGGTTATGCAATGCACCTACCACGTTCCAAAGGTGCATGGTAAGTATTTTCTCTGACATGGATGAACGATTTCTTGAAATCTTCATGGATGATTTTTCTATCTTCGGAGATTCATTCCACGAGTGTCTAGATCATTTAGAGTTAGTTCTCACGCGTTGTCATGAGAAGCATTTGACACTCAATTGGGAAAAATACCATTTTATGGTCAAAAATGGCATAGTGCTAGGGCATGTCATCTCGAAGAATGGTATCGAGGTTGACAAAGTCAAGGTAGACCTCATCAATAATCTGCCACCTCCGCGATCAGTGAAAGATATACGATCCTTCCTTGGTCATACTAGTTTTTATAGAAGATTTATCAAAGACTTTAGCAAAATTGCTAGGCATTTGACACATCTACTAGTCAAGAAAGTACCATTCAATTTCACACCTAATTGTCTAAGAGCATTTGAGCAGTTTAAGAAGGCGCTGACCATCACTCCTATTATTCATGCGCCAGACTAGAGCTTACCCTTCGAGCTCATGTGTGATGCATCCGATTACGCTATCGGTGTTGTCCTTGGTCAACGTATTAATAAGCAGCCACATGTGATTTACTATACAAGTAGGACACTCAATGATGCCCAGTTGAATTACTCTACCACAGAGAAAGAGCTTCTGGTAGTCGTCTTTGCACTTGAGAAGTTTCGTTCCTACTTGATTGGATCATGAATTATAGTATACACTGATCATGCTGCTTTGAAATACTTGTTAACCAAGAAAGATGCAAAAGCAAGGCTAATTCGAAGGATCCTCTTGCTACAAGAGTTTGATCTTGATATATTAGACAAGAAAAGTGTTGATAATTCAGTAGCTGATCACTTGTCTCGTCTGCCCAATGCTCCAACTAATTCGTGCCCCATAAACGAATCATTTCCTGACGAGCAACTGTTTGCATTGATGCACGAACCATGGTTTGCTGACATTGTGAACTATCTTGTGACTAAGGAGATTCCGTCCCATTGGTCCAAGCAAAATCGATATAGATTCTTGTCCCAAGTAAAATTCTTTTACTAGGATGAACCATATCTGTTCAAATATTATCCAGACCAGATCATACGTCGATGCATACCTAATGATGAGATACAAAGTGTCCTCTCTTTTTGTCATGATTTAGCTTGTGGAGGACACTTTGGTCCCAGAAAAACGGTTAAAAAGGTATTGCAGAGTGGTTTCTATTGGCTAACTCTTTTCAAAGACGCCGTGGAATATCTCAAAGAATGCACACGATGCCAATTCGTAGGTGAAATTTCACGGCGCAATATGATGCCTCTGCAACCTATCCTTGAGGTCGAAATCTTTGATGTATGGGGTATAGATTTTATGGGACCGTTACCAAACTCGTTTGGAAACCAATACATATTAGTCGCTGTCGATTATGTTTCCAAATGGGTAGAGACAATAGCCGCAAAATCGAATAACAACAAAGTCGTTGTCAAGTTCTTGAAAGAGAATATCTTTTCTCGATTTGGCGTTCCTCGAGCTATTATTAGGGATAACGGTACCCATTTTACCAATCGGTCATTTGAGGCGCTTATGCGCAAATATTCCATTACCCACAAATTAGCTACACCATATCATCCGCAAACTAGTGGGCAAGTGGAAGTTTTCAATCGCCAAATCAAACTGATTTTGGAGAAGACAATAAATCACAATAGAAAAGATTGGTATTGTAAACTAGCAAATGCATTATGGGCCTACCGTACCGCTTACAAGACTAATCTAGGCATGTCTTTATATAGTTTGATATTTGAAAAAGCGTGTCATTTACCGGTGGAGCTTGAGCATAAGGCTTTATGGGCAATCAAATTTCTAAATTTTGAGCTCGAAAAAGCTAGCAAGCAGCGAAAACTACAACTGAATGAGCTTGATGAGATTAGACGGGATGCATATGATAGTGCTAAGATTTATAAAGAGAAAACTAAAGTCTTTCATGACAAAGAGATCATTCGCAAGTCATTTACACCTGGACAAAAAGTTCTCTTATATAATTCGAGACTATATTTATTCCTAGGAAAATTGAGGTCAAGATGGAGTGGACCGTACATAGTACGGACGGTGCACCATCACGGTGCAATTGATCTCGAGGATCCTAAAAATGGTAGTTTATTCAAAGTAAACGGTCACCGATTAAAACCATTTTTAGAACCTCAAGTGAACAATAATGTGGAGGTCGTGACACTTCACGATCCGATCTATACGTAAAGGCATGTGGTTATTTGTATAATAGCATGTATATTATGTTACTAATATGATGCAGGGTTTAAAAGCGAAATTAGGGAAAGATGAGGAGCTGACTGTAATTTTCCATCCCTATATAAACCCAAGCAGCTCTCTTCTTCCCCCAAATCCACTCTTCCAAAACCCTAGCTGCCTCCCCCCTTACCCCATTCCCTCCTTTGCCTTTTTGATTCTCTCTTTGCAGAACAGTGCAGAATCTCTACTTTTTGCTCTGACCAGTGGTACTCAAAACATACAATTAACCACTCCTCCTTCAAGCTCTCGGCCAGAAGACCATATAAAGCCGCTATTCAGCGGCACTAACCGCCAATTAGTGGCCCAACTTGGTGATTCCCCCCTGAAACTTCAGGAAAGGTACTCTATCTCTCTTCTCTGTTTACTGGTTTTATTAGAATTACTATTTGTGTTTACAGTTAAGAGATAATGGGTAGATTTGGTTGTGAGAAGTTTTTCAGAGAAATTTTTGCGGCATTTAGTGTTTATGTCGCCACTGCGATCGAAACTCTGGGCTGGAATTACATTATCTATTCGCCTAATGCATTTTATATCCCAGAGTTGGTGGATGAATTTTATGCGAGTTTTGCGAAATCTGATATTTCAGACGATTGCAAAACAATAAACCTCCATTGGCGTGGCCAAATACACGAAATGCACGCAGCGGCCATCTCGGCTTCTACGGGTATCCTCCTTCACACCGGGAATCACACTCCCGATAGGATTGAGGATTATCTTACACGGATGGGCCCAAACTGCAAAATAACACGTGATAAAGGTATCAGCAACAAGACACTCTATCGCAATATTCATGCAACTTGCCGCTGGGTCAACACTAATGTTATGGGCATTACACATATGTCATCTTTTTACACGCCCACACTTTATATTGTTGATTGTATTATGCATCAAGATACTCACTTCTGTATGTGTACACAGCTACTCGACACTATTATTGATGCTAAGATGCGGTCGAGGACTAGTTTGCCTCTGTTGTGTTTAATTACACAGTTGTGTCGCAAGTTTATATCTAGTGTCGAATTTGACGGATACACACCTTCACGCGAGTTTATCGCTACCGAACATATTTCAGTGACATATCATGCTGCTGTTCCAGAAGATTAGAACAGACATGCTGATAACGAGAATATATATGCCACTGACTTGACACAAGAGGAGGAAGATGATGCCTTATTTGACCAAGACTTGCCAGCTAATCCCACTGAGCAAATCAATGTAGTCTGGCAAGGTCTTGGAAAAATTTCGCACCAGTTAAAATAAATTGATAGAGGTGAGTCTTCTACAACACGAGCACGTCCTGGACTTGGTGAGTTTAGTAGAAGGTAAAGAGGACGACACCAATGATTTGTGAATGAGGGCATACACAAGTTTAGGTGTGGGGTAGTGTATTAGAAGTTTTTTATTTTTTTTAGAATTTTTAGGATTTTTAGGATTTTATTTTTATTTTTAGATTTTTGGGTTTCTTTATTTTACACTTTGGATAGTTTTTAGGGTGACTAACAAAAAAAAAATGAATGAAAAAAACTAAAAAAAACTAAGAAAAACACAAAAAAATGATGAAATTTTTTTTTGTTTTCATCAATAGATCAAACTAATTACAGATAAAGGAACAAATTTAGATTTGAACTTGGATATGAGAGTAGATTGGACGATACACTTTGAATTTTATGAAAGAATATTAAAATCCGAAAAATAAATATCGCTAACAGTAGTTTTGAGGCAAGTATACATCTATTTTTCACTTCATAATAGTTTATTAGGTTAAGAACAAAAATAATAAAGATTGAGTAAGTCTTCTCTCTCTAAAAAAAAGAAAGTGATAAAATAATGGGTGCGCCTGGTATTAAGGCAATAGTCTCGAGAGTGAATAAAGAATATGATCCAAGTAATCGGGTATTTTGCGCCTAGGTAAGCATGAATATTTGCATGAAAGGTAAAATATTCTCAAAAAAAAGAAAAAGAAAAGACTATGAACTAAGTAATCGGGTATTTTGCACCTAAGTAAGCGTGAATATTCGCATAAAAGGTGAAATATTCTTTAAAAATTATAATAAAATAAAAAAAGAGATAAAAAAGAGAAAAAAAATTTGAGAGAGGAGATGAATCATGAGTTAGAGTTGGAGTCCAAAATCAAAGTAGACTATCACACGTGCACGTAGATATATAGGATCCGATAAATTATCTGTTAGTAGGTATTGAAAGATAGGATTTAAATTTTTGATTAAAATGATTAGTGTATCTGATATGATACTCAATTTAAAAATTGATAATCTAAATGCGTTTTTGAGTTTGTATATTAGTGAGATTAATTGATGAAAATATTATAAAAAAAATTTCTTTCTTTTGTATAAAATTTTTATTTTTCTTGATTTTTGGTTATCCTTATTTTTCTTTTCTTTATTCCTTAATCTATTTTCTTCTTGAATTTTGTGGGTATATTCACTGCAAACCTTCACGAGACACAACTTGTCTACTAGGGCAACCTAAGGATTTAAAGGCTTGTTGCACGTGCTAAGTGCAATCGCGATTCCTGCGAAAGTGAGTTAGGATTTTTCTTTTCTCTTTTTAGGTTTAGGTTTTGCTCGAGGACTAACAAAAGATAGGTGTGGGGGTGTGATAAGTGCCATATATTGCATATTTGTAGCCTTCATATTACCTATTTTTGTATATAAATAATGCTACTTGGATATTTTTAGTATGTTTTTTAGGAAATCTGATTTATACAAGGAGATGGCATGAAATCAGAGTTGGAGTAGGAAATCAAAGTCCGAAAAGTTGCTAAAATGGGCAAGATTACAAGATTAAATTACTGCAGGGACTCAAAGTCAAATCAGTCAATCAAATCAAGTCTACAAGACAAGAGACTCACTCAGAAGAAAATCCAAAACAGAATTCTCTATGTGAGCCACCAAATGGCGGTTTTACTCGCCAAATAGCGGCCACACAGTAGTCGTTCCAGAGGATATTTCTTCGAGGGCTTAATTATAATTTTGTAGTTTTGTGGTTCTGCTAGAATTAGGGTTTGATTTATGAGGCCTATATATTAGCCGTATCCTTGTATTTTGAGGGGATTCTGAACTTTTGTACTTATTTTTAAATCAATAAAAATTAGGGTTTTTGCTGAGAGGGTGGCGGCCACAACACCGTACTTCAGAGGTAAACCATTATTCTTAAATTTTTTACTTGCTTTCTAGATAGATTTAATCGCTTTCTAGTTTAGGTTTTACTGCTTTCTAAATTAGGGTTTATCATATTCATGAATAAAAATATGATCTTGCTTAGTAAAAATATGAGTAGCTAATTAGTTTAGCTTTAGGATGTAGATAAAACTAAGATCCACCATGTAATTTCTCTCTAGTATTTTCTTCTTCAATAAAATTAATAAAGACATGATTTTTCAATAAAAAGACTAAAATACAAGAACTCAAAGATTAGGACTTTGATAGGTTATACTTGAATTAGGTTTCTTTATAACCTATACTTAGTTAGGGTTTGGGGTTGCTGGTTTTATCTTTTTCTTTAAATTATCTAAAAGATTTAGTTTGTTTTTATAAGAAGTAGCATCATTGATGAGTTATACTTGCACAATACTTAATAGCTCATACTTATGGCACTTTAAGTAAAAAATTAAACTAAAAAGATCGAATTTTTATGATAAAAGAAAATAATAGAAGTAAGAACATGGTTGGAAATTAGTGGATTCTAAATTCTAGACTATTTAGATTAATTCAAGTTCAAACTAGAATTTTTGGTTAGCCCGTTAGACTAAGGAAAGAGTAAGGAACGTAAAAATACCTTAAATCCATGTGAGACGACCTGTACAGCGCTACAACGATACTATGCACTTGCAATAAATATATCACATCAAGCAACCCTTTAAAGGAGTAGAGAACTACTTTACAGACGCGTTGTTATACCAAGATACATTTGATGCAGCTAAACAATCTGCTCTGGAAGAATCAGATAGCGGCAATGAAGCTGACTGAATCAGGATCCAAAAATTCAGAATTCGATAATGAAATCTGAAAATAGATCTCATTGTAATAAGTCTTGAAAGCCTTGATGTAAATGACATCGCCAATTCTAATGACGAGTGGATAATTAATGAAGATATAGAGTTTGCTTATTCTTCTGGTGTTAATTCTGAATCCTCAAGTACTAGTACTAATATGGTCAGTGTCACCTAGATAAAATATATTTTTTAACTTCATTTCAAGTACCCATTCGATCATCTTTTTACATACAAAGTGATGACGATGGAGATGCAAATGAAGTATTTTTTGAAATTCCTCCTAAGAATAAAAATCAAAAACCTATGATCTTTGGAAAAGTAAATAACAAGAATAAAGAAAAACATTTAGATTCTGAGGAAGAAGAGGAAAATTCCGAGTTCTTTCATTATGATGAAAATTTTCATAAGTTAATGAGAAAAATGGAATATAACCTAGCCAAAAGTAAGGGGTTAAATTTTAGAAAAGAGAGAGGAAATTCTTCAACTTTTTATTCTGAAAGTAAAGATGCCTGATTATTACGATAAAACTGGCAGGAGTGGGGATATGTTACTACTCCTAAAAATCTTTTGAATATGAAGTTTGAAGAAAGGCAGCAAACTCATTCATCAGAATTATCATGTTGAGATTAAGATGTAAGAATTGGTGCTTTTTTCAAGAAGTCTCCATCAATATGGTCTATGCAGATAAAGAAGAAGAAGACGATGAATTATCACTAATCAAAGACGATCTTTGGGCAAAACACCTCAATATGAAGTGGGACATTCAATTTAAATAAAGAGAACCTCCAACTAAAGATAAAGTAATTCAAATAAATATGGGTGATGAAACTAATCATAAACTCATATTTATAAGTGAAAATTTATCTTCGAAGGAATAAAGAATAATTGATCTCTCTCATTCGAGAGTACATTGATGTTTTCACCTGGAATTATGAAGATATGCCAGGACTCGACCCAAAAATCACAGTTCATAAATTAAATATTCTACCAGATGTAAAGCCAGTAAAACAATAACAACGAAGGTTCCGTCCTGAAATTATGGAGGCAATTGAAGCTGAAATCAAAAAGTTAATTGAATCAGGCTTCATTCGCGAAGAACAACATCCAGATTGGTTCGCGAATATAGTTCCCGTAACTAAAAAGAATGGAAAGATCAGTGTCTGCATTGATTTTAGAGATTTGAATGAAGCATGCCCGAAGAATGAATTTCCTCTACCTATTTGGACGTCATAATTGATAATACTTACGGCTATGAAAGGATGTCGTTTATGGATGGATATTCAGGACATAACCAAATTAAGATGTACTCTAATGATGAGAAGTATACATCTTTTAGAACACCACTTGGAGTATACTGTTATACAGTAATGTCATTTGGTTTAAAAAGCGCTAGTGCTACATATCAACGTGCCATGAATATGTATTCCAAGAACATCTACGAAAGATAGTGGAATATTAGGTAGATGATCTAACAATTAAAAGTAAGAACAAAAGTGATCTTCTCCGAACCATGTTTGATCTCATGCGGAAACACCAGTTTAAGATGAATCCTACTAAATCTTTTATGGGAGTTTCCAGTGGAAAACTTCTTAGTTTGGTAGTTACTTCCCCGGAAATTTATCTTGATGCAGACAAAATTAAAGCAATCCAAAATATGTTGCCACCTAAAAATCTCAAAGAATTGAGAGGATTGCAAGGTAAGCTGGCATACATTCGCAGGTTCATATCAAATTTATCTGAAAAATATCAACCTTTTACACGGTTGATGAAGAAAGGAGAATCATTCATTTGGGATGATACATGCCAGAAAACATTTGAAGAAATCAAGGAATATCTCACCAAACCACCTGTTCTTATAGCTCCAATCTCATAAATACATTTCATATTATATGTGAGAGCTATGGATCATTCCTTGGGAGCTTTATTGGTGCAAGAGAATGAATTAGGGCATGAACAAACCATTTATTATCTCAGTAGAATGATTATTGGAGCTAAATATTGATATAATCAAGTGGAAAAAGAATGTCTAGTTTTAGTGTTTGCAATACAGAAAATGTGATACTATTTACTGGGACAAACAATCCATATTATATTGAGAGTTAATCCTTTAAAAATATTAGTGACCAAGCATGGGTCATTAAATTTCAGATTATCTATTTGGGCCATTCTACTGTCACAATATGATAGACATTTCATTCCACAAAAGTAATTAAAGGACAAGTTATAGCTGATTTCTTAGCTGAATACCTGATTCCAACATCTTCAAAACTGTATGAAGATATCCCTGGTAAAATAGGTGAAGAAAATATAATTTCGAAAAAAAATATTCAACAAGAAACTACTGAAGTGAATGCCGTTAAAGAAGAAGTATGGCAACTTTTCTTTGATGGCGCTTCTAGAATGGAATCTCAAGGAAAGATGTTAGCAGAAGTGGGGGTTGTTTTTGTTTCTCCCTATGACCATATTATTCCTAGAGCATACTCATTGACAAGTTCATACTCTAATAATGTTGTTAAATACAATGCTTTAATGGTTGGTTTAAAAATAGCCAAACGGCTCGGGGTGAAGTGTTTAGAAGCATACGAAGATTTCCAACTTGTTATAAACCAAGTTAGAGGAGAATATAAAGTCAGAAATAAAAATTTGTTGCTATATTACCAAGCAGTAATAAAAATGGCTGATAGTTTTAATGGTTTCTATATCAGTCATGTACCGCATCACCAGAATGATTATGCAGATGTACCAGCTTCTTAGGCTGCTACTTTAGCATTACCCAGAAATGCTAACAAACATATGTCAGTAGGAAGTAAAGAATTATTTTGCCCAAAAAATGAGCTTGAGGTGGAATTAAATTCAGATAAGAAACAAGAAGCAAATGAAATGCATGCTCTTGAGTCTAATCTTGAACCAAGAGACTGGCGATTTCCTTACATAAATTATATTTTTTATAGAATATTGCCAGAAAATTCTAAAAAAGCAGCAACAATTCGAAGAAAACCTGTTCGATTCTATTTTAATACTGAACTTCAGACATTATATAGAAAATCTTATGATGGAATTTTACTTCATTATCTTTCTAAGAAAGAAACTCAAGAAGCACTTAATGAAGCTCACAGTGGTATTTGCGGAGTGTATCAACCAGGACCAAAACTATAAGATAGACTCCGAAAAATGAGTTATTACTGACCTAAAATGATGACAGATGTAGTTATTTGTGCTAAAAAATGTAGAGCCTATTAGATACATGCGGACTTCATACATCAAGCTCCGGAGTATTTCCACCCAACAGCTACATCATGGCCATTTAAATAATGGGGAATGGACATTATTAGATCAATCTTCCTGCCTTCAACAAAGGGTCATCGATTTAAATTGGTTATAATAGATTACTTTTTAAAATGGACTGAAACTGTTGCTTTAACTGAAGTAAAATCTTCAGATGTGATTAAATTCATCAAACATTATGTTATATACCGCTTTGGAATACCTAGAAGAACCATTCATGACAACAGGCCTCAGTTTGTGAGTTAGTCATTCTCTAAGTTTTGCAATAAATATCGAATTGAAAGTGTAGTTTTGTCTCCATACTATCCAGCAACCATTGGTTTGGCAGAGGCTTTCAATAAAACTATTGTGAAGTTTCTTAAAATGTTCGTTTCTTCCAACCAACGAGATTGGGATGAAAAATTTGGAAAATGCCTTTGGACTTATAGAACTACTGTCAGAACTCCTACAAACACTACGTCATTTTCTTAGGTGTACGAGTCTAAAACAGTATTAACTTTGAAAATTCAAATTTCGTCAATAAGGGTCGCAGTAACAACAAAAATGACTCAGGAAGAAAGACATCGATAAGGACTTCTAGAATTAGAAGTTCTTAATGATAAGCATTTGAAAACTCAGCAAAGTATTAAACTTTACCAAGCACATATCTCTAAAACCTTTAATAAAAAGGTTAGACGGAGAATTTTCAAGAAAGGAAATCTGGTTCTTTCAGTAAGAAGACCAATCGTAACTAATCAAAAATCTAAAGAAAATTCCAACCGAAGTGGAAAGGACCTTCCGTCATTGATACATTCTATTCTAATGGTGCATATCGGTTGGCAAAACTGAATAGTGATAAAATAATAATGCCAATCAATGGTAAATTTCTGAAAAATATTATTCCTAGCTTTCAATTGAGAGGCTAAAAATCCTGCGAACTTGTTCTTATTTGAGATTCGCGATTCTGGAATTAGAGTTTCCTCTAGCAAAAGCGCGAATTTTGTAAAGTCGCGTTCTTTTTATTGTTTTCAAATTTGCTAAGTTAAAAATTACCACTGGCAAACAAAGTTTTCATTTTTCTAAATTTGCTAAGTTAAAAATTACCTCTCGCAAATAAAGCTTTTTTTCCTCCAAATTTGCTAAGTTAAAAATTACCTCTGACAAACAAAGTTTTCTTTTTTTTTTTCCAAATTTGCTAAGTTAAAAATTATTTCTGACAAACAAAATTTTATTTTCTCCAAATTTGCTAAGTTAAAAATTACCTCTGACAAAAGCACGAATTTTGTAAAGTTCTTTTTCTTTTCTTCCAAATTCGCTAAGTTAAATATTACCTTTGGCAATTTTGAAGTTGTTATACTATGAGTCACTGAACAGTGTAGATTTTAACTTAATTAGGAAAGTTAATAGTTACTTATATCCTGATTAAAGAAACTTATTCATTCGCAGCAAAATCCATTTTGGGCATTTGAATAATGACTTTATATTGTCAAGTTAATAATTATCTCTGAACAATATTCTGAAGAATCAAAATGTTCATCAAGTTGACAGTTACGTCTAATGATCAAAATCAAAATCATTCATCAAGTTAACAGTTACCTCTGAATGAATGATAACAAAATTCTTAAAATAAAAATTTTATTCCTTTCCAAATCAATATTATAAAGAGTTCCTTGATATCATACAATGAATGAAAATAAAGTATAAATTATTGAGTCAAGAGAACATTAAATTTTTCGTCAACATCTATTATCCCAAATATGATGACTTTATGAGTAAAGACAAAATCTTATTTCTATAGCCTCCTCCTGCCGATGGTTGTAAACTTTTAAGTTTATTTGCTCAGCTATGATCAATATTGTCAATGACTTGATTAGTTCAAAGCTGAGTGTATCAAATGCATATTCCCAAGTATACAATTTGCGAAACTGCTGAAATTGGGGGTTGCCAATCGACAACCATTTACCATCCTTACTTTAAAAGATGCTAGGCAGGAAATAAACAATATCACACACCCAAAATTTTTTCTCATAAAAAGTACATGAGATCATCTGGTTCTCCAAAGATATTAGAAATTTTGAGAACCAGACGGGTGTGGGTCATTGTTAAGGAAAATGACTACGGTTATATCTTTTAATAGATCCAAAATCTCATTAAGAAACATAAAAGAAAATATATGATTTATGTTCATAATGAGAAAACTTACCGTAGTTAAAGAAAATGATTATGGTTATAAGGATCTTTTCAGTGGGATACTCCTTCTGCAACAAACATGGCAGAAGACCAGGCACAAATAGGTTGACAACATCTGGAAGCCTTGTGACATGCCAACTTTAGTCCATTACCTTGATCAAGGAAAAGGAAGAAGAACAAAACTCCATGATAGAATTGGCTTTGGGAAGGAATTTTAGAAAAGAAGAGAAGAATTCTTAAAGTTAGGATAGTTTTTTGGGAGAAAACTAGGCACTTTATATAGAGAATTTTATGATCGAAATCTTTGGCCAAGGGTTTAAGGCATAATTCACTATATGAAGAAAAGAAAGAGTTAAAATAAAATAGTGAAAAGGAAGATACTCTTTTAGGGTTAGAGTATAAATTTCAAACATGATATGAAGTAAGAGAATCACCTCCAACTAAAAGCTCCTGCCGAACCATTATGGTGCTGGAAGTGGCCCGAGCATTTTGAAAACCACTGCCTGTTAGACCAGAGGATGAAACTTCTTCGTCATCTTCTTAAAATTCTTTAAAAAATTGAGGATAAGAGGAGTTTGAAGACGAAGGGTTTTGAAAGTTTGGAGAAAAGTTTGAAGTTCAAAATTTTCAAAAAGTGTTAAAAAATATTTTAAATGATGAGTTTCAGATTTTATAACAGATAATTTGACAGACGAGATTTCTGGCTCTAATCTCGTACGGATTTCCTCATTAATGAAGCTTAGAAAATGCCTTGATCTCTATACTAGAAAAGTAGTAATATTTCGGATATAACGTAAAAGGCATGAGATCCGCGACTCTAATACAGAGTCGTGCTCTATGCAAAGGCATGACATCCGCGGCTCTAATATAGAGTCGTGCTCAATGTAAAGGTGCGAGATCTGCGACTTTAATATAGAGTCGTGTTTTATGCAAAAGCGCGAGATCCACGGCTCCAATACAACGTCGTACGGGTGAAAAAGTTGTAATTCATCTCAAAATGCAAAGATTGTATTTCAGCCAAAGTTGTTCAAAGTATTTCAAAACACTTTTAAAATTATGGAGTTTTGAAAACTTTGGAGGGAATTTTGTTGGCAAAAATTTTCTTTTATTGAGGATCATATTTTATAAAGAGATATCCGCATATATAAGCTACAAAATAAGATATAGCTTTCACAAAGTTGTGCTCTATTTTTCATAAAAGATGAGATGCGATTTTTAATTCGTGCATTAAACTAAAGTGTGAATCTCTTTCTCTAAATTCGTAGACTTAATAAAGAGTGGGCCCTACAGAGTCTCATTATCGCGCCCAAACATATTATACAAGAAGCGAACATGCCATCACAATAAAATTACAAATCTAAAATCTGATATTCGCATTCTAGTTACAGTCCGAAGGAGCCGCGAATTTAAAGTTTGAAATCCGCGTTCCAGTTGTAATTCCACCAAAGCTGTGAATCTAAAGTTTGATATTCATATCCCAGTAGTAGTTTGAAAGAACTGTAAATGTAAAGTTTGATATTCGCATTCTGATTGCAGTTTAAAGAAAACGCGAATCTAAAGACTGAGATTCGCATTTTGCTTTTCAGTTATGATCCAGAGCATTAAAGACGTCGAGCACAAATTCTGGAGATTTAATACAAATTCACTAGACCAAAAGGTAAGAAATTAATTCACAGATCGTGAAGGCCAATGGTTGAACGATTACATCAACTCAAAAGTCTCCAAATCTCTATAAATAGTAGAAGCTTAAGCAGGTAAAATATGTGAGTTGGCGGAGAAAAATAATAATCCTATTATTTTTTAAAAAAAATTAAAGATCACGATCGGTACATTCTTAGAATTTTTAATATCTTTACGATAAAACTTTCTAAATTTTTAAGTTTATATTTTCCATCTTCAAGTCGATACAAAATGTTGTAATCAACTGAGCTACGATCCATTTTCACTATCTCTAATATTTTTTTTTTAAAGATTTCGTTTGGATTATGATCTCGATCTCCTATGGTTCACTTATATCCAATTTTTTGGGTTTTAGTTTTGATTTACTATTCTATAAAGTAGACACAAAATTAACAGTTTCAGTGAATTTAACATTAGTAACCACTTGATGAAAGAAGAAATGAACTTCAAAGTTTATGAAATTTAATCTTCAAGTAGCTAAGGAAGTAGAGAATGCGGATTAAAAAAAATGAAAAAATTACGGAGACATTACTTTTTCATTGATGACTCAAGTATTTTACCTAAGTTGTTGACTAGAGAGAGAGAGAGAGACAGAGAAAGAGAATAATGGAAATGAGCTGACAGTTCATGCAACTTATCTGAGCTGCAGTTTATTTCAACTATCTCCAATAATCTTTTTTTAAAAAATTCTTTTGGATTATAATCTCGATCCCCTAAGGTTTACTCATATCCAATTTCTTGGTTTTTAGTTTTGATTTGGTCCTTTATCAAGTTAACACAAAATTAACGGTTTTCAATAAATAAAATATTTTCTATGCACTTGATGAAAAAGTAAATGAACTCCAAAATTTATGAAATTTAATCCGAAAGAAGTTAAAGAGGTAAAGATAATAATTATTAAAAATATTGAAGAAAAATTATTGGATCATTATAGTTTTACTGCTAACTCACATAACTTTTTTTGAGCTGGCGGCTTACCTACAGTAATTCAATATATATATATATATATATATATATATATAGAGAGAGAGAGAGAGAGAGAGAGAGAGAGAGAGAGAGAGAGAGATACACATACATGCCTTATTTTCAAATGGATGTCTTATTGGAAACAACCACCACCATAAGAAAATTAACTGAATCTGAACTCCACATGCAATTGATCTGCACCAATACTTATCAAGATCACATGCTTCCTTCTTTATTATTTTCTGACCATAAAAAATTTCTTGGAATGATCATTATGAGGTCTTAACAGCGAGGTGAGCACAAATGCCAACTCTATTACTTGCTTGTCCCACGAGATATCTATCCATTAGTACAGCTCAATAAGATTTCATCTGGTTGTGTTTGTGATATGGATTATGCTGTTTAAATTTGAATTGCTGAACAGTTTAAGACTTTATAATGCGAATAAATAAGATGTCACTTTCCTTATTTGGATGTTGGAAGTAGAGAAAGTAAGGAAGAAAATTAAATACAGTTTCCAAAATAAAAGCTTGGGAAAAAAAATTTCAAATGGAACGTTAGTGTTTGTATATTAATTCTTGGAAGTAGGAAGTAAATTTGGAAATAGAAAATGTATTATCTTATTATTTAATATAAAATACTGTAAAAATAATATTTTATTTATTTCATGTACTAGATTTAAAAGTAATTATGAGAGAGAAATAAAATATAATATATGTATTTTAAGAGCTCTTTCAAAAAAAAAAAGGTGGAAAGAGGAAAGCTTAAGTAGAGTTGCCATATGAAATCCATATCATTCTAGTAGAAATAACTACTAACTCTTTTCTTGGCCAAACAAACACGTGAGTAGTAGTGAAAGTAGTTTTATTTTCACTTCTTCCCATTTTACGTACATGCAAATAAACACTCTTAAATTGTCAGCTTGGTTCCCTCGGTGGGTGGTGTTAGATCTTGTATGCTAAGAGTCGTGGCACTTGTTTTCCGTAATGATTTGATTATAGTTGAATACATAGAGTAGGAAAACAACAAAATATATATGCTTATAAGTTCTTTCAATGCGACGATCCCAGTATGTCCTCAACATATATATTCTTAAGGCATTGATTTTGTTGCAAACCCACCCTGGAAACAAATGACAACCAATTGACATGAGTTCCTTAGTAGTGACAGCCAACCACAACTGAAAATATTTTGCATCAGCCGACACCGTGTTATAATTCTTTTCTTAACAAATAAAGAAAACGGAATAATACAGGAAATAACAACGACATTATTATTATTAAATTTATATTGGAAAGGGATGATACCTGTGATGTATATATATATATATATATATATATATATATATATATATATATACACACACACACGCGAAAACAAAGGAAGTCATAGCAATATCTACTTATGTAACTAATTACATTGAAGAAATTCCCGCTGCTATTATATGTGAAGAATTACTTCAAGTCATGTTCTTTCAAGCAAATATATGCATAGCGGCTCCTATATATTCAACAGACCAACAGATTTAACCATCAAATGATAATTCCGTAATTCATAACAACACCATATATTAAGATCTGAGCTATTATGGGAACACGTGTGAATCCATGCACGTAATTTGCAAATCCCCAAGGCATGGCTTGGCAACCTGGCTTTAGTTATGAAATTATATAAGATAGCATTCAGTCCGAACAAAATAAGAATAATAAGAGTAACAATAATAATACAAATTTGGACATGTTGTTTCAAAAAATGACTAATCCAAGAGCAATAATAAGCCCAATAAATGAATGTCCAGCAAACATGTGAGGGCCTCAAGACTTGTCAGCCTATAATTCTTAAGTCAAAATAATCCAATCTTAGTGCAGATTAAAAACAGTATCACGTGTATATTCAATGAACAATCCTATTCATAAGCACACTTCTATTTAAACTCTAGTTCTCTCAAATCACGGATTATCGAGGCTTTTTTGTCCAAGGTATATAAGGGAACCACGGAGTACCATTCTGACCACAACTTCGATTCTTGACCGGTAACACTTATCTTTAAATACCTTTCTTCGCCATAGAGAGAGGGACATAGGATTGCTAATTTGAGTATTTGTAAACAAAAAGAAATTTCAAGAGAACTCTTTATCAATATAAAGATCATGTCGATCTTTTTCTGGGGACATAAACTTGATATCCTTTTCTGTTGAATCATGTTGCAATTTTGCGAATTTTCTCTCATGATTCCTCATTTCATTGAGCTAAGTTTAGTTGCAGGCTATTATTCCTCATCAAAAACCCCTGGTGGCTAGTTGCAGGCTATTATTCCACGCCTTAAAAACCTGGTGGTTAATTATCATCGTATCAGATTTTAGCTCGAGCCAGACTCAAGCCAAAGTTACTATTTGATACTTAAATTGACCTTCCTAATTTAGCCGATAATTTTTTTTTATCAACAATTGTTGTCATATGTGGGAATCACAACCAAACTACAGTTGGAACACGCTTAATGACTCGAGCAAACCAACAAAACCACCTCCCTAGGCCCAATGTTAATGAAGCAAATAACTAAGAAAATCTCAATGCTCATGTAATCCTTACCGAGTCCTAAGAACTTACTAAGCAACACAAAGCAAACAGTCACACTTTCCTGAGCTATAACAAATTGCCCACCAAAGGTCAATAATGTTGTATGATATTAATTGTGATCTAAATTGTACACTTGCAAGTATAAGAGATTGATAAATAGTAAAAGAATAATAATAAAAAATTGTTATCTCGAGTATAATTTTGATTAGAAGTTTTTACATATCTATCCTTTAAATCTTTAAAAATTAGAATTTAGTCCCCCAAATCTTCATATTTATAATTTAGTCCCAAATCCTTTAAGTTACCATAATTTAGTTCCCCAACCATATGTTTTTCTGAATTTTCCATTATACCCCTGAAGTACTTCATTTTAGTCCTCATTTTCCTTTTCCTCCTCTCTTCCTCTTCTTATTGGGTTCCCTCTCCATTCTTCTCCTCTCTCTCTCTTCCCTTCCAATTAATTTCTAAAGTGAAGTAACTCAGGGGACCCAATAAGAAGAGGGAAGAGAGAGAGAAGAAGAATAAAGAGAGAAACCTAATAACAATAGGAAAATATGATGAAGAAAGTAGGAAGGACTAAAGTGAAATAATTTAGAGATATAATGAAAAATTCGGGCCAAAAATATGATTGGGGGACTAAATTGTTGTAAGTTAAAGGATTTGGGGGATTAAATTATAAATATGAAGATTTGGGGGGACTAAATTCTAATTTTTAAAGATGTAAGGGACAGATATATAAAACCTTTTTGATTATTATGTGTAACGCCCCGTTTTTCAGCAACTTCTTAAAGCGGAAGATGCTACTTATAATAATACTAGACAATTCAATAATTATAGGATCTTAAAATAACCGTAGTTATTGCAACAATAGATAAATAAATAACACGTTTGAAATTGAATTTGCATTTATAAAATATAAGATTGATTATATAAAAGGGCACACTGTTCTAGATATATACAACAAAAAGAATTAAAAGAAAAAACATTGCCCTGATAAAAGATGTACTGTATCATTTATGATAATAGGCCCGCTAACCAGTATTTTAAATATCGGCTGGTATATCGAAAAATAAGAAGAAACGAGACGGTAAAATGAAATTTTTACCGTTTCTTATTTTGGACCGGTATGAGCCGATATATCGGCCACATGGCGATATATCGGCGGGTAATGGTATAAAAATTATCGGCTGATATTAGTTAATATCGGTTTAGATTGGAATGAGTTTTGATTGTGGGTTAAACTTGTTAACCCATTAAAAACCCAATCCGTTAAGAAATAAAACACTCTTAACGGATCGGGAGGGAGGAAAAAATACAAAAAATTGCTTGCTCTCTCTCTCTCTCTCTCTCCCCCCCAACCCCCCCCCCCCCCCCCCCGCGCGAGGCGATCGATTCCTTCTCCCTCGGCGGCAAACCCTAACCCTAATTCCTAAGTCCAGCCACAAATCACTCTCTGATTCCTCTTCTCCCACTCTCTGGCTCTCTCTCTCTCGTTCTCTTACCCGCGAACGATCAATTGATCGAGCCCAACTCTAATCCTAAAATCAAAATTCAAAAATCAAAATTCATCTCTCTCTTTCTTCTCCCACTCTTTGATTCTTCTTCTCCCACTTTTTGATCCTCCGACAGGAGCTCTCTGGTTGATTTGTCTTCGACAGGAGCTCACTAGCCGATTCCTATGCTGCCATCTCAACTTCGCCGGCCGAACAGTCCAATGGATAAGTCAAGTTTGATTATGTTCATGTTAATTTTAATTAGAATTACAATTTTCTTCAATTTCTCTTATAATTGTACTATTTAACTTGAATTGATTACGTTTTATGTTAAAATCTTTAATTTTTTTGAGCAATTAGAGGCGAATTGTGGAGTTTGGCCAACTGATTCAATGAATCAGTGGGCCGAACACTGATTCACTTTATTGTATCAGTGTTCGACCCATTGATTCATTGAATCAGTGGCCCAACAGTAATTTTGAATAGTGACAGTGAAGAATGGATAATTATATGTTACGATTGTTTGGCTATACGGGAATTTTGAAGTGAATTTAATTGAGAATTTGTTGAGTGATGAGTAATTAGAGTATTTAAAGTTTCTAATATGTTCCAGATAAACTCATTTAAAGAATAATGTTATAATTTTGTAAATTATATTACTTTTGTATTGTATAAACACTTTTGTTTTTCCTTGAAAACTTATTTTTCTTAATTTTATGATTATATGCCACTTTGTGCATATGCAGACGTTCTAAACGATATCTGCAAATTCATAAATTTAATGCAAATAAGCCAAGTTAAGTACCATAAACTTATTTTATGTGTTTTAATATGTTCTATGTAGAGAATTATATTATTATTCTTTAGCCGCTATGATACCGATATGACACTCCAGTATTTAGGGTCATATCGCGATATCTCGTCCGGTATCCGGTATGTAATGTAGCTGACTGTTATATCACCAATATCCAATATTTAGAACACTACCGCTAACAAAAATGAAGATGGCCTAGTGGATAGAGCATAGGTCTACATAATAAATATGGGAAGTGCAGTAAGCCAAAAAAATAGACCCGAGTTTGGTATCGAAACTAATGACGTCATCTGTGGTAGACATGGATAATAGGTGGCCTCCTGAATCAATGCTGATATGAGCCGGTCCAGGCCTGGTGATGACATAGTGTTTGGATCCACTAAGAACCAATGTCCAGGATAAAGGTAGAATGAAGTGAACAGAATGTCGGTTGCGAATCGCCTCCACTAATATCCGTATGTCTAGGTCAACCTAATCAAACTCTACCTCCTTGGGCACATCAAGCTGGACTATGACATAAATATCACATTGAGTAAATGTATACCTAACTTGGCCGCACTCCAGACACTAAACTCTATCTGCTCCATTATCAGCCTCTAGACTAAATACTTGTGTTTGCATTTTATATCAGCAATCTAGGATTTGAAATCTAGAGGCTTAAACCCAACAAGTAACACTTAAAAGAAAGAAAAAGATATACTATCATAGTATAGAGTATTAGTATACGTAGGCATGCTTATGTCAGTGTTGGTCATGAATATATAAAATTAGGCATGTAAGCAAGTATGAATAAATAAATAAACAAGTATGATAAAATAATTATTTTGTTTATCTTGATCATATATTCTATTGGTTTCAGTTATCGTCCAAGTTAGTTGTAAAAATTGTATTAATGGATACAAATAGCGCTATTTTCCATTGTCATATAAGTGCTCGTACATATTCGGTCCCGGCCTCAATTCCATGATGTTGAATCATAACATATTGTTAGGTATTCAATTCACACTCTACACTATATTACAATAACGGACATGTTACAGTGGGTATTAACAATTAATCAGTGATTTAGTATCACCCAAACTACTACAGTAAAAGATCTTAACCTTAGCATTGTAATAATTCTTATACAATATGACTCTTATTTATCATATAGCTCCTCCCAATCCCCGAGATCATGATACATGGTACACATAACTTATAATAACATTATGACATGACTCGTTCATTCATATATATATATATATATATATATATATATATATATATATATATATATATATATATATATATATATATATATATATATATATATATATATATATATATATATATATATATATATATATATATATATATATATATATATATATATATATATATATATATATATATATATATATATATGTCCATTTCTATTATCCATGATATTATTAACAATTCATTGTTGGATCTTGTATACTCAATATTGCTATATTTCATTCTCTTTTCATATCACTATACTTACTATCATGTCCATCACGTATTATTCGTGTTATTATAATATGTCATGTCATAAATAAGTGTGCATGTTATACTATATGATCGAGATTAGATGAGATGATTTATATTATCGACCTTACAAATCCTCATTTATATGTTATTCAAATGCCACATAAGAACAAAGTTACTAGAAATTCAGAACTTATAATTACATCATGACATGATTTATTTTATATTTATTTATAGTTTATTTTTGAAAAGTGGTGCTTCATGGAATAATATTTCATTATTTCTACGTCCAAAACTTATAAACTTATTCTATTTCTAAGCCCAATTATATATATATATATATATATATATATATATATATATATATATATATATATATATATATATATATATATATTCTTTGATTATTTTTAAATTCAAGTCCAAGCCCAATTTAAGTTAAAGCACATCAATAATCATTTATTTTTAATCCTAGTTAAAGTCTACCATTAATCATTTATTTTTCAATCATAGTCCAAGCCCACTGCAACCTAAATAAACTTCATCCCTTTTCTTCTTCTTTTTTTTTTTTCTAATGAAAGCCCATAGTTCAAATAAACTTCCTCCTTTTTTTTTTTCTTTCTACTAAAGACCCACTACAACCCATTTTTTTTTTACTTCTTTTGTTTTCTAATAAGACCCACCGTGGCCCATTTTTATTTTATTTTTTCTTTCGAAGGCCCACTGCAGCGGTGCAGTCTATCTTTCTGTTTTTATTTTTCTACAGAAGGCCTACTACAGACTTTCTATTAAGCCCACTACAATTAGGCCCACTTGATCTATTTATTATCCATTTTAATCCAGCCTATATCCCATAATTCCAACCCATTAAACTCGGCCCATTGCGCATGCATAAGCGCGCCCACACACATACACACACATATATATACTATTTAATATTTATTGTTATTGTTGTTGATACGAAGAATTTTTATTAATATTTATCTAATAAAAAATTTATTGTTTTTTCCATTTTTTTTCTTTTTTTAGATAATATTAGGAAGAAGTAAATATTACAATATATATATATATATATATATATATATATATATATATATATATATATATATATATATATATATATATATATATATATATATATATATATATATATATATATATATATATATATATATATATATATATATATATATATATATATATATTACTATAGGTGAGCTGCCAGTTCAGGAAAAGTTACGTGAGCTAGCGGCAAAACTATAATCATCCAATGATTTTTTTTCAATTTTTTTTAACAATTACTATCTCTACTTTCTTAACTTCTTTAGGATTAAATTTCATAAATTTTGGAGTTCTTTTACTCTTTTATCAAGTGCATACAAAACGTTTTATTCATTGAAAATCGTTAATTTTTTGTTAACTTGATGGAGGACTAAATCAAAACTAAAACCTAAGAAATTGGGTGTGAGTAAACTCTAAGGGGTAGAGATCATAATCCAAAAGAAAAATTTTAAAAAACATTATTAGAGATATTGAAAATGAACTATAGTTCAGGTAATTTACATGAGCTGTCAGCTCATTTCCATTTTTCTCATATATATATATATATATATATATATATATATATATATATATATATGAGGAAGCGGGAAATACACCGACGGTGAAGGGAGTTCCTTCACCGCCGCTTAGGTGGCCCAATAAAATTATAACACGGGGCGTCATTCAAGGTAACAAATAAATGAATTCTCTTAAATAACACAATGTGTAATAATTTTATTGGGCCTCCTAAGCAGCGGTGAAGGAAACTTCCTTCACCGCCGGTGTATTTCCCGTTCTATATATATATATATATATATATATATATATATATATATATATATATATATATATATATATATATATATATATATATATATATCGAAATTGACTCAATAATCTGGTTTAGTTCTTAATACCAATCAATAGTCCAAAATTTGAATCAAGCATATTCACAAAATAATAGTCTAAATTCTAAGTCAAGAATATTCACAAAATAAATTAAGTACATAAATATAAATTAAATAAATATTTCAAGAAATGAACAAAGAATAACAGTGTTACTTATCTCGAATTCCTCTTTGTTTCCCTCGATTTCTTGATATTATCTTTCTTTTTTTTCTTTTTTTCCTATTTTCTCCACAGCTGTTCACTAAGTTCCCATGAGAATTGTGAGGTGAGAGGAACAAATTTTTATGGTGAGCAAAGGAATCAATGAGTTATATAATGGGATCCATGAGAATTGTGAGGTGAAAGGAGAAAATTTTTATGGAGAACAAAAGAATCAATAAGTTATATTGTAGGATGGTATTTCCATAATTATTAAAAGTTTCACTTTCTTAATCTCCAAGCTTGTCCCAAAGAAGACCATGTAACTTCCCCATGTCATCCCCATGCCACCATAATTTTATGGAGTGACATGTTGCACTACCATGCATTTGGTGTGCCTTTAGAAATTTACTTTAATTTTTGATGTGTATAAAAAGATATTCTCAATTTATTTAATATTAATTATTTACAGTTCTGATAAACGTTTTCCAAATGCTATTAAATTAATATGGGATGTAGTATTTAATGAGAGGAATATTAGAAAATTGTTGTTTATCATTTCAATATTCGAAATAAAATAAATAAGATTTTAAAATAATTAGAATAATAATTTAATATTATTAAATTAGCAAATTTGAAAATATTTTTGGGCTTGCAAGGAAAATTTTTAAAATTCATAAATATTAGGAAACTAATACTTGCAATGATCGAATGTTATTTGGAGTTACTGGCTTAAAGTTATGTCTATTACTGGCTTAAAGTTATGTCTATAGAAAATTATTTTGGTGTCCAAAATTAATTTCGGTGGCCTTATTCCGCACAACTGATCTCTTAAAAAAGTACAATTAGCATGAATTTTGGAATATTACATTGCGTAAGACTAAAAAGAATAAATTACAGAACTAAAAAGAAATAAAGATTGCATTTATTAACTAAAACTAAGACTAAATTAAAGAGGATATAAATTTACTTAAAATAAAATTGTAGGCTTGATAGATTTAACTCTCCATAGAGTAATTTCCTGAATGTATTTATACTTTTGATATCTTAGTTGCATAAATTACATGATAATCCTACAACCAGAAAATAAATAAATGAAGCACATAAAGTTACAAATTTAATACTTTGAATAATTTCTCTCAATTAATTCATATGAGTTTTGAGTTTTGAGTTTATCTAAGCATGCAATGTGGGTAACAAATATAAACATAAAAAGTTTAAGCATACACCGTACCTAAAGAGTCTAAAATATATCAAAAACTAAGCAACGAATATATCATCACACAATAAAACATCAAAGACTCAAAATCATATCTAAGTTATTTTAAATATAATAGGGAATCAAAAATATTAATTTTACAAAAATCAATTGGAAACAATAAGCATAGAAATCACATACTAGTAAACTACTGAGTGTTTGTTTTTTTATCTGAACCAACTCAAGAATTTAGCTATTCATACTTATCATAGGCATGAATAAAAAAATAATTGTTTTATTTATTTCTATGAAAGAGTATAAAAATTAAATTTTAAATCTCTAAAACTCTATAACTACCAAAAATCTCTTTTCCACTTTACAAAATTATGAATTACGTAAGCTATTTATAGTATTACAAAACCCTAATAGGAATTCTATTTTCAAGAAAACTCTATATTCTCTAAAGAAGTCTTCAAAAATATCAATCTATGGTTTTGGCCTTCACCGGCTATATCAATAGCTGCTTTTACAGTCGACGACTATCGACAGTCAACAGGCAGCTATCGACAGACAGACCTATAAAATCACAGATCTTAATTGATATTTGAGATACGATTCGATTCTTTGATTTTTTTTTTTTTTTTTTTGCATATAAAACCCTACAAAAACCCTAGAAAATACTACAAAAACATTCTAGTGAGGAAATTGATTAATAAAAATATTTTTTATTAATTTATTGTATTAATCAACAAAATTAGATTACGCTTGCATAAAATAAACTAAAATAACAACATATTTCAAGCGTAATTACACTCCCCAACTTGAATTTTGCTAGTCCCTAACAAATTTATAAACTAAAAAGAATAGAGTCCTAACTAAAAAGAAAAATAATTCTTAACTCACTTTTATAAGAATCACTTAGCACATGCAAATAAGTCGTTAAACCATTAGATTACTCCAGTAGACATGTATTGTTTGTTAAGAGCTTCCAGTGATGCTACCCACAAAAATAAAAAATGTTTGAGTTAAAGAAATAAATAAAATGAATAATAAAAATAAGTGTAAAATAAAGAAAATGAAAAATGTTAGTTTCCTATTATTAACTATCTATGCTATTATTATTTTGCTTTTCTATTATTTTTTTGCTTTTTTCTTTCCTTTTCTCTTTCATATCAAGCTCAATTAGAAATACATACACAGATATTTATAAAGATGTCAATCTTAATAAATCGCTTATAATCTAGTAACTTTATGTATCTATAATGATTATTTAAATCATATCATAGATATACTTTTATTTTCAATTATCCTCTTCTATGGACTCTTGTGATCGTGTATCTAAGTCTTGTCTAGTCTCAAACTCTAATCAAACTTATATAAATCCTTTTCATATATATATATATGAGGATAACGAGAGTAGTTCGTCACAAAACAAAATTATTTAGTGACAAATTTTAATATGTTGTCACTAAATATGAGGATAACGTGACTAATAATTAATTTCGTCACAAAAAATTCTAAAACAAAAATTCTAAACTTTAGTAACAAAATTGATTTGTTGTCACAAAATACTCTCGTTTAGTGATAATGTTTAATTCATCACAAAAAACTCATTACTGAAGTACAATTTTGTGACAAAAAAAATTTATCGACAAAAAAAATAAATATTTAGTGACAAGATTTAATCTGTTGTCACAAAAAAAAAAGAATTACGTAACGAATATTTATTTTCATCACAAAAAATCCATTTTTGTGACAAGGTGTATTTATTGTTACCAAATGCCTATCTTTCGTGATAAATTTTACAGTTCTCATGAAATTTTTGACACGAAAGCCCTATTTTCTTGTAGTGTATTTAATACCTTATACCCTTGCTCTTTAGATGTAATGATATTTTTCAGGACAAAGTTTGAACTAGTGACTACAGTTTCGACTTCTTTCCATTACTCTTTAAACTATTTGCCAGTAAGGACTTTTATAGAATACTAAGTAAACCCACCCTCATCTATTTACTTAATTTAGCCTAAATCAAAACTTAAAAGATTAGATCCCAAGTCTACATAATTTCCCGATTCCTCCCTATTCCTAAGAGGCCCGATATATAATTTTCACACAAACTCCTATTCATGCATTCTTTGGAATTCTAATTTAATTATGACCTTAGATCTGTTTTGTATTAGGATTATTTAAATTTGCTCTTGTTAGTTGAATGCACCCGACCAAAATATCCCATTTGTGCGTCTTATTCTATTATTTCTACAAAATAAAAATGAGCACATTACTTCTCTTTCTATATAGAGGTTGTCCTGACTATAATACATGTATTGTAATAGACCCATTAGTATCTATCTTGAGACACTTGCAGATACAATTGTATTAAGTGGCATACCAAATTTACTACCACGAACATACTGAAAAGGGCATCAAACATATATAAAATTATGAGAATAGATCCACCTATCCAAATCATTGCTATAAATTCTTTTCATATATAGTCTCAAATCTTGTTTATAGGTTGACTATGAGAAGTCATTTCTCTTGAAATAAAAGAATAAGGATGACATAGGGATCGGAAATAAAGTTTAGGATATAAAACAAGATAAGAAAATATTAATGCATATTACTTGTATGTATATAGCAGAATTCTAATAATAAGGTTTAAATACTAAAGTAATAGCTGCTCTTATACCACTCTGTGACACCCCAAATTATATTGGTAGGCTTGAGCATGTCTCTTAATAATGGTTAGGGTGTTACTAATATATACTCTCAATATTGGAGTGCACAAAACTATTTTTTGTATAAGATAGGTAAGGAATATGGAAGCGTGCAAATATGATATATATATATATATATATATATATATATATATATATATATATATATATATATATATATATATATATATATATATATATATATATATATATATATATATATATATATAACATGTTCAAATCTATCTACCACAATATCATAAGTATGAATATAACAATATCCAAAATTAGTATACTAGAATGATAAGCAATATGTACATCAAAAAGTTACTCAAATAGAGTCAAGTGCAGTATCAAAACATAGTAAAATAAGTACCAAATATATATAAGAGTGTTCGAATACAACGGGCAGAATTAAGAAGTAGAGTTCATATGTATATACAAATCAAAATGATATATGCACAAAAAGAATGAGGATCCTAAAAGAAGCTAACTATTAGTGCTTGGTCTACTCTTAGAATTGTGGATCCTCGAGGGTGGGTTCTCTTTTTCTGCTACCATTATCTCGGCCGGTAAACTGCGGTGTAATAATCATAGACATCAGAATGCAAACAAGAATACAAATACAAGTTCGTGCCATGCTAAGGAACCATTTCATTGTGGCATATTAGTAGGAACAATGTAAAAGATATATACATGTGAATCATGAAATACATGATATGCGTAATATAACATGAATAATAAAGTACATAGTATATATTATGACATGATCATACTTCTGGGTTATGAAGTACAAGATATGTATAAGAAAATATGAATCATGAAACAAATGATATATGTAATATAGCATGATCAAACTTTATGATTAAGAAACAATGTATGCATAATATAACATAAATATATAGTACATAGTATGCATAATATAATATGATCATATATGAATCATGAAATACAAAGTATGCATAATATATCATGAATCTTGGAGAAAATAATATAGATAGTATAATATAATCAAGCAAATGGATTAGTTTGGAACTGAATGGTGAGAGTATTTACATATTCTAGGAATGTACTGTACATATTGGTACCACAGCCAAAAGTATCAGTCTCCACACGGATAGGTGTACTGGATATTCCGTGCATACTCAAGAAAATAGCCACAAAAAAACAGTCTCCACATGGACCGAATACCGCTCTCCACCAGACCGAATAATCGCCGCTAAATAAACTAAGAAATTGATAGTAAATCTGAAGATAGATATACTGTCATATTAAAAACTCTTAAACTTCATCTTAATTATAAAATTATCATTGGATCAAATTCAATTCAAACTTGGTCAAGAATGGTTGATAGGCTTCTAGATATAAATTTAAAGTTGGAAAGAGATTAAAATTGGTATTCTTGTTTTAAATTAATTATTTTAATTGAAAATTTGACCAAAAATTGACCGAATAATTCAAGTAAAATATGAAAAAAAATTAAAAATAATAAGATCAGAGATTCCTACTCTACGAAATTTGAAATTGAAGATTAGAAAGAAAAATATAACTCAATTTACTCAATATCTGCCTATATTAGTATTCAGGCTCCGGACTGGTACAGATGATATGGAATAAATCGATACAAGGGTTTAAATATTGGGAGTGTTACATAGATTGAAATATATATATATATATATATATATATATATATATATATATATATATATATATATATATATATATATATATATATATATATATATATATATATATATATATAAATTAATATGTCATATGTCTCGGGAGAAGGAAATAATTGCATTTTATTAAAAAGTTAAGTACAATGAAATATATACAAGATACATGATCAAGTATACAAAATAGAACATTTCCTAAACTCAGAAGAACAAATGATATGTAGATCTTCTCACCTACCACTAGGTCTCTGACTGCTCCTGATCTCCCCTATATAAATTGTTCTTCCTCATTTCCTCTTTTATTCTCTTAAATTCCTCACACTCTTCAGAATAAGGCATCAAGACAAGGAGGCTTGAAAAGAAAGTTAGAATTTAGTTTAAGGGAGTAAAGGATGATAATTTATGCCAGAAAGCGCCTCCCCTATTGTAAATAACATTTTCTCTTTTTCTCTTTCTCTAGCCAGATGATTTCTTTGTTTATGGTAAATAACATTTTCTCTTTTTCTCCTTCTCTAGCTAGATGATTTCTTTGTCCATGGTAAAGTATTTCATGATCAAGCCATGCATGTGGAGTATTTGATCTTCTGTCCAAACTCATGGGAAACAGAGATTAAAGAATTTCCACATAGAGATAATTTCTGCTATGTAGTGATTCCTTGTACTCTGATCTCACAAAATTTAGTCTCAGTTCTAATTTTGTCATAAATGATAGTATTCTAGGGTCTTGTAGCTAAATTGATTATCACATGTTAATGAATCTAAGAGTAGTTTAGAAACATGATTACTTTCGACATTGAAATTGGTTTCTTGTTTAGGATTTGCAATTATGTTTTTCTGTGCATGTCATTTTGATGAATTGAGAACGGAATTAAGATTATCTGTGCTAGAGGTTAAAATAGCCAGTCAAGGGCTCCTTATTTTGATCTAAATCATATACTCCTAAGTGTAAAAGATCGACAAGTAATATAGTGTTAGTAAGTCCGAGGTCAAACCCACAAGAATAGTTTGGTATTGAAAAATAGGAGTTGATGGAATAAGAGTAAGGTAAAGAGCAATTATTTGAGAGTTCAAAAATCAATAAAAAATATTAAGGTATCAGATTCATCTCTAATTCTCTATTATGGTTGTCTAAGTATTAGAAATCATATTCTTCATCTTTCTATGCATATTTAAATTATCATAACACTGTATACCCACCAATAATTTATATCCAGAATCATTACTAAATTCCTATTTATAGAAAATATGAACCATATCCCAAAAGATAAACTACTTCAAATATACACAAAGATTATAATCCATAAAATACTAGATAAGAAACAAGAAATAAATTAAATCTTATTAATTCATGATCATATTATTATAATCCCATATACCCAATTAATAAATTATATCTAGAATCATAACATGAATCTCTAAAATAAAACACAAATCACGCCCTAAAAGATAGAATGCTTTGAATGCATGCAAAACTAAAATTAGTTAATCATATAAAATAATATGATCTATAATAAAAATTAGAAAAGATATTGACAAAACATCATTGAAGAAGTAGAGAATTCTCATCCACTTTTCACTAAGAGTTTATCCATTCTTCATTGAGAAAGAGTAATTTTTATTCAAAAGAAAATGAGAAGGGATACAAAAGGTTTTTTCATAGGGAGGAACATCCTTTCCTATTTATAGAGTTCATAAACTCCTAAAAAAAACCCTAAACAATCATATCCTTTACATTCACAACCAATAGATCTCGATGGTCAAGATTTGAGTCCAAAACCATGTATAAAAAGAGTCCAAATATGAGTAGGAAACAAATATAGAATGGGTACACATTGCATTGAGTTGTTATTCTACTGCGTAGCGCTTTAGTAAAACGATCATAATATTTGCATTTGAACACCGATTGAGCGAATCTTACTATTGTTAGAAAGATAATTCAAAGTTTTATAGTTCTTCTAACAAATATATTTCCAGTTTTGATCGTATCTATATGAAATTTTGCCTTAAAATTGCAACTGTTGTGCGGGCTGCTCATTGGATTGTCGACAACCGCTTCAAAGGCTGCTTCAACAGCCCTAGAAATTATATCTAAAACTTGGGGCTGTTAACAACGGTTTCAACAGCTGCTTTAACAGTTCTTTAGTAGATTTGCTGTAAATTTTTTGCTCATGTACGCACTCTCCTTTCGTTTCTTGCATCCAAAACCTTTTAAAAATCTCAAGCAAAGAATTAGAATAATATACATAATAATTCATTAATCTCTTATTAAACATCCAAATAAGATTATGAGGGTGCAAAATAGATACAAAATATAACACTTTTCACTCGTAATCACACTCCCAACTTGATTTTTGTTAGTCTCTAGAAAATTTATCAAATTAAGGAAATAAAAAATCCATAACTTAAAAAAGGAAAAGAAATCTTAACTCACTATCGTAGAAATCACGATTGCACTTAGTATGTACAACAAATCATTAAAAACCTATATTATCCTAGTAGACGAGTATTGTCTCGTGAGAGTTTCTAATGATATTATCCATAAACATCTAGAAATGTTAGGATCAAAGAAAGACATAAAATAAAAAATAAGAATAAGTATAAAATAAAGAAAAAAAATATTTTATTATATATATATATATATATATATATATATATATATATATATATATATATATATATATATATATATATATATATATATATATATATATATATATATATATATATATATATATATATATATATATATATATATATATATATATATATATCTTTGCTTTTCATTTCTTTTCCATATCAAGTTCAATTAGAGATATGCATATGGATATTTAAAAAAATATCAATCTTAATAGATCACTTATAATCTAATATCTTTATGTACCTATCATGATTTTTTCAAATCGTATTGCATATATACTTTTACTTTCAATTATCTTCTCCTATGCACTCTTGTGATCATGTACATGAGTCAGTCAGGTTTCAAACTCCAATTAAACTTATAGAAACCCTTTATATATTTTTTTCTTTTTTTCTTCTCTTTTTTAATAGAAGATTATTACTTTAAAACCAGAATCACTCCCTTTTTTAGAAGATCCTTGCCTTAAAACAAGGCTCACCTCTATATTATTTTTTCCTAGAAGATCCTTGCCTTAATACTAGGCTCACTTCTATTTTGATAAAACTATAGATTGAGAGAGTTGGAGAAGAATAGTTTTGTATTCTGAAATAGTTTTAAAATGTTATAATGATCATCTTTTTATAGAAAAAAGAGATGCATATAAAAGGTAAACAGAAGAAATATGTAATTTAATCCTAAATCAACATAATCAGTTTAATTAGAGATACTTGACAAATATACTAATTTAGGAAGATATCCTGAGATATACTAATAAATTAGAGGATTTGTTAAATTTACTAATTTAGGAAAATATCATAAATTAGGAAGATATTCTAATATCCTCCCACAAACTCAAGATGGTTTGCAAAACGCCAACTTGAGTTTGAAAATGAGATCATGATGATGACCATATGGATGAGCAACATACAGAATCTCTGGCACAGGAGACGGCGACGGAGCAACAGACGAAGTCATCAAAGGAGGAGACAGAGATGGCAATGGCTGCATCATTGAAGATGATAATGGCGACGGAGCAGGAGCCGAAAATGACACACTAGATTTTGACGACAGAGTAATAAATAGAATCTCTGGCACAGGAGGTGGCGACGAAGCAACAGACAGAATCACCAAAAGAGAAGACAGAGATGACAAAGGTTGCACCTTTGAACATGGCAATAACGATGGAGCATGAGCCAAAAATGACGCACTAAATTTCAGCGATGGAGCAGCAGATAAAGTCACTGAAGTACGAGACGGAGATAGCAAAGGTGACGCTTGAAAATGATGGTGACGGCGGAGAAGAACCCACTATAGACCTAGGAGCTGCAGTCAGCAATGGCGTCGCGGTGGAGTTGGCACATAGGGGGCAGAGTAAAGGTTGTGCACACAGCAGAGGCAACATCGGCACCAACGAGTAATACAAGTGCTATCAATCTCAATCTGGCTCTGATATTATAATAAAACTATACACTGAGAGAGTTGGAGAAGAATAGTTTTGTATTTTAATGTGTTTATAAAACGTTACAATGACTATCTTTTTATAAATAAAGAAGACGATAAGGAATATATAATTTAATCCTAATTGCATAAAATTCTAAATCAACATAATCAGTTTAATTATATATATTTGACAAATATACTAATTTAGGAAGATATCCTAAGATATACTAATAAATTAGAGAATTTGTCAAATATACTAATTTAGAAAGATATCCTAAATTAGTGAGATATTCTATATATATTTTTTCTTTTTTAATATATATGATAGGCCTTCTTTTTAAGTTTTATTTTCGTTATCAACTTTTTATGACTCATTGTGTAAGTGTTTATAGGCATACTCGACTTGAATTTTAAGAATCTATATATTTCATTGTCGGATTTAAATTCACAATCAAGATTAGATAAGAACTATTATCATATAAATATTAATATTAAAATATCAAACTCATAAATACACCATGTAAAATAGTTCTAATCTTATTTTTTACTTCGAAGAAACAAAATATTTTGTAAAATTTTAATTTTTTTAATTTTAGTATTATGTATATATGCATATGTTACATATATTATCATTGTGGTTAATCTAAGTATATCTATCCCACCCCTCAACTTAAATTATGCAATGTCTTCAGGACATAAATGTATATAATTTTTAAAATATACGCTAAGAACATAATTTAAATTTGGGAAAGTTGTTAAAGTACATCTAAATTAGTTGTCCTCTCCTCATCCGACCTCAACTAGGATCCAATAAGAATCCATTCTCTTTTGACCATTTGTTAAATGCATGTGTCCTTACGAACTGAAACAAATTCATAGATTGTCTTTTCTATCCCTACATGTCATTTGCTTTGCTCTTCTACCATCTATCACATCAAATTCTTATGCATTATTGTCAGCTAGAGCCTGTTTGCCTGCATAAAAAATGTTAGATCCACAGTCATATTTCCAAATGAAAATTTGATTTTGTCATTTCTACAATTAATCAATTCATTTGAAATTGCAAGAAACGGGGGACCTAATATAAGTGGAATATTTTTAAAGTGACTTGGGGTAGGTTCGATGTCCAGAATATAAAAGTCATCCAGAAAGTAGAATTTCTCAGCTTGCACTAATACATCATTTACCACCCCTTTTGGTATTTTTACTGATCGATTGGAGAGCTGCAATGTCACATTAGTAGGCTGAAATTCACCGATACCCAATTGCATAGAAATCGAATAAGGCAAAATATTCATACTAGTACCCAAATCTAATAAATCCCTATCAAACTAGTGATTGCCAATAATGCATGAAAGGTTA
This sequence comes from Dracaena cambodiana, assembly GCA_036321105.1. Lineage (NCBI taxonomy): Eukaryota > Viridiplantae > Streptophyta > Magnoliopsida > Asparagales > Asparagaceae > Dracaena > Dracaena cambodiana. Next base: position 26,326,761 of record JAYEPQ010000004.1, read on the forward strand.
AGACAACCTTGATCTTTATACTTAGGGGACATCTTATGCTGGATATTAGCACTTACTTGTTGTGCTAAAAATGTTTTCTTCTTAATAAAATTTTGCATTTGTATTTAAATTGGACTTTGTCTTAAAAATGTTCTCCACATTCCTCTCAAATGTCGTTAGCTATCTATCCTAATCATTGTTGGACTCCTGCAATGGGTAGAAAGAATTGGCTACAGGAGGTCTAACTTGGTTGTTTCCAGCATTTGTGGTATTTAGGTATTGGTTGACATCTATATTAGATCTTGGGAATTGACCATTGAGTGGAGGCTATATGTTAGAGTTGGGAGCTCATGATATTGCCCCAAACTTCATAAAAAATTTGAATGGTTCCTCCAATCTGGATTGTATATAGGAACATATAGGTTATTCATGGGTCGTTGATATAAGGCTGTTACATGCTCAAGTGTTGGACTCATGTCATTCATTAATAATGGACACTCCTCCATAACGTGGTTTGGAGTTCCACAAATGAAGTATGTGGGGACTTGTAATTGATTTACTTGACTCACTTGTGAAGCACTAGGAGTCTGCAATGCTTCAATTCTTCTAGCAAGGGATGCAATCTTAGATTCGGCAGCTATAAAACTGTCGACGCTATAGATCCCGACCTTATTCGCAGAAGTCGATATATTGGGCTTCTCAGTAGAACTATCCCATTGCATAGTTTTCTACAATAGGTCCTCTAGAAATTCCCATGCTTCATTCTTGTTCTTTCTCATGAACTCTCCTTAACACATGGACTTAAGAAAAGTTTTGGATGTATAATCGAGTCCTTCGACAAGTATTGCAGTTTGATCATTACACATACTTCTTAAAATTTACTGATAAAAAGATATGCATCCTTCGAATTGGATTCAGTGAATTTTTGAAGCATGCTAATATACTGCAGTTTTAATTTGTAGTTGTTACCCACTGCTTGTTGGAAGTTTTATGCACGATGGTAGTGTAGTGCACAATGGGTAATATAGATTCTGAAGGAACGAAATTGGCTGGTCCATCTTGTCTCCCATAACTAAATCTGATTTCACTAGTCGACCAAAATGATCATAGGTCCAATGTGGCATGAACCAGCGAGCTTGACTGTATGCATGAGTTTTCTAGACTAATGCAAGAAGTGTGGTGTTGTGAGATGAAACGGCGGAAGAAATATGATCACATAAAAATGTGATATTCTTATTATTTCTATTGCTTTTATTTTTTGCAGAAAGGAACCAAAAGCACAAAACACAAAAAAATGGGGCAGAGTTTTTACCTTTTTGCTTCCAAATGGCAGCTATTGCTGCTTTTTGGCAGCAAAATTAAGAAGTTTGGCTCCCTGGTTTTTGCAGTGCTTTGCAAATATTCCTCTGGTTCCTTTCATCTTCATATATTTGTAGTTTTAAGTTTCTGCACACTCAACACACACTGTTAATTCATAAAATGCTAGAAAAAGCTAAAAAAACATTATCGATCCCTGCCAGTGGCGCCAAAAACTTAATGTGATAAATTTACTGTAATTGCGCAATGTCGGTTGTAGCGCAAAGAGATCATTCCCATAAAAATCTAGAATGTTTTGCTATCTTACTATTTCTATTATCTTAGTCAGCTCAGTAATGAATTTTAGATTGATTTTAGTTTATTTTAATTAGTCTAGGATATATAATCTACTAGTTTAGAACCAAATATTATTTATATTATCTTCTTCCTTTCATAAAAAGTGATATTTTAGTTTAATGTACTTGAGCTATCAAGTTGTGTGAAAGTATAACTCATTAAATATGTTACTTTTCATAAAAACAAACTAAATTATTAGACAAATCTATGAAGTAAACAAAAACCAATAACAACAAATCCTAACTAAGTATAGGCTATCAAAATATTTAAAATAAGAATAACTTATCAAAGTATTAATTTATTTTTTCTTTTATTTTTATCGTTTCATAGAAAAAGTCATTTTTTTATTTTTATTTTATAAAGAAGATAAATAAATTAATACATGATTGATTCATAACTTCATCTACATCATGAACTAAATTAATTAGTTATACATAATCCTAATTAATAAGTTTCTATTTTTATTCATGAAAGCAATAAAAATTCTTTTTTTTCGTAGAAAGCAATAGAAAGTATATTCTAGAAAATAATAAATCTATACTAGAAAGAAATTAAACTATACTAGAAAACAATTAAACTATACTAGAAAGCAAATAAAAATTTATTATCTGCTAGAAAGTGATGAACAACAAAGGATCACCTATAGAGCTAAGATATTGTGGCTGCCGCCCCTTTATTTAATCCCCTAATTTTATTAAATTCAAAATTGCATAAAAAAACTCTAGTTTATAAGGATACGACTAATATATAGGTCTCGAACTACTAAATCTTAATCCTGTTACAACTAAACAATTACAAAATTACAGCAAAACTCTCAGAAAAATTACATTCACAAATTCAAAAGTCTTGCCGCCAAATAGCAGCGTTGACCGTCAAATAGCAGAGCTTTTATTTTGTCAGCAGAGCTCCAATCTTGGTATGTTCAGCAAGAAGAAATTCAGCGCATGTGGGGCCCACACTGCTGCCATATGGTGGCTATTACCGCTAATTTACAAAAAATTTGTGTTTGGCTTTTAAATTTTGATATTTTGATTTTTGTGCTCCTCTTCTCATTTGCATGCTGGATTTCACTTTGGTGCTCTATAGCCTTGTATTTCTTGTAATTTTATTCTCTTTATCTCTTTCTAGACTCGATTTCCTAATCCATAGCTGATTTCATGCCATATCCTTACAGGAATAGTTTAACATGAAAAATACAATAAAAAAATACACGAGTATTATTATTTATATATAAAAATAGATAATATGAGGATTATAAATATGTAATATATGACACTCATCATGCATTTCCAAAACAAACCAAAAAATGGAAAATGCATTTTATAAGTTACCATTTAGAATCATTAATAGCATACACCTTAACTACATACCAGTAAATAATTATATTGCAGTTTTATGAGCAAAGCATGCGCTCAACATATGATATGTTGAGTTCCAATAAGTTCTAACATCTTGAGATAAAAAGACTAGGCTTCCAGTTAATGCCTAAACAAAGTCCCCTGATGATTTGCTTTCTTGGACTGCTAGATCACAGTAACGAAATAATGTTACTAAGTTTAACAACAAAATTATTGTATACTCTTAATTGATCTTGTACATGAAATAATTTTCTGCCCAAAATTTGTCATGTATAATTTAAAAATACTTAGTTGTTATAGTATTTTTAGAAATATTATTGAAAGAAATAGAATTCTTTTTTTAATGTCGTATGTAGTAAAAAATAACCATAATAGATGGCTAAGAGTTTGAAACAGTATGAGAAAACTCAAATTTTCTAAAACCAATATTTTTTGTTAAAGACCATTCAACATAATGAACAGTAACATGAAGATAATGATTGCAGTTTAGACCTTCCTAATAATAAAAAATATAGAAATTTTATAAGGTAAAGAAGAAATTATAACAATTAAATTTTATTTTTGTTCTTCATAAATATTACAAATGTTAGATTTGCATGTGCTCCTAGAAACATTTTAAATTCAAAATTATATGCTGTTTTATATATTTTTCAAAAATGAGATTTTTGGTCATACTAAAATGTTATTCAGCTTGATGATATATAAACCTAAATTATCTCTATCAGCTTGATAATATATAAACCTAAATTATCTCTATCAGCTTGACGATATACCAAAAGACTATCCAGCTTCAAAATACGTACTCTAGTCTTCCTAACACCTTTTTTAGTATTTTTAAAAAATGGTTTCAGATATCAAATTTAGAAGTCCTACATGAAACTACTACATTCTGCGAAGCAAAAGGAATACTAGTAGTTTCAGTTAGACATTAGAAATTGTAATGTGTTCGTTGGATTTGAGGCGTATTTGTAATATTGTGCTTCAGATAAAGGAATAACATTTGACTGTTATAAATTTTTATATTATTCATTAGTCAAAAATATATTAAAATTATAACCAAATCTTTGGTTAGAACTAATAGTAGAGGAGTTGGCATCTATTTTTAATTTAAACTTAAAATTTTTATTTGAATTTTTTAAAAAAAATTAAAAGTGTAAAAGGCGAAGAATATTCTTTGGTCTTGAAAGTTGAGAGATAAAATTTGAAATGTGGAAAGTAGAAAACTTTAGAGATAATTTTATTAAGAGACTTTATTTAGAATTTGCTTGAGTCTTGAGATCATTGATCTTTGATTTTTTTATAGTATTTTCGAGATTTAGAAATTTGTGAGATAGAGACGCAAGAGAAAATTGTATGAAGGGAGGAGCTGAAATGAGGATTTATTTATAGGCATGGGAGGGGTCTTTTGCAAATTTTTTTCCAGAACACCCCCAATACGTTTTTGGGGGTGTTTTGTAAAAATTGCAAAAATCCCCCCCGGCAACAACTAGTTTAGCATTGCAAATTAAAAGATGGACCATGCCTGTGCAGGCATGTGCCATGTCGGCACGGTCCTATCTGAGCCATGTCGGCACGAGTCGGTGGCTCGTACACCCCAGGCCAAAGCACACATCACTGGTGCACTGCAAGCAGGGTGTACTTGGGCACGTTCATGGCACGTGCCTTATCGGTTGGGTTGTCGAGCTGCAGAGGGGGAAATTCTAAATGCGCACCATCTTTTTCTTAGTGAGCACTATGATATCACCAAAAAATGTTATAAGTTTGTCCTAAGTTTTTGGACAGAAAAAACCCTTCTCACTTTTCTTAGTGAGCACCATTCTCTCTAGAGGTGTTTAATGGGCCGGGCGGCCCGTTGGGCACGCCCGGCCCGGCACGTGCCGAGCACGGCACAAGTGAGCCGTGCCGTGCCGGGCACGGCCCGGCACCTCGGCTCAGGTCGTGCCCAAGCTGAGGCCGGCCGTGTCGTTGGTACGGTTCGGCCCGACCGTGCCGGGTCGTGCCTGGCACGTGCAAGGCACGGCCCGGCACACATTAATATTTTTTTTAAATATAGCCGTTGGGGGAAATTGGGGGGTTTGCAATTTTTTTTTGCAAATAGCCCCCCAACGGCTATTTTTATAGCCGTTAGGGGGTTTCTTGCAATTTTAAATTGCAAATTTTTCCCCCAACGGTCAAAATAGCCATTGGGGGTTTTTGTAATTTTTTTTGCAAATTAAAACCTTTCTTTCTTATACACCAAGTTCATTCTCAAAAATCTTGTAAAATTTTTAATTCTCAAGAAGTCTCAAGCTAAGCAAGTAGCAAGTTTCAATCAAGTGATCAAGAAGTTTCAAGCAAGCAAGTCTCACAAAGAAGATCCAAGCAAGTTTTCTCATTGAAGTAAGGTTTTCTTCGCAATTTCGGTTTCCAGCTTCATCTCTCTAGCTAGATATTTCACTTTCTCTCTCAAATAGTTCACTGGTTAACATGTATTTATAATTTAAAGTTTTTTTGAGAATTTTAATTAGTTTTTTTGGGATTTTATTAAAATGGATCCACACTCGTCTGGCGCTTCTTGTTCTCAAGCCACGGGTTTTTTTTACTCTCTTTTTAACTGATGAAGAATATCAAAATCTATATCAACCCTTAGAACAACCTCTTCAAGTACCATTTCCTGTATCTGAGGAAGAACCAACTGATACAAACATACCCGAAACACAAACTAACACATCTACTAGGCTGTTAGATCGGACATATGGAAATATTTTAAAAAAATAATAGAAAACAATGTTAGAAAAACTAAGTGTAAACACTGTTATAAAATTTATTCGTTTCCTTTAGGTAGCAGAACGGATCATCTTAAAAGACACCTAGAAAAAACTCACCCACCAAATATACCACATCGAATACAAATAAGCACATTTGGTGGATCATTAGGTATACGTAAATATGATCCAATTAAAACAAGAGAACATTTAGCAAGATTTATAATACATGAAGAACAATCATTTACTATTTTGGAAAATCGCAAATTTGAAAGATTTTGTAAAGCAGCATTTACTGACGAATATAAAAAAGTCTCACGTTCAACATCTACATCCGACATGTTCAAACTATATAAAGAGCAGAGGGACACTTTAATAGCTATTTTTACTTCTTTAATTTTTAGAGTTACTATAACTGCAGATTGTTGGGAAACTAAAAATATGACTAATTATTTATGCGTAACGGCACACTATATAGATCAAGAATGGTGCATACAGAAAGGAATAATAGGGTTTAGGGTTGAATTTCCTCACAATGCACATAATTTATTACAATCCATTCTAAGTGTTTTTTCAGCTTTTGGAAAAGAAATTTTTTTTACCATTTCTTTGGATAATTCTTCTAAAAATACGGCCGCAATTAGAATTCTTAAAAATATTACAAAACCAATTCTAGATGGAAAATTATTCCACATTAGGTGTATTTGCCACATACTAAACTTATGCGTTCAAGATGTATTAAAAATAGTAAATGATTCACTAATGAAATTTAGGTATACATTACTTTTTATTAAAAATAGTGGGCCAAGAAGACAAGCATTTAAACAAATATGTAAAAATCTGAAAATATCACCTAGAATTGTATCTATTGATGTTCGATAGAATTCTACATATAAAATGTTAAACATAGCTATTCAGTATAACAATGTAATAAATACTTTTAATGAAATGGAGTCACCAATGTATAGTTTAGATAATAATAAATGACACCAATTGCATTGCATTTCTAAATTTTTAGGCAAATTTGAAAATGCAACTAGAGCACTGTCAGGAACTTATTACCCAACTACACACATTACATTATATTATCTAATCGAAATTAGTTCGGTTTTTAATGAACGTAGAATCACCCTATACTTGAAGGTATTGTTGAACCTATGGAAATTAAATTTAATAAATATTTTAAAGATTTTCCATACTTATTATATTTTGCAACTTTTGTGGATCCCCGTTGTAAGTTAGATGGACTTGAAATATTAATATATTTATTTTTTACAAATATGTCTTATGAAAATAATGTGAGGGATTTATTTAATGATATTAAAACATATTTAGATATTATGTATAAAACATATGAAAATATGTATGGTGTGCCAACACAAACTACAAAAGAACCATCTACTAGGGAAATTCGTAATCCAATAATATTATTTGTATTTCACAGAAAAAGTCAAGACAAACTAGTACATATTTTAATGAATTACATTATTATTTAGAGAGAGCTAACTATGAAGATAACGCATCCTCTCAAAATTATAAATCATTTGATATTTTGGCATGGTGGAAATCACAGGAAAAAACATATCCTGTGCTTTCCAACATGACCCGTGATCTACTAACTCCTCCAGTGTCTACTATAGTATCGGAGTCTGCTTTTAGCGCAGGTGGTAGAGTACTTACGGACTTGAGAACCTCAATGGCGTCGGACACATTGGAGATGTGTTTCTGCTTGAAGGATTGGTACGACGCAGAAGATAGGAAACAAGACTTGACTAATAAAGTTGTACTAGAGACTTTAGGCTTACTAGAAGAAAATAAAGTATGATTAAAAGTATTTAAATTTGTAAGGATTATCATGTATTTTCAATTTTTTTGTAATTTTTAACTCATAAATCTCTTAGAAAATATATTAAGAACAAATTGAGGGTGACGGTTAGGGTCCTCTCCCCTCTCTTCGGGTTTTGTATAACTTCTAAAGAGATTTATAGAGCAATTATATGATTGTAATGAGATTAAATATAATATAATATTTGTTTTTATTGTTATTACTTCTTATTAAATCTAGTTAAATGAAGCTATGTTTCCTCTTTAATTTTTTTTTTAAAACATGGGCCGGCCCGGCCCGGGTACGGCACGGGCAAGCCGTGCCGTGCCGGCGGGCCGAGCCCGGGCCTAGGCCCGGGTGACCGTGCCATGCCGGTGGCACGACACGTCCCAAAGGAGGGATGAGCCGTGCCCGGGCCGGGCCGGGCACCGCCCGATTGTCACGATTAATTCTCTCCACTACTTCTTCCCTTTTTCTTAGTAAACACCATTTTCTCTCAAACCCAGTTCATCTTCTGCAAACCTAAATTCTAAAAAAAGGAAAAAAAATCTCTGAAAATCCTAAATCCCTTTGAAATTTTTCAATCCTATTAGTTGCATCACTTTCTAGGGTTTGTTTGAGGTATTTTTTATTTTTTGTAAATTTGAGAAGCGAAATCCATTATTGGATGAGGAGAGATTGAGGTAGATGGGGAATAAGAATACAAAATTAATAAAATTTGGATGAATCTAGGTTTGCATAAATATTTTTTTTAACTCAATTTGAAGTATAATTTGGTCTATCAATTATTAATAAAACTTTAAGAGATTTTAATTTTATTTAGAATTGCCGTGCATTTTGCCTGGGTTTGGGCATGTAAACATTGGTCGGGGAGGCCCTCCTAATCTGTTCAACCCCGAGATCTCAATAGTGTACTTGCTTGGTTGGGAAATCCCGACTAGTATATTTTTTTGGTTTCTTATAGACTTAAGCCTACTGTCTGAATTGGTAACACTGACCGTAAGAAGCACTATTCAGGACTACAATCCCATCTAGTCAATAGGCAAAAAAAATGGAAGGAGAAACTATGGTTTCGGTTAGGTGGTTATGGGAGTAAAGAGGGAAACTGTGATTTTGCTGCGACGCTGAATCTGGTCGAGGGCAGCTTCATATGCGGCGGTCGTGCGTGGAGAAGCTCTATTTGGTGACACGAGAGTATTAAATAGAGTAGAGGAGTCGATTAGGGTTGGTGCTCACTAGGAAAAAAAAAATGGCGTTGGGGGAAGAAAGAGTTATGAGAGAGGGGGAGGATTAGTGTGGGAAATTTTGTGATGCTCACTAGGAAAAGAGACCTGGTGCTCACTAAGAAAATGGGGTTCGCAAGAAAAAATGTGGTGCACATTTAGCATTTCCCCTGCAGAGTCCAGTTGGGAGCTCTAACGTGGCATGCTTCCATGCTTATTTCCTTTCTCTTTTATCATTTCTATGTTGTGTTTTTTTTCATTCGGAGGGATCCGACGGCTGTGGACGCGATGAGCTCTACCATCCATTCGCACGAGGCTGATGCTCCTGCCAAGTCACTCAAAGGCCTTGTTTCTCTCGCCTCGCCATCCTTATCTTGCTCACTCCAATAGCAGACTGCAATTTGGGAAAAAAGAGAGCGATGAAATGATCTATTACTCCTCCTCTTCGCATGCTTCCGTTGTCGTCGTCATCGTCGCGGCCCGAAACAAGAAGCCCGATCCACAAAAGGTTAACTTCTTGCTTTTGATTTACAAACTTGCCCAACTCGAATTTGTGCTATTCTTTGTTGAGAATTATTAGCTACCAAATCATCCTATACCCATTTGAAATTGCTCCTGCCGACATGGGCAGAGCAAATTTCTCAGTTACTGCATATTGGGTCCTGTTTGATGAATCTACACAAAGAGGGTTCTGACCTGTCTTATAACTCGATTATCCTCCAAAGAGGGTTCTGACCTGTCTTGTAACTCGATTACACACACGCACACACACAGAGGGTGGGGTTGGGGGGTGTGGGGGGCGGGTGGGTGGAGGGGAATTAGACACAGAACCTTATCAAAGGTTTTATATGATGATTGATGATGTAGCTGTGACTGGTGGAAACCAGTGGTGACATTGGACTGGTAAGAATGGAAAACTAGTACTCTTTTTCCCCCCTTAAGTTATTGAAGAATAAATCACTTATATTCTATTGCTGATTGCACATGTGAAACACGGGTGTCCGAATGTGGATGATATGGGTATACTCTAGATATGTGAGACAGGAGTGGCGATATGACTATATTTTATAAACATGCACGAAAACTTCGTGTCCATCATTTGGAGAACAAATTTAGACTTTCACTATAGGCAATAAAGCCTTCACCTTTTTTCATACAGATGATGGTCATTACAGTGTATGATGATGCATTGCTGTAAGAGTTGAAATGTCCTGAGAATGTCCTCAAGTCGGATTCTTGTGGGAGAGTTCTGGAAGTGTCCTCAGCTGTCCATGTGCTCAACATGTCACAAGGGAAAAAAGAGAAAAAAGAACCGCTTGATGCTTTTCTAACACACTCCCTGAAACTGACTAGTGTAAGAGTGGCCAAAGTTAGTCAACTTGGCATATGGCTTTACATACTAAATCAATTCTGATTAAAGTAGTTTGGTCAAGAAACATTTGTTGGAACTGTTTGTTATTATGATGTTGGGCATTGCTGGAACACGGAATTGATAGAATTTTTTTTTTTCTCTTTTTTGTTTTTGTATTTAGCCTTCTGAGCAAGCCCCTCCGAGGATTACATCAAATGTCAAGCAAAATTTGCAGTTCTTGAAGCTATGGAGGGTAAGCTGTTTCTTGTTATGTCTGATTTTGTATTCCATTCTTTGTCTATTTACTTCCTGATCTCTCATATCTCTGCCCCTCAAATGAATGCCCCTCCATTGAATTGGCCAGAGCTGGTTTCTAGATACGTCGTTCTTCACTTTTGAGTGTCCATATTTATGAACCTTCTGATCTCCCCTTAATTAAATTGGGCTTTTGGGATAGAGGTGTTTGGTAATGGTAGAGCACATTTGATTTAGGATTAGCTTTTCCATTCCTTGGCTTCTCCAGTGAACTCCCTCTTTTCTTGGTTAGACAACTAAGATTGCAACATCCAATACAAATTTAGCTTTCTTATAATTGGCTTCATCATAAACAGATGCCTTTTCACGTTTTTCTCTGTACTAGAATTTGTACAGGAGTTACAAAAGCAGAAGTCCAGTACACCTAGGCCTGCCACTAGTTATCGCAAAAAGAAGGCAGTGAAAGAGGAGCTTCCAGAAGATACGGAGCTCTATCAAGACCCTACCACCCTTTACTAGTCAGCACTCACTTTTCTTTATGTTTGTTGTAACTCATTATTCTGTTTTAAGAAATATCACCTAACATTTTCATCCTAAGGTAGTTCTTATTCTTGTTTAGCACAAACCAGGGTTTGGACACTGCTGTTCCCGTTCTTCTTGTAGATGGTTATAATGTATGTGGCTATTGGGCTAAGCTGAAGAACCATTTTATGAAAGGAAGGCTTGACATTGCTCGCCAAAAGTTAATCGATGAGTTGATTACATTTAGTGTTTTGAAAGGTTTGTTCTACTCAATGATTTGTACATGGTACAATTCCTTCTGTATTTTACAGATATTCTACGTTTATGATTCTGCAAATGCTTGATTCACCTAGATATGCACGTAAAAACACATAAGATGCTTAATTGTCATTAAAAAATTTGTCATAGAATTTATCACCATATGGCATACATCATTAGGATATTATTTAGTAAAAGGGAATCATACCTTTGTGTGCTTCCTAAGCACTTTCTTGATAACCTTTTTGTTTCAAGCTGTACAGAGGTAAAAGTAGTGGTGGTATTTGATGCTGAGATGTCTGGACTGCCAACTCATAAGGAAACTTTTGCTGGGTATGACATATTCCCTCTTTTATAATTCAGTCTTGTGATTTTCTTGCTACCTTAAGTTTATTATGACCCATCATTCTTGTGGTATCTAATCCCTACACCAATCTTCTACTTCAAGACCAAACTATTCTCATCTGCAAATACAATATTGTTAACAAATGACATGCACTGTTGGAGTCCCTTCTGATTATGTCCAGTAAGTTCATCCATAGCTAATATGAATAGGTATGGATTAGTTTGGTGTAGGGTATGCCTTTGTCTCCCATCCATCTGTTATCACAATGATTTCTGTTTCATTCTAGATATATCTGATCAAATCAATGTAACTACTATGTACTTATTTCTTTTGTAGGACCCACCAGGCCATCTCCCTAAGGGCTTATCGCAACTTTCTTTAAATCATTGAAAACCATTTCTTAATATGTTTTCTTCTCTTTAAGTCTGTTCATCTATCATCTTCAGGGGTAAACACTAACATGGGGATAAAGCATAGCTAGTTTTCAAATACTGTTTTTATCTTTGCCTTTCGTCACTACGAACTCCAAGTTTCATTGTATAACTCAAGCTTGCTTGTTGGTTTCTTCACATTTGTGCAGCTCCTTTATTTTTATAAATAGATACCAAAGTGCATGCGTTCCAATTATCAAGTACTTTTATGTTCTTAATATGTAGTTGGGCATACTAACCTCTTACCTTACACACATGTGGACTTCATTAGGCAACCAAGTTCATCAGGGTGTGAAAGAGAGGCTAATTGAAAGTAGACTATCTTTACTGTAAAACAGAATGGATTACTAAGGAAATAAATTATGATAATTATTTGGAAAAGAAAATTTTACATCTTGAAAACTATTGATACATTATTTTTAAAGTCATAGGAAATTTGAACCATAACTTTCTCTTGAATGGAAGAAATTTATTGGATTGGAGTGTGGTTTTAATTTAGTAGATAATAATAGAAAAAATCAAGGTTGATACAAACTTTGAGCATAGGAACAAATTTAGCCTTTATTTTTTTGGTAGCTGGAGGTGACCCCATGGATTTTAAAAGTGACTTTCACAGATTTAAGAGGTGGCCTCCACTGTATTTGTGTCACTTTATTCTATATAACACTTAGTTTCATGTGGCACTTTTTTATGCACACTGTCGACGAGTGTTTTGCTCTTCTACCACTTGTAATGGAATGCTGACAATATATTTTCACAGAAATATACTAAGTCTCGAGTACAATGTCAATAGTTAAAAATACAACAACAACTAAGTCTTTTATCCCAAGTATTTGGGGTAGGCTACATGAACAAAAAAAAAGAATCACGTCGGATCGATCACTTTGATAGTCCTTCTCCATTCATTTCTATCAAGTAATATCTTTTCATTTAAACCTCTAGAATCCATATATTTTCGTATCACCTCCATTCATTTTTCTTCGGTTTTCCCTTTGTTCTTTTAACTTGTCCTACATTTTGATAAACTCCCCTCGTCGAACTGGTGCATTTGTATGCCTACATTGCACATGACCAAATTATCGTAAGCGATCTTCTCATTGATGGTAGTTACACCTATTTTAGCACGAATATTTTCATTTATCATTTTATCTCTCCTAATATTATTGCATATCCAGCGGAGCATGCACATCTCTGCTATACTTATTTTCTGTGAATGACGTTTCTTTATAGCCCAACATTTCGTGCCATATAATAAACCTGGTCTAATAACAGTCCTATAAAATTTTCCTTTCAATTTTAATGGAATGTTATGGTTGTATAAAACTCCCGTTGCCCTTTTTCATTTCAACCAGCCAGGTTGTATCCTATGGTTAACATTATTATCGATCTCTCCATCATTCTGAATAATAGAATCCAAATATCTAAACTGACTGCTCATTTATATCTCTTGCCCATCCAATTTTACAGTATTATAATTTATGCTCCGTCGTTTACTAAATTTACACTCCATATACTCTGTTTTAGACTTACTCAATTAAAAACCTTTAGATTCTAATGTGTGCCTCCATAACTCTAGGCATTTACCTCTGCTCTTGTCTCATCAATTAAGACAATATCATCAGCAAATAGCATACACTAAGGTACTCATCCTGAATAACTCTAGTAAGCTCATCTATCACTATAGCAAATAAAAATTGGCTCAATGTAGTTCCTTGATGTAATCCAATTGTGATAGAAAAATTATTTGTTAAACCACCAAATATTCTGACATTGGTCACTACTCTATCATACATGTCTTTAATTATGTCGATATAGTTGATGTGAACTCATTTCTTAATCAATATTCACCAAAGTATCTCTCGTGGTACCTTATCGTAGGTTTTCTCTAAGTCAATGAATACCATATGCAAATATCTATTTCTCTATCAGAATCGCTCTATAAGTTAATGAAGTAAATGAATAGTTTCCGTCGTCGATCGTCCCGGCATAAATCCAAACTGGTTCTCCTATATTTTAACAGTTTGTCGCAATTTATGTTCAATTATCCTTTTCCAAAACTTTATAGTGTGACACATGAGTTTTATTTCCCGATAGTTAGAACAACTCTGAATATCACCCTTGTTCTTATATAGAGATACTAGGGTACTCTTCTTTTATTCATTTGGTATTTTCTTAGTTTGCCAAATTTTGTTAAAAAGATCTGTCCGCCACCTCACACCAATCCCTCATAAGTATCTCCATATCTCTATAGGAATCTCATCTGGACCAACAGTTTTTCTTAATTTCATTCTCTTCAAACCCTCTTTTACTTCAGACTCTTTGATTCTGCGCATAAAGCTATGATACATATCTTCATATTGAGTAGTAAAATCTCCTAAATTTTGAGTAAAACTACCATTATATAATCTATCAAAATAATCTTTCCATTTTTCTTTAATCTCTGTCTCAAATTAGAACCATCTTATCATCATTTTTAATACATTTTACAGTACATAAGTCTCTAGACTTTCTCTTTCTTATTCGAGCAATTCTATATGTATCTTTTTCTGCCTCTTTATTATCCAACTTCTCGTACACTTGTTTATATAATTTAGTTTTTGCATTCCGAATAGCTTTTTTAGCCTCCTTCTTTGCTAGTTTATACTTTTCAAAACTTATTCCATCATTATTATTATTCTTCTTCAAATCTCTATAAAAGTCTCGCTTGATCGTAATATCATTTTTACCTCTTCATTCCACCATGATGTATTCTTACATTGTGGAGCACCGCCCCTCGACTCACCAAATATATGTTTAGCTATTCTTTTAATGCAGCTAGCCATTTTGTTTCATGTTACATTAGGATCATTATAGTCCCTCCAATTTGCTTCTTGTATTACCTTATCTACAAAATTTTTTTGATTACCTTCTAATCGCCACCACTTAATTTTAGCATATAACTTATACTTAATTTTTCTAAGTCTCTTTCTAATTTGAATATCTAAAACTAAAAATTTATGTTGGATAACTACACTCTCATCTGGCACTACCTTACAATTGATACAACTAGCTCTATTTACCCTTCTAATTAAAAAGAAATCTATTTGGTTTGCATTCGATCCACTTTTAACAATAATCAAGTAAGAAACTCTCTTTTTAAACCAAATATTCATTAAAATCAAATCATAAGACAAAGCAAAATTTAAAATTAAATTATCTGCTTCATTTCTTTCTCCAAAACCAAATCCTCCATGTACACTATCAAGTACTACTTGTGGTGTATAGGCACTAATGACATTAAAAATATTTTTATCTAAAATAAGCTTAAGTAATAAAATTCTATCATTCTTCCTCCTAACCTCCACTACAGTCCCAAGTAATTGCTTATTTATGATCACATCTACCCATTATGATTTCTATCTCTACCCGTATATCAAAGTTTATAATCCTAAGACTCTATGACTTTAGTTTTCTCACCTATCCACTTAGTCTTCTGCACGTACAAAATATTAACCCCCTTCTAATTATAACATCAACTAACTCTTCTAATCTATCTGTAAGGGAATGTATATTCCACGATGCCAACCGAAATCTATGTTTATATTTATGAGCTAATTTTTTTACCTCCACCCGCTCATTAAGATGTGCAAACTCTCTTACATTTGACACCACATCCGGGCACCGACGTGGCGCGTTGCTTCTGAGCGACGATCTAGTAACCCTCACACATTTTTCACTACACCCGAACTCCGATATAGCACGTTGCTCAGTAGGAAATCCCCAACGAAATTCATATTTTAGTTCATATCATAATATGTGACAATGTTTTATGCTGGCTGTCACCGGCTTAGCACAATCCTCCTTTATTTTGGCTTGGGACAAACAGTAAAAAAATAAATTTTTAAGCATAACACTGGTGGAGTTAATATCAATAGTTAAAGATGGTTAATAATTAACTGCAGATTCCTCTATCGAAAAGGCTTTACGATTACTTTAAAAATTCGTTATAAACTACATTAATTCCTGTCTTATATCCAATTGGGACTATTCGAGATAGGGGTATTGCATAATGCAAGACTGTATGCCAAGTCGCCAACTCTCTCAATAATATTGAATGGCCCGATTTATCTGGAGCTGAGCTTCGCTCGCGTTCCGAATCCGATAACCCCACTAGTCGATGATACCTTCATGAACAAGTGATCACCGACGACCTCATGCGGTCTCTAGGGCTTGTCTAATTTCTTTATTTGTCCTGGGCTATTCTAAGTCAATCATGAACCATAATCACCTTTTTAACTAATTGCATCACCATCTCTGCTCAGATCATGACCTCTCCTAACTCCCAACACAAGGATGATATGCACTTCCTTCTGTAGAGTGCTTCAAACAATGGCATCCCAGTGCTGGCTTGATAACTATTATAGGCAAGATCTGCCATGTAAAGATCTTCTCATAAGTCTGAAGTCCAAAATAAATGTCCCCAACATGCCCTCGAGAGTCTAAATTGCGCTTTCTAATTAGCTATCTTTCAGAGGGTGAAATGTTGAAAATGTACCTAGCTTCATGCCCAGGCTCTTCTGTAAGTTGTTTTAGTAATATGATCTAAATTTATTGCCTTTGTCTAAATTGATATATGCTATAATTTCATGTAACCTCACCACTTCCTGCATATGTCTCTGAGCTAATGTGTTGGTAGATTAGCGCACCCGTAATAGAATAAAATGAGCTGATTTCATGAGCTGATAAAAAACCACCCATATGGCATCGTTCCCTCTGGGATTCCGAGAAGTCATGACATGAAGTCCAAATTACCTTCTCCCACTTCCACTCAAGAATGTGTAAAGGCTGAAATAGTCAAGCTGTCTGCCTTGTCTTGCTTACAGAAAGAAATCTTGCCATATACTTGACAACTCCCTTCTTTATTCCAGGCCACCAAAATACTATGTCAAACCTTGGTACATTTTCGTTCTGTCTTGATGCATCAAGTATCTTGACTATGTGCCTCTTTTAAGATCTCCTTGATCTCTCCTTGAGGTATACAAAATCTACCCTTGTTCTGAATAGTTCCAGCAAAATGTATAGATACACTTGCCCGCCTCTATCTTATTTATGAGCTTTTATAACCTTAAATCATCTACTTGGCCCTGTGGGATCAGAAGTTGTAATGTCATGAGCTATGTTGTAATCCCTAGTAACACTTCTACTCCCAGATTCTCCATATCCTTCAGAATCTCCTTGTACTGTGTGAGACACATAGCCATGGACCTCCTACTAATTGCATTTGTACCACATTGATTTTTCCTAAGCAATACTGAATGTCTAAATCATAGTTTGCCGCTAACTCGAGCCATCTTCGCTGTCTCATGTTCAATTCCTTGAGTTGGTGGTGAAAAATCTGAGTTTGATCCGGTGGAGGAAACTCAAGGTACAAGACTTACAGTGATTTTGGGGAATTTTCAACTACGATCTTTTTTAGGATTTTAAAGAAGGAATTAGAGTTGGTTTCTGCAGATAAATCGAAGAGGAGGAAGAAAGAAAGCTTAAATTTTTTTGGGGATTTATGTGAGCAAGGAAGATGGTTAAAAATGCATAAGTGAGTAAAAAAGGAAATTCTTATAAACTTCATTTTATTTCCAAAAATACTGTTAAGAGTTAAAATTTATCAGTTTGGTTGAAAAAGCTGCTTGGTTAAAAACGTGAATGAGATAAATAATAAAATTAGAATATAAGAAGAAATGATTACAATATTGCTGTATCGGTAAAAAAACTGAAAATTCTCAAAAAATTAAAGGAAACTTAGAAAAATAAAGTAATGGGTTCTTGCTATATGGAGCCCTCAATTAGAGATTAGAATAAAAGATACAAGTCAATTACCCAGTGTATGTGGATATTGATATCAGGATCTAATTGATAGTCTAAACCAGTGCTGAAAATATGAGATAATGGGTTAGAGAACTAGATATGTTACAATAATCCTATTGTTAGATCAAAATAATAGGGTTAAATTGGATTGAATAGCTACTAGTACCAATAATGAAGAGTCTGAACAAGACGATACTAGTTCCTGAGCCATCTGTTAGCATATTGTTATAACCGACACTTTCTATGCCTGTTGGGCGACATCATATTTTCTTATATTTAGATGTTCACATATTTGCAGTTTATGAATACTAATCCTAATACAATTGCAAAACAAACCTGGCAATGGTGCAGCTCAGTCTAGTGTCTTTCTTTTTTCTTGCAATTTAATAGATCTCTGGTTCTTATCTTATTATTTATGACTATTGTTTTTCCTTGTAATGTGAGAACTAAGAAGTTGATAACGAAGAAATTAATATCACTATTACCTTCACGAGCAATATAAAATTTAAGAGCGTACAATCTTTTCAAAATATAAAAGCTAAAATCTAATTTCACATTTAATTACAAAAATTGACTAAGTTTTTTAAGTATGAATCAGCTAACTTAATGGCATATTAGATTTGATGGTCAACTTAGTTCTTGTTCATATTCTTTTTATTTATTTGAAGGAGAGTTAGTTTTTGGCAATTTTGGACTAGTAAAAGCTAAATCTTTCTCGAATTAGTTTGCAATTATGTTTACTTTTGATTCCTGCCAAAAAAACAGAGTAAAAATTAAACTTTGCAACCTAGTCAATTTTCGATGGTATTATCATCATTACAGCGTCACAACCACAACCTTTGTCATGATCTTTGCCCCATTATATGGTGTCATTATCATGTCTATCACATTCTACAGTGCAGTGTCATCAAAATCACCGTATGAGTGTGTGCACACACATGTGGATATTATTAAGTGGTATCCATTGTCATGTGTACTTAGAGTGATAATCCACAATTTTCACCTCCTTGATCGATAGGCAAATCAAAATTATACAAAATTCAAAACCACCATTCAAAGAATAACTAATTTTAAATGAACCTGGGGTTGCCAACCCTAGGTCTACTTAAAATGAATAAATGGACATAAAACAACTACCTTTTACTGCTGAAGCTAACATTTCTCTTGGTTGATATTTATAAATATAAAAGACTTGGTTGAATTTTACGTTTAGTGTGAAAAATGGATATTTAATGAAAGGGTTAAGTGCAAATAAAACCCCTTAAGTATGGTCATTGTTATACTTATCACCCATAAAGTGTGAAACTAGTGTCTTGCGACCATTATGTTAGGCCTGACTGCTATCCATAATTAATACATATTAAACTCCTAATTTGGAGAGAACATGTGCCTTTCACATGTTAGTAACGTAATACAATTCCTTGCCTATCCAATCCAACTCACCGTAGTTTCATAAGTTATGGCCTAAAAAGAGGTGCAAGTTGTTAATTTCATACTTTAGAGGTGATAAGTTGCAATAATAGATATACTTGATGAGTGGTATTCATAATTTACCTTTAATTAAAAAAATTCTCTTTTGTGCTCTAGTTATGGAAAATCATCGAGTAATCACAAATTGACCTGACGCTCTAAAACATTGATGAAAATAAAGATACAAGAAGAAACCAATGCTTTGTATTCCATACTAAGGCGAAGGAGGAGATTCAATGATAAACTTGGAATATAAAATTGCAAAGCTTTCACAAATCCAAACCCTAATTTCAATCTTTACTCCTAGAGAAGAAACCTGGATGGAGAAAACACTATTCATCTCTCTTAATCTCCTTAATCGAATTGCAAAGAGCTCATTTCAAGATGCCTTATTGATAGAGTTTCTAATGAGCAAAATTCTAT
Organism: Dracaena cambodiana; assembly: GCA_036321105.1. Classification (NCBI taxonomy): domain Eukaryota; kingdom Viridiplantae; phylum Streptophyta; class Magnoliopsida; order Asparagales; family Asparagaceae; genus Dracaena; species Dracaena cambodiana. The sequence goes on from JAYEPQ010000004.1 coordinate 26,346,440, forward strand.
GCAAAAGTGGAGTAGGATTTTCACCCATTTCTATTTCCCTTTTTTGTCCATTTCAATCTAGGTGGAAGACACAAAAGTGGAGTAGGATCATTTAGCGTATCTTAATAATGATTGAATAAGTTTTGAGAAGTATAAACTAGTGAAGAAGGAGGCTAAAAAAGCTGTTCAGGATCCAAAAACTAAATTATATAAACAAGTGTACGAGAAGTTGGATAATAAAAAGGCAGAAAAGTATATAAATAGAACTGCTCGAATAAGAGAGAGAAAGTCTAGAGACTTATGTACTGTAAAGTGTATTAAAAATGATGATAAGACGATTCTAGTTCGAGACGAATAGATTAAAGAAAGATTGAAAGATTATATTGATAGATTATATAATGGTAGTTTTACTCAAGATTTGGGAGATCTTACTATTCAATGTGAGGATATAAATCGTAGCTTTATGCGCAGAATCAAAGAGTTTGAAGTAAAAGAGGATTTAAAAATGATGAAATCAAGAAAAACTATTGGTCCAGATGAGATTCCTATAGAGATATGAAGATACTTAGGAGGGATTGGTGAGAGGTGACTGACAGATCGTTTTAACAAGATTTGGTAAACTAAGAAAATACCAAATGAATGGAGGAAGAGTAACCTAGTACCTCTGTATAAGAACAAGGGTGATATTCAGAGTTGTTCTAATTATCGGGGAATAAAACTCATGTGTCACACTATGAAACTTTGGAAAAGGTAATTGAATATAGATTGCGACAAACTATTAAAATATCGGAGAATCAGTTTGGATTTATGCCGGGGCTATCGACGACAGAAACTATTCATTTATTTCGTCAACTTATAAAGCGATTTCGAGAGAGAAATAGAGATTTACATATGGTATTTATTGACTTAGAGAAAGCCTATGATAAGGTACCGCGAGAGATACTTTGGTGGATATTGATGAAGAAAAAATTTTCCATAAACTATATCGACATAATTAAGGACATGTATGATGGAGTAGTGGCCAATGTCAGAACATGTGGTAGTTTAACAAGTAATTTTTCTATCACAATTGGATTACATCAAGGATCTGTATTGAGCTCTTTTTTATTTGCTATAGTGATGGATGAGCTTACTAGAGCTATTCAGGATGAGTACCTTAATGTATGCTATTTGCTGATGATATTGTCTTAGTTGATGAGACAAGAGTAGGGGTAAATGCCACGTTAGAGTTATAGAGGTACGCATTAGAATCTAAAGGTTTTACATTAAGTAGGTCTAAAACAGAGTATATAGAGTGGAAATTTAGTAAACGACGGACCATAGAGTATAATGCTGTAAAACTGGATGGGAAAGAGATACAAATGAGCAGTTAGTTTAGGTATGTGAGTTCTATTATTCAGAATGATGGAGAGATCGATAATGATGTTAACCATAGGATGCAAGCTGGCTGGTTGAAATGGAGGAGGGCAACGGGAGTTTTATGCGACCGTAATATTCTGTTAAGATTGAAGGAAAATTTTTATAGGATTGCTATTAGGCCATGTTTATTATATGGTACGGAATGTTGGGCTATAAAGAAACATCATTCACAAAATATAAGTGTAGCAGAGATGCGCATACTCTGCTGGATATGCGGCAATATTAGGAGAGATAAAGTGAGAAATGAAGATATTCGTGCTAAGATAGATGTAGCTCCTATCAATGAGAAGATGTGAGAAAATCACTTACGATAGTTTGGTCATGTGCAACGTAGGTCTACAAATGCACCAGTTCGACGTTGGAGTTTATCAATATAGGACAAGTTAAAAGAATGAAGGGAAGACCGAAGAAAAATGGATGGAGGTGATACGAAAATATATGGATTCTAGAGGTTTAAATGAGGAGATATTACTTGATAGAAATGAATGGAGAAGGACTATCAAAGTAATCGATCCGGCGTGATTCTTTTTTTGGTTCATGTAGCCTATCCCAAATATTTGGGATAAAAGGCTTAGTTGTTGTTGTTGTTGGAAGACTCATTCTCATCAACGGGCTTGAATTTGCTTACATCTTAAATTTGACATTGGTCAAAATCCAGAGTTTGATTTGGAAGTGGTTGGGTCGAATTGAGTCAAATTCAGTAACATGGTACTTAATATGTAATGACAATTGGATACTTTGATTCTTGATGGATAACTCGTTGAATACTACATTTAGCGTATCTTAAAATTTCTATGGTAAAAATTCCTATGTGTCAGAGACAATGACTAGTTAAAATTTTTTAATGCATGAATTATGGTTTCAAAATCTTATTTGATTTTCAGATCTATTATATTGTTTCTACACTTTCTTTAAATAAGTTTGTCAATTTTCAATTTACTATTGATGTTAAGAGCTTAAAAATAACTTTTGATATTTTAGTTAATGTTTATTTTACAGTTAAAACCTTTCACATTCATATTATAGGTAAAATAATACCTCATGCACATATATAATTCTATCTGGATGTATTCATGATGTAATACCCAAATCCTGAATTTTGAGATTTATGTTATCTGTGTACCCACTTGTCTTATCTATATCCTATGCCTCAATGAGTGCAACATAGTTAAGAATCTTGATTCGGTAAATTAGTACAATTAAAGCATTCTTTCTTCTTAAAAACTTCCTATTAGTGTTATCTAATTGTCCATTTATAAAACTGCTTTATAACTGTCACCAACAGCCTCATGTGAACCTGCAATGATGACTGCATGTATATTTAACCTTCTGTATGCAAATATTGCTAGGTCTTCATGGAACATTCCATATTTATGGCATTTGTCATGAACATTGGTATCTTATCTTTCTTTTCCATCGTCAGGATTGATATAATATATTCAAGTGATACATGTGCTGATGCTTGGATCGAGAAAGAGGTATGTCAATTTGTAACTGTAGTTAAAAGGTCCTTTTCATTGTATATTGAAGTGTTGCATGTAAATTGACTGTTCATGGCAAGGCATGAAATGCATAGATGGTTTGTTTTGACTAAATGCTATATTGAATAAATGCTGCAAAATATTTTTTTACACAATCTTCTTGTGGCTATTTTACTGCCAATTAGACAGTATGAACTCAAAGTGATTACTTGTATATTGGGATTTTTTTTTAAAAAGGAAAGTGAAATAATTTCCATATTAAAATAATTATTAGAGAGGCTTCCAACTAATTGTGACGCTAGTCTTTCTGTAACCTTCAAAACGATAACCTTCAAAACGAATTATTCTTTGTGGGTATGTTCCTTTCCTGATATGATAAGAGTTGCAGGTGAAAGTTACACAGTACCCACTGGTTCTGATGTACATTAGTCTAAAGGATGTGTTTTTGTTTTTCTTTAATTATTGAGCTTGTTTGCTTAAATAGAGTATTCGTGTAATCTATACTATGAAAGTTTGGCAAGAAATTGCAAGAAATAAAATTTCTATACCATTGCAACAATTTAGATAGCATGGATGTTGGATATATGAAGGTCGTTGATAATACAATTGTATTTCTCACAAGTCAATAGATTAATGTCTACCCCTGAGGTAGATAGTTGAAACATGGCTCCAATTTACAGCTACAACAATCGTAAACTAGTAAGTTACATTAAGAATGGGCATTGACAGATATTGTCTTCGTCTTCTTTGTACTATCTTTGAAGATTTGCGCTCAACAAGATTATATGGAAGGCTTGAAGTTCAAGTTGATCAATTTTCTTTGTAGTATTTATTGTCTAGAACTTCTACAGAAGTTCTGGAGAATCTATTAAATGAATGATTAGTTGTAACATAGTTTGTATTGTTGTTGTTGTTGTTATGTACACACTACATACCTCAAATGAGCAAGTAGGAGCTTATGAATCTGCACTTCTGATGTCAAACAGTCATTAGCAACTAGGTCTATTTTAGCCAATACGACACTAAACTCAGTCATATTTAACGTTTCTTAAGCATTTTGGTTGAAACATAAACATGCTTTACCATATGCTTTGCCTGCTTTCTAGGAATACAGTATTACTACGTAAGCCAGTTGTATCAGTGATACTTATCACTATTCAATATGGTAACTTAAATTTTTGAAAGTTTGGGAAGCCTGCATTGATTTTTTAAAGCAGCATCCGGTACCCAGCTCATCAACTAAGATAGAGCTTCGTCTTCGAGTTCACTTGGTATATGCTTGTGAAGCAGTGTATACATCATAACAGCCTTCCAAATGACTTTAGCACTACAGCTAACCATGTGACAGAGACTTGGGTACTTTGAGATGGATTTGGTAGAGATCCTTCACTCCCAAATTCAACAATAGGCGATTGAAATGGAAAATCCACTGCGGTTATAGTTGACCAGCATTATTTAGAATGCCTACCAACAAAAAGATAAATATATATTTCCTAGTTTATGTGTCAACTCAGTAGGATATGAAATGAAAGACTGGAAGTATCTTGCTGCTTAAAGCTATGGTCTACAAATTGTTGATCCAAGCCTTTGATCTGTTATCTACACACTTTAAGGCCTAGTACAATTTTTTGATAGGTTTCAAACTGTTCTAGAACAAGTTGGGTCCTCAATTTTGTTTTCTATTATTGCATTTTAAGGGTTTGCTTTTAGATCTTTCCAGAGAGGAATCAAGTCGATGCGCACGCACACAGCCCAACGCCCCCCCTTCCGGAAAAAGGATGCCATCAGCAATTGATGAACATGAATCTAGAAGGCTAGGAATATCATATTCCTTGAATGGTCTGTTAGAACAATTGTCTTATCATATAAAGTGCTCTACCTGCCACCAAATATGTAATGAAGAGAGGGAAGACATGTGGAAGGTTAACTATGTGTTCATGAGGTGTCTAGTTTGGTTAGTGATTATTAGGTTTATTTGTAATTCTACAAGAGAGGAAGTTGAGGAAAGCATGAAAGATGCTTGGTAATTTATTAGAGAAGATGTGATGGGGACAATTAAGTGCCAAGATTTGATTAGGATTTATTAGAATTTGATTAGATTTGATTATTATTTCAGTTTTAAATTTGACCAAATTTGTTTAGGATTTCAGTTTTAGATTGACTAGATTTTATTAGGATTCAGTTTTAGATCTGATTAGAATTTTAATTTTAGATTTGATTAGATTTGTTAGGATTTGAATAGAGATATGATTAAAATTTTAGTTAGATTTGATTTTATCTTGTTTGCACGTGGTGTATGCAGTTTTTTTTATATCGCCTAATAAAGATGTTATAGAATAATGAAAAGAGAATTGTTTTAAAATTTTTTTTGTTTGGGAGCATATGATTTGCTACTAATTAAATCATTTTTCAAGTGATTCGTATGAGAGTGAGCGTATGATTTGTCCAGGTATGAGACATGAATCGTTATCAAACCCTAATTTTATATTTAATCTCTAAATTTTGCCCCCAAATTCCCAATTATCCCCCACAAAACCTTATTTTTTTTTGCATCCTGCATTAAATTTGGTATTAGAGGTGAAAAATCCATCCCCATCTTCATCTTCCATCCTTTTGTTTTGGATTTAGTTTTGAAACGACGAAGAGAAAAACAAATTTGAAAAGAAAATCTAAAAAAGAAAAATCAGAGGAAGAAAACATAAAAAATGAGAAACAGAAAGAAATAAAATTTTGTTTTTTTTCCAGCTAATTCGATTCATCAGCAAAGTAGTCCTTTTAAGGTTACTTTTATGTTTTGGAGCTCATTGGGCTCCGATTTAAGCCATGCAAAATCCACCACTCACTAATGTCGTGGTTAAACTTAATGAGACCTTAGAAGGTTTTCAGAAGTTGTAAGACTACTAGGAGAAAAGCCAATCAGAAATTTCAGTTACCTTTAAATAGGAGATCCATTCTTAACGGTGTTTTAAATATCGGATACTAGCAATATGCCGGTCGACAAAATTATATACTGAATACTGGTACCGAGCAATATATCACGATAATACACTAAATGTTGGATGTCATATCAATGTCATAGTGGTTAAAGAATATACATATATTACATACATATAACATATTTAACTATATAAAACATGTTTAGGTTCTTAGAGGTTACTTAATTTGGCCAATTTGATCAAGAGAGGCGATCTATTCGAGAATCGAGAGGGTCTATTTGAGAAAGAGAAGGGGCAATCTGTTTGAGAGAGATATGGAGCTGAACTATCTGCAAAAAAGTGAGAAAGAGGGGTGATTGTCGGGGCTCATAGGTTGTCGGGATCGAAGCTCTTAGTAGTCAGTGCTAAAGAGTAGAGAGGTGCAAAGTTCTCTGCCATGGCGTATTCGATACAATCGCTTGAATGAAAAAGCAGAAAAAAAGAGGAAGAAGCGAGCATTGGATCGTTGATCGACTCATACTTGGGGGTCGTTGTGCTTGTGGGGTTGTCTGGGTCTGGGCTCTTGGGAATGGGTGCTGGAAGCGAAGAGAGATTTGTGCAGGGCTCTGTTTCAGCCTCTTCAGTAAGATCACTTGATTGAATGAGAGAGAAAGGAAGAGGAAGAAATGAAGCGTTGAATTGTTGATCGATTAGATTTAGGAGAGAACGATAAATTAGAATTTTGATGATATTAAATAAATGGATTCAGATATTAAAGAGGTCAGATTAATGGGTCTAAATAAAAAAATAAAAAATTTGGTAATATATTAATCTTGCCGATATTTTCCATATTGTTTAGTAGGCGATATATCTTCACGTAGCTGATATACCGCCCCATATTGGTCCAAAACGGAAACAAAAAAAATTAGTTTTACCAGATAATTTAAGTTCCAAAACTGATATGCCGGTCGGTATACTGGTATTACTGATATACCGACCGATATTTAAAACACTGGCTACACATTATGAATAACGTTTCTTTATAGCTTAGTATTTTGTACAATATAATAAAGTTTGCCTAATAACAGTGCTATAAATCCTTCTGCTTTAATGGAATGTTACGGTTACATAAAACTCCCGTTACACTTCTCCATTTTAAGTAATCGGTTTAGATCTTATGGTTGACATTACTGTCAATCTCTCTATTGTTTTGAATAATTGAACACAAGTATCTAAACTAATGACTATTTTGTATCTCTTGCTCATCTAATGCATAACATTATAATTCTTTTACTGAATTTATACTCTATATACTGTATTTTGGATCTCCTCAATTTAAAATATCTAGATTCTAATGTTGGTTTTCATAACTCTAACTTGGTATTCACCCCTATTCTCGTCTCATTGACTAAGAAAATATTATTCGCAAATAGCATACATCTAGATATGCATTCTGAATAGCTGTAGTAGGCTCATCATCACTATGACAAATAAGTATAAACTCAATGCAGATATTTGATGCAGTCCAATTGTGATTGAAAAATTACCTGCCACAATTCCTAACATTTACCATAGCTCCATCAAATATATGTTTTTAACTATGTTAATATACTTGATGGGTACTCGTTTCTTCATTAATGTCCATCAAAACACCTCGGTATTTTATTATAGTTTTTTTTCTAAATCAATAAAAACCATATGCAAATCTCTCTCGAAATCACTTGATAAGTTGACGAAAAAATGAATAGTTTTCATTACCGATTGCCCTGGCATAAATTTAAACTGGTTTTCTGATTTTTAACAATCTATTTTTATCTATGTTCAGTTATTCTTTTCCAAAGTTTTATAGTATGACATAAGTTTTATTCCAAGATAGTTAAAACAGCTGAGAACATCACCTTTTTTCTTATATAGAGTAGAAGTGGTCGACTTGGTGCTGGCGGGACCAATACAGGCAGATTGAGCAAGTACTTCCTTCTCTGAATGAAGTAAGAAGTCAGTGAGAGAGGGTCTGAGTCAATCAGTCGTAGGTCAATCCATTCATGAAAACCTTGACGATTTGTATCTTGACTGGTTCTTGCACATGCTTGCTTTCCAATTTGAGCTTCTTTTGAGCTTGCAACATGGCAAATGAAGCCAATTTTCGTCGACTTGTACACACCAGCTCGGGGCTTGCTTTTGTAGGGTTCAAATGGCGTCCATATGGTGCATCATTTTGACTCGCTCTCTCTCCAATGAGATGTCAAACTAGTCCTCAGAGCCCCTCTCTTTTGGATGACTGATCAACACCTGTTACGAGCTACTCCCTGACGAAAGCACAAACCTATCTCTTATCTCCTTGTCACCGAAATACGGACTCGGGTTTTTTTTCCTGACCTTATCCACTCCTTTCTGTAGGTCAAGATCAACATAATAGGTTGGGTGGCTGGAAGCTGACTGACCAGCTTGAAAAAAGAATGCAACGAGTGATGAATGGTCGGGAAGGGCTGAACCTCTCTTGGTTGACCGAAGGCCCTACTTTTCTTTCCAAGCTTATGAACTCTGTTCATGGAAGGTACTGAGTGTATCGACTAGATGGAAAAATTGACACGAATTCCCGAAGGGAAGAATATGGACAGATGGAACCAAAGATTAGCTCTTGCTGTTTAGAACAAACTAATATGACCAGTGCGAGCTAGATTAAAAACACTGTATAATCCGTCCTATCAATCGAGAAAAGAACCGATGTCTAAGAATTCATCTCTCTCTCTCTCTCTCTCTCAATTCAAGGCTTTCTAAAGTCAGTCGAAGGGCAACTTCTATCCTACATACCTTTTTCTGGGTAGCGTACTAAGCATTCAGTCCTTCTTGCTCGATATACAGTAGAAAACGTGAACCATGCGGAGCCTGCCCGAGTTCGTTTTATGCCACCACTGAGTGGTCGCCAGAGAAACACAATCCAACCCTTTCTTGGGAAATGGGGGTCCAACAAGCTGCAGAGGGGGGCCATGACACACATGGCCCGACACTTTACCTCTTTTTTGCCCGTGCTAACGCAGTACACGTGTGGATAAGGAAAGCAAAATCCTAGTGGGAAAAGTGGGGGCCGCTGTCTTCTGATGGCCTAAACTCCCCTTTTTGTTAGCCGTGAGAAACTACTGCCTTTATATCTAAGGCGTGGGGATGGGAAAGCGTCGGGCTTACCTATCCTGATAGGACCCCATAGACGGAAGCAGTTGAGAGGTTCTAGCCAAGCTGAAGGACAGAACTTCTGAACGTGATTGTAGTATGTAACGCCGTCCGTCCTAGTAGCATCGAAGATTACCTATGCAATATGTTCCAATTCACTGATAAGGAAGATAAAGTTGGGGTGGGCATTTACCATGTGATACCATAATAGTATGATCGGGGAGAAGGATGTGCAACTCAGCTTTGCTCTGTTGAGGAGGATCCCAGCGAAGGAAAGCAACAAGCTTGACATGGAGAGGCTATCTCAATTCAATTAACTATATTTACTCCCACCTCTCGCTTCCAGTTCAAGAAATGGAAGGGATGCCACATGGGGCCTATACCAGGAAGGGGTAGGCAACAATGAAAAGGGTAGTCTATCTATTCTAGCCTTTTATGCTTTGATGCTCAATCTGGTAAACCTAGGTAGTAGGGTAGTTTTTCTCCATTTATTTGGTATCTTCTTAGTTTTATAGATCTTGTTAAAGAGGTCTGTCAACCACATCACATCCGTTGTCATATGTATTTCCATAGCTCGATAAGAATCTCACCTGGATCAACTATTTTTGATTTCATCCCTTTCAAAGCTTCTTTCACTTTATATATATTTTTTATTTTGCACATAAAACTATGCCCGTCTCCTACTAACTAGAAAACTCCCTAAAGTCATATCTTAAAACCTCATGAAATTGTGCAAAATGTTGCATAGATCCAACATTTTAACTCAAATCTAATCAATGAAATAATTAAAGAGGTAGGTTACATCGATGCACCATAATTCAGAAGTGAGGATGCAATGATTTATTTTCTAAATGGTTGTTAATTAGTAGAGTCTCTTCTCTGTTCAAAAACTCCAAACTTATGGTGAGAGTTAAAGAGTTATGTTTTTTATTCTAACATGCCTCCATATATTGAGCATCCTTTTTGTATCGAAACCTGGTCTCTATGCAGCGGTGTTCAATACTTTCAGAAGTTGCAATTAAATGCATAGCAAATAGGGTTTGAACCTATGTTACTTTGATAACATATTAAAGACACTTTCACTATTCCGAAAATTACGATGCTATAGTGATCGTTGAGGGTAATATTTTTAAATTCTCTCTCTAATAAATGCAATACATATATCTATATATATTTTTTAATCTACATACATTTAAGAAATTGTCATCTCTATTTTGAACTCCCAAATAAAACTTTCATGTTTTGTTGAAAGAAGGTTGCTTGTTGTTGTATTGGTGGTTAATTTGGAACCTTTCATGGTCCAATACAATGTATATTTAAAGAAGGTATTCATATTTTCTCTTGTTCAGTTTCTTCCTGCAGGTTTACATACAGCTGCTATTATTATTAAATTTTTCCCCTCTACTTTATGATATTTCTTCTTTCCTTGTGTAGCAATGGAGCCAAGTTGTGGATAATAGATAGTTTCTCTTTAAGAAAATATATTGTCCAATGTACGGACACAAGTACATTGACACAGGAAGGACACAACATGACACACCAACACATGGTTAAAACTTAAAAAATACATATAAAGTTGTGTTCTGACCTATATAACAATGTTTAAATATCGACTGGTATGCCAATATATCAGCCAATATCTCGGTTTCTGCTCCTAACTGATACGGTATATGTGTTTATATACTTTCCACTTTATATACTTTCCACTTTTGACTGAAATGGACCAGCATATCGGCTTGAAAGTGAGATATCGGGTGATATTTCCTCCTTGAAATATTGCTCAGTAAGTGGTAATATCGAATTTTCTTTCCATTATACAGATCAGCTCATGAATCCAATGACCTATATACATGATAAAGAGATATAATTAGCGCTCTATTAGTAGTCTCCTGTTCGTTTTATCGACCATTTCTCCATCACGAGCAATGACTGAAAGAGGCAACAGTCTACTACGGTGTTAGCGACAATAGTCAACAACTATACTATATGTATTGATTATATTTTTGTGTTTGGAAAGTTGGAATTCAGTTGGTATATATCTTGACAGATTTGAAAAGATTCTATAAATGTCATGATATTTATAGGCTCAATGCAATTTGCTATGGTAGGTATCCCTTGAAATCCTAATTTGTTTCAAATAATTTTATATGCTTTATGTAACATGACCTTTATATCATCCAAGAAGGCATCTGAATTGATATTCGATAAATATCGCCATATATCATCCAATATACAATATCTAGTAAAGAATTTTGTCGACTGATAAATCTGTAATATTTGTCGACTAATAAATCTGTAATATTTGTCATTTAAATGTAGTGTACAACATGATACAGCTTCACAACTTGAAAATAGAAGTCTCACTGCTTCCTAATTTAAAATCTAGTATTTGAACGAAGTATGAATCACCAAACCTGGAAATGGAAGGTGGATAAGACATAAACAGGGATTATGGCAAGTCGTAAAAAAGTTGGACAAGAAGACGCGGTGACTTAACTATGTGTATTTACATGTGTTTGTATAAAACATAGATCAGATTCCATAATAGTTAGGATATTTTACTTGAAGGAGAAGAAAAGAAAAAATCTTAATAATTTATGAAATAGATTCAAATACTTATATTAAAGAAAAAACCTATTGTTTAATCCAATACCTTTTCGTAATACAAGTATGGGAAACCTCTTTTATATTGCAATGTTTTTAGCCAATGTTTAAAATAGGAATAACGGTAACGTAACGTTTTATCTCTGTTAGGTTATGTCATATATAGCGCAATGTATAATGTAGGTTATGTAAATTTCTATTTATTTAATAAAAAAGTATAAAATTATATAAAATAATTTTTATAAATTGAAATATAGATTTAAAATTTCTAAAAAGGAATATAAGAATATTTTGTAATACAGAATTTATTCTAATTTTATATTAAGTTTTACAAAATTTTCACATTTATCTTCATAACTAATATTAAGTTCGCAACCGTAATTTCAGTTATTACCTAAATAAGCAAATATTATTCCAATTTTTTATTTCAATTCCAATTATTGTTATAGGTGTAATTTATATTTTGTAATGTTCAATTTATCTATATGTAACTGTTGATTTCAGTTTAGCTAAAAATTCATTAGAATTAATAAGTAAGAAATTTCAGCAATTGAACTGGAATTATAACAAGCGAATAAGAAAACAATCACAAATTAGCAAGTTAGCAATTCCACAAGCAATCAAATACGTCAATAAGTAATCAAATAAGAAAATTATAACAATTTGCTAATAATCGACAATAATATAGAAATTACTAAAAAAATAATTGTAAATAACGTAACATAACGTAATTTAATATAACGTTATGTAAAATAATAATAAAAAGTACTGTTATGGTGCACTGAGTTATTTTTAGTTATTAAGTAATGTTGAGGTTCCGTTAAGTTTCGTAATGCAATATAACGAGTTTCATAATGCATTATTTTTTGCATTGCTTTTAGCCTTATTAACTTAGTATTGCTTTAATATAAAAGAACTTATATATTTCTTAAACAATGCACTGCTGCATGTTGCCTGATATGTGGCCTTCGGGCTTTTTGAAAGCAGATCTCGTTTTGGGTTCTTAAATCCAACGAGGCTTTCTTTTGACCTTTACGTGTCGAGCAAGATTGCAAGTATCAAAGTCTGATACATGTCGAACACAGACACAACAATGGTTTTGAAGTGTGTGCTTCATAGGGTCAGTTATAGTATATGAACTTCCTAATTTACTTTTAGATATTAGGGTTAGTTATAGTCATATGAACTTCTTAATTTACTTTTAGATATTTTATATGAATCTCGTGTTTTTTCCACTCGAATGAACTTCCTAGAAGAACTATAGCTTCATGTATAATAAACCCACACATAAACTCGACTATTTATAAAACCAATCCAAACACCCTATGTCATGAGACTCATAACAAAAAGCCCCATGGATCATATCTTCACGCCCACTCTCCACAAATCCACAAAAAAAGATTTGTTCAAGCAAAATCCACGTCAGAAATTTCTCAAGAAATTTTCAAATATTATTCATCTTCTTTTTTTAATTTCTCCATACACATCCATATATATAGGAAAACCCTAACAAATAGAATTCTAATAAAATCATAATTCTAATTAAAATCAGAATCCAATCAAATATTCTAAAATCCTAACAAGATCCAAATCTAATCAAATCTAATCGGATATAATCTCTATCAATTCAAATCTGATCTCCATCAATTCTCCCCGGCTTCAAAGCATTCATCCCCGATGAATGCGGAGATAAGGAATGACAAACACATCTGGATTGAACTGATCATATCCACAAAATATCCCAATTGGGCCATGGTAGTGGTTAAGAAACCTATCTAGTGCATCACATCTGAACCAAGGCGGTGGAGGTGGAATTGACTTTTTTTGTGAATCAGTTTCAGATGATCGTAAATCCCACAAATTATTCTGGTCATGAACAGTAGAAGCAAATCTCTTCGAAACTTCATATGAATCTGTATATTGAGTTGGTAATTTCTTCATAATTTTTGTAATGAATCTCTCAAGAGAAACTGAAGTTTTTACCTCATCATCAACAATAACTTCTTTTCTGTCTGAAATCTCGCTTTGGATTGGAAGTTCCTGTACTCCCTGTACATCTACAACTGATATGTAAATACTATCAGTAAATACGAATTGACGATGAAGTTTCTTACGAAATTTTAGCAGAAGGTCTTCTAAACAAACTGTCGGTTTCATAGGCATGTGATATAGGAGAGGAGATATTTCTGTTGGTTTCTTCTCGTAAGTATGATCATCAGAAGTATTCAGAGGCGGTTGAAATTTCGCAGTTGGTTCTATTGAAGGGTTTTCAGAAATCTGAACCATTGAGTCTTCAACTTCTGTAGATAGAAAGAAACTTCCATCTGGCATTAGTAATGGCTCATCATGAACTTCTGTATTCAGTATAGGTTGCAATTCACAATCAACAGTATGAATATTTGCTTCAATCTTGTTGGCGATGCTATCATCGCTAACAATTTGACTTCTTTCATCCATGTGTTTGTCTTTTGTTGAAGCTGTCAAGTATTTGGCTGCACTTTTCAAGTTTATCAATCATATATTGAAGTTTTTCATCAGTGGTCATTATTTTAGGTTCAAACGATTGAAACCGATGAGATGATAAATTTGGAATATGGTGTTGAGTATACTGATGACGAAGTACACATCGCAAGATATCCCAATCCAAGTATAATTTATACTCTCTACTCCAAATATAAGCTTCTCCACCCAACTTTTGTCTGGCGTAACGACATTTCTGTACTGATGTTAGATTAAAATATCTAAAGAAATCTTTGAGATGATTCTCCCAATCTTCATAATTTTGCCGATCGTCAAAACTGGAAAAAATGGGTATAGTAGCATACATGCTCAACTCGTGATATTTTAGCACTGGTGTTAATGTAGTGACCATGGAATATGAACTCCATATATAATCAACTCAAAATTTTAGTTCAAAGAGTTCAGAAAATACCCAAGAATCACGGAGGCTCGAAAACGGTTTGAATCGGAGTTGTAACGGACTCCAAATCAAAAGAAAATCCTTAACGGGTCTGCTGCTGTCAGGTCGGATCACTGCTCTACTGAACCCAAATTAATTCTTCCTTCTCTTTCTTTTTCTCTCTTTCTTTTTTTTCTGAATTTTTCTCTCTTTTCTCTTCTTTTTTTTTTCTTCTTTTTTTTCTCTTTTTTTTTTCTCTCCTCTCTTTTTTTTTTCCCTTCAAAGCTGAATTGTTCTTTTTTTTTTTTTTTCAAATATGAACTTTCTTTTCTTTTCTTTTTATTCAGATCAATTTTTTTTTCCTCAAGATCTGATCTCTTTTTTTTTTTCAAAACTAAAAATAAAAACTTAAATAAAATAAAAGAGATGGAGATGTGGAAGAAGAAGATGGTGATGGAAAATAAAATCTAGGCTCTGATACCAAATTTGACGCAGGACGGAGGTGAAATTAGGGTTAGGGTTTTGAGAATTAGGGTTTTTTAGAGGAATTGGGAAAGAAAAGATAGAGTGGGGAAGAATTTACAAAATTTGGGAATCTAACCAGGAGAATCCACGCCCACTCTCCACGAATCCACGAGGAAAGATTTGTTCAAGCGAAATCCACGCCAGAAATTTCTCAAGAAATTTTCAAATATTATTCATCTTCTTTTTTTAATTCTCCATACAAATCCATATATATAGGAAAGCCCTAATAAATAGAATCCTAATAAAATTCAAAATCCTAATAAAATCATAATTCTAATTAAAATTAGAATCCAATCAAATATCCAAAACCTAACAAGATCCAAATCTAATCAAATCTAATTAGATATAATCTCTATCAATTCAAATCTGCTCTCTATCAGTAACTAGGTGCAATCTGAGTTTAAACGTCCGAACCAGTGCATCAAATTTGATGCAGGACGGAGGCAGATTAGGATTAGAGATTTGAAAAATTAAGATTTTTTAGAGAAACTGGGAAAGAACAGATAAAATTCGGGAATCCATCCATGCGAATTCACACTCACTCTCAACGAATTTACGAAGAGAGATTTTGACTCAAGCAAAATCCACGCAAGAATTTTCTTAAATTTTTCATATATTATTCATAAACTTCAAAATACTTCATACAGAGCATATATATATATATATATATATATATATATATATATATATATATATATATACATACATACATATAGGGAAAATCCAAAAACCTAATCCTAACAGAATCTAAATAGAATCCTATCAAATAACATCAAATCTGGATCAAACTAAATCAAACCCTACCTTATCTCAAAACTAATAAAATCCTCTCATAACTAATAAAATCCTCTCAAATCAAATTAAATCTCCATCAATCTCTCTCCTTACTGTTGCCTTTTTGAAACTCAGTCTATTGCAACAGCTACTCCCAGTTACCCATGCTGCAAGATTAAGGATCAACGTCAGTCAAAAGTTAGCCATGCTAGTTGTACTGAGTCTGAAGCTGTTGCAATAGACTGGATTTTGAACTGGGAGTTGAAGGGGATATTCAGATTTTCTAGGGTATGGATAAAATCTTGTCATGCACATGATCACTGTCCACAATGTTTCAATATCTGTAATTTTTTGTTCTGAATTTTTTAACCTTTTTGTACACCTGTACAGGTTGTAGCATTGAAGGAGGATGGCTGCCCAAAAGTTTGGGTTGTGACCTCTGATGCCTGTCAGCAGCAAGCTGCACATGGAGCTGTAAGTCTTTCCCTTTTTCAAGGGGTAGCTTGGGGATTGTCAGTTTTATTGCTTTTAATTTCCTAAAACATTTGCTACTACACAGGATTGTAATTATACATCTTGTTTCTCAACGTCAAATTTTAGGGAGTTGAGGATGCAATCAGCATTTCTCACTAGTGTAACTTTTTTGATGGTTATATGCAGCAGATTTATAATCCTATATTCTTTTCCTCATCTCATTGTACATGGAACAATGTTGCTCTACTGACCAACAATTAGCCTTTTTTGTGTATAGACTTGAAATGAAGAGCATTTAAGTTTGGGCCTTTGATTATAGTGGCTTGGCTAGGTGTTTTGCATTCTAAAAGTTTATCTATTTCAGCTCTTTCTAGATCCTCATGTCTACATTCAGCATAAAACATTAACATTGTTTGGGCAACTATTATTAACTTGGAACCAGGATGGCACATACATTTGTATGCTTATCTCATGTGACATCCAATTGATTGATGAATGCCATATTATGGCCATCAGTACATTTTCTGCGTGCTTGTACTTAGACGCATATATACATGACATCCAGTGATGTACATTAAGATTTATTGCTGTTTTTCCAGAATTACTTCTCCATTATCTCAATTTAAGTATTATGACAACAAAACTTATGGTGAAGCATGATGCGGTGGAGTCTTGTTCAGTTGTCACATTAGTTTTACATACAGTACAAAGAACCCAATTTTTTTTTTTTTTTTTTTTTTTTTTCAAATGGTGAGGGTTTTGATGTAACAGAAAACATGCAAACAAGATGGTTAACATGTCAATAACTCATGGTGGCAAAAGAAGAGGATGAAAGATGATAGCAGATAATTAGAAGAAGTGGGGATAATTCTATTATATCAAATCCTGATATAGCATTCCAATTCGTCCAATATGGCCTGAAAGAGTAAAGATTATCCAGTCTGATAAAGGCAGAGAGATGAACCTTGGAGTATAATCCCGTCAAGTCAGGCAATTGCATCATGAAGTCTTGAAGTCTTTCTTTTCGAAGTTGCCAACTAGGATTGGTAACAACATAGTGCAATAACCTTTGAAATTGAAACTAGAAATGGAGTACCAAACCTTGCCTCATATTAAGCTAACTAATCTTTCTATCCTAGATCTGTCTTGTTCTATCTCCTCTTTTCTCTTTGTTCAACTGTCTTGATACACTCTTTCCTGCATGTGCGTATTAGAGACTATGCAAGCATGAAGACAAATAATTAATGTTCCTTGAAAATTGCAGAAAGAAAAGCTTTTCAGCTCAGATGGACCTGGTATTTTATTCATTTTATTTGTAATATCCTTCACGCCTTTAACTTTTTCTCCTTATAACATGTCCTATTCCTTATAAGGAGGTCCTCATTTTGGTTTCTTTAGTTTATCTGCCTTTTCCTAAAGCATTAGTTTCTCTGTATGACAACACACCACCTCTCTTTAATATATAGTCTAGGGGACTTTGGGTGTGCTGCTTCTAAGGGTTCACTACATAGCAATAGATATGCTTTCCTACATGTCACCTGGCCTATTAAAGTGCTGAATATTGTGGTTTAATTTGACCCTAACCAATATTCCTTGGTATGAAATTTTGGCACGAATAGAAGATTGTCTTCAGGGTGACTTCTGGCACATGCTCGCTACATAGCACTAAATATGCTTTCCTACATGTCAGCTGGCCAGCATAGCACTAAATATGCTTTCCTACATGTCAGCTGGCCTATTTAAGCGCTGAATATTATGGTTAACGATGATTCTTGTCCACATTCCTTGGTATGAAATTTGGCACCAACGTAGAGGATTGTCTTCAAGCGTCAGGTGTCTGCAGAAATTTCTTCTTAGGTACTCCTGCTTCATACCCCCATTTTCACAAGAGAAGGCTCAGATATGATGATAGTGGTCATATTGGAAGCTGTACACAATTTTCTTTCCCTTTTGGCAGAGTTGAATATATGATCATTATTGATCTGGTTGTATTGGTTTTAACAAGTACAGTTGTTTCTGATCCTACATCATATTTTCTTTTCTTTCTTTTTTTTTTTTTTTTCTGAAAATGCTTCTGAGTTTGTAACAAATTAACGTAGTTTGACGATCATTAAAGAGAAGTTACATTTGTAATGAACTAGATACTTTGACGATCATGTAAGAGCAGTAACCACACAATTGTCTTGAGTTTCCAAGAATTACCGACTAGGTTTCTATTAGGCATACTTTATTGTATAGAAGGACAGTAGTAGCAGTACTTTTGACAAATTTTCCTTCCTATTTTCTAGGGAGCATTTGTTTGGAGTTGTAAAGCATTGGTGTCAGAGGTGAGACATTCAACAACTTAGTTCACTGTTTTTTCTGGTAGGAATAATTTTCTGGATTTATGTGTTTCTGTCTGTTCACAGCTTATTTTCTGTTTATTCTATTTGGGTAAAAATATTCAAAATTGAGCTGTTTGCTTGTTTTGTAATGGCACTTAGAAATTAACAGTATATGAAGCTAACAATTGTAAGTTTAATTTAAGATATGTACTGCAACTTGACTTATTAATTTCTTTATTTTTATGAAAATCAATTTAATTCACACTTTTTATTGGTGCTAGTAAGTGCCAAAAGAACTTGAAGTTGTTGTATTCCTTCTATGGAATATTTATTATTATTATTATTTATATTATGAACTAAAATTTAAAATCTAGGCAAGCTCTGCAACAATGTTAATAATAATGCAATGTCCGCCTTAGGACATGAACCAGCAAACCTATGTTGCTTGCTAGAAGCACAAGACAAGTATCACCATAATATCTATGAAAAAGCAATACTGATATTGTATTACACCATATAAATCCATAGTTAAAAAAATAAATAAATCAGAATATGCTTGCAGTTTATGAATTTGAAATAGGTTTGCCTAGAAAATGGCAAATAAAAGAGGATGAACAGCTAGTATTTGATGACTCACTCTGCTGCTGGACGAGGCAGAATAGGTCTGATGACTCAAATCATCTATCTTCTGTAGAGTGTCAGGGTGCAAAGCTATTTAAAGTGGAGTTGAGGAAGCTGAGGGGGACTTGACTGGGAGGGAGGTCACGACGGCAAATTCGAAGTCAAGGCCAAGGGACACAGAGGAGGCAAATGCACTTGGGTGGTTCCATGGTGAAGTTGATAGGAATTAAATTGAGAGAAATGTGACAAGGAAAGAGATTTTAAGATTTTTTATTCGTTTCATTGATATTTACATTGCCATTTTTAGCTGAATTGGAGTTTCATAATACATGTGACAAATCAATATTATTAAATAGCTGAAAAATTTAAGGACTCAGCGTGGCTGTTGGCGCTAGTATGGCAAGTAAGAAGTTTATGCTTGAAATTAAATAATTTTTAGGCCTGCTTATGTAAATATTTTATTTAAATAATGTTATTTAGAAGAAAAACCTTATCTGTATGTATTTGGAATATAAATAAGGAAACTACTGTAATGACAGAACAACCTAATGACTTAATAGATTAGGAAAATGTCCTTAATGTTAACAACGCAATAAAATGCCCAGTATAAAATCTATCTAACTCTTGTCGTCCAACTTAACGTAAAATTAATCTGGCCTAGCAAGGTCTTTCCCTAACCATTTTCCTAAGAGAGCAATATTTTTGTATATGAGATTTAACATTTCCAAGCCCCTCTTATCCCTATTTGTATAAACAATAGTTCAACTTCCTAAAGGAGTTGGGAGAGTTTATCTTGAAACCAGCCACAAGAAATCTCTTCTCAGTTCATCAATTTTGTCAATTAATCATTCAGGAAGTGACTCTAGTAAGAAATATTTGCATGGTTTTTGTGATATTAGGGCCCCAAATTTGTCTTTTTTGATAATACGACTCCAAATCTTCATATTTCACAATTAGACCGTGAAATCCTTTTTCTTAGAATTAGACCATTGTGAGGATATAATGTTAGCAGGACATAGTGGATTTTGGGATCTAATTTGAAAGATAAAATAGTCTATTTCATACGACTTACATATTCTAGGGTTAAAATTCAAAATATGAAGCTGTGCATGGTCTAATTTCAAAGTTCTTCAAATATGGAGTTGTATGTAAAAGAACCACTAAAATAAAACAATTAAGGAAAGGTTGAGAACATGAATAGGTTTATGTCTCTTTCCTTTGGGCAAAAACTCTAGACTCCTTTGGCCTCAGGTTAGATTTTTTAAAAAGTTTAAAAAAAGTCATTATGTGAATACATACAATTATAGCCACATCTCAAACGTCCTCAACTTCAAGTTTAAATCACGTAGCTTTTATAATGGAATTTTCTTTAACAAATACAAACCTAACTCATACAAACCGTACAGGTCACACAGAGTGCTAATTATCATATTTCTAACTCGTAAAAATGATTTATTATTGAATCTTTTTTACTGAATCGCACAATATTTCTAATCTATACAAATTGATATAAAGTGGCCTCTCAAATTTGAAAATTTTCAACCAATACACAAAATGGTTCTTAGAAGTGTTAAACCAAGATTAGGTAGAATGGTTTTCAACCTAATACAAACAGTATTTCTGACTCATACTAATCGATCTCATGTGTCACACATTAAAAGTGCTAATCATCATATTTCTAACTCATAAAATTGATTTTAAATTGAATTTTTTTACCTAATTAAACAATATTTCTAACACATACAAATCTATTTAAAGAAATAACTCTCAAATATGAACTTTTCCAATCGGTACAAAAAATGACTATTGCATGTTCTAAACCAAAATTAAGTAAAAAATTTATTGCTGATTTTAGTTTGTGATGTGCGGGATGAGGGTTTTTTAAGTTGCCATTTGATCTCGAAGACGTGGAAGAGATGCAACAATCGATGGGATGCTAGTAAAAAGGTTTTACTTGTGGCAGTGATGGATAAGGTGGTGCTTGTGGTACTCGTGGAGGCATTGATATATGGGAAGTGTTAGTGAGGGTAAAAGATTAAGCTATTGCGGATATTGCTGCGTTGGTGGCAGTGATGAAGTCGAAAGCGACAACCACCACCAACCTTGTTGAGGATTATGGTGAGGAGGACTCTAGCCAAAGTAAAATTGAGGTGGTGGATAATCATGAGCATTGGCAAAAAAAATATCATTGTTGTCGTTGCTGCGTCTCTTAACATTGACATTTTATTTTGATAGAGGTTGGCTTGTCAAGAAACAAGGGTGAGGATAGAAGGTAACTCATTAGTAGCAATGTCAAGAGTGGAGGGTGGCTCCTTGAGCAGAGGAAGGACAGTTCCTGTAGTGCTAGGATACAGAAAGTCTCGAACCCACCATTTGGGCATGATTCAAATACATAAGAATATTTTGCACACTATTTTTTGTTTAGAATTTGGATAAGCTTCTAAACATTACTTTGAGTACTTTTTTGAACATTCAAGCCATTCTTCTTGATCTCCAATCTTGGGTTCTTTACCGATAATAATGAGAATATAATAAGTTGATTAAGTGTATAAAAAATTAACTGTTTTCGAAAATATAACATTTTATACACAGTAATAGTGGGCAACCCATGAATTGGTGAATTTTGGTACTACGCGAATTCTAAGGGATGGAGATCAATATAGTAGGGCTGATTGAAATAAGTAGTAGGAAAACATGAGTTTTTGCTAGACACTATATAATTAGCAACTTTACATAAAAGATCCCTTATACAAATATATTCCAACGAGTAGTACTGGAATGTTTTAGCCAACTTACAAGCGGATTGTGGATAACAACTAACCTAATTATTTCTTTTCATATTCTGCTTTCCTCTAAACAAAGTACTGCTCTTATTTTTCATACAAAATCTTAACAGTAAGTTATTTGGATCTCTCTCATGGATTTCACTGTCTAATGATCTGAAAACCATGTAGGTAAAGGCTTCACAAAAGGAGTTTGATCAGATACTTACAGAACACAGGTACGGCCATTGTTTAATATTTGGAAATTTGTATTGTCAACATTGAAAAACATAGGGAAATTAGCTTGCTGGAAACTGTACCATGTTTATAGAAGCTAATGACTTTTCTTACAACTTTTGCATCACAAACCAATTAGTATTGAATGATTAGACTACGTTTTGCATGTTCTACAGCTATGTACGAAATCATGATAAATTTGCTTCATAACATCTGTTCAGGACAGTGTTTGACATAAGGACCAAATCATAGCTGCCATAGGCTTTACCTAATTATCCCACTTTTTTTGCATACTAGCCCAACCCTGACCTTCCACATCACCCATTCAGGGAAAGAAGAAAGATACAGATGAAAAAAGAAGGAGAAGCACTCATCCAAACCTAAAACATTGTCTAATCTGCCCATTATGTACTTCATTCCAGGAGACTATACTCGTCAGTTCATTCCTCATCCCATTAGCTACATATTTTTGGCTGTTGAAAAATAACAGAAAAATGAAATTCTTTCTTCATATTGATCATAAACTAATTACATTAATATAGTACAAGGTTATTGTTCTATATTAGGAAGCAAGCTAATTTTTAGTAATTAGTCATTGACTAAATAAATTAGGAAGATTACAAGTAGCCTAAATTAGAAAGTCAAAATAAATCAGCCTAAATTAGAAAGTCAAAATAAATCAACCTAAAGTAATTAACTATTTAAAGTCATATACAATCTTCTAAAAAGTCAAAGAATTCAAGATATAATTTAACTATTTATAGCCATGCACAATTTTCTAAAAGGTCAAAAAATCTGAGATTCTCCAACACTCCTCAAGTTGGAGAATAAATGTTTACCATTCTCAGCTTGCTAGTAATATCTTGGAAAGTTGAGTTGTCCAATCATTTTGTAAGCATATCTGCCATCTGACTATTTGTAGGAACGTAAGGAGTGCAGATCAATCCATTTTTAATCTTTTCCTTGATGAAATGTTGATCTAGCTCAGCATGTTTTGTTCTATCATATTGATTATGGGCGATGCTTATAGCAGACTTGTTGTCACAATACAGCTTTATAGGTCCATGCCATTTAACCCGTAGATCTTCTAAGATTTTCTTTATACACAAGAGCTCGCAAATTTCTTGAGCCATTACACAGAACTCAAAATCTGCACTTGATCTAGACACTACCGCTTGTTTCTTGTTCCTCTAAGTTACTAAGTTTTCTCCAATTATAGTTCAATAATCTTTCATTTGATTGTCGATCTGTGAGTGAGCTAGCATAGTATGCATCTGTGTAGGCTTATACTGACATCTTTGTTCCTTTTCTAAACATGATTCGTCTCCCAGGAATAGCTTTCAAGTATCAGATCACTCTATACACAGCTTATAGATGAACGTTCTTAGGGTCATGTATGAATTGATTTATCACACTCACAGCATAGCGATATCTGGATGTGTGTGAGACAGGTAGATTAGTTTTCCCATCAACTTCTGATATCTTTCTCTATTAACAGCTTTATTTTCTCTTGCTTTACTCAACTAATGATTTTACTTGATTGGCGTATCAATGGACTTGTATCCTATCATTCCCGTCTCTCTTAGGAGATCAAGGATGTATTTTTATTGGGAAACAAAGATATCTTCTAAAGACCAAGCCACTTCAATCCCTAAAAAATATTTGAGCTTCCCAAGCTCTTTAATATCAATTTTTTTTTGCCATTCTAGCCTTGAGCTTTGGAATTTCCTCAACGTCATCACCTGTCATAATGATATCATCAACATACACAATCAAAACTGTGAGTTTTCCTGCTGCCGAGTGTTTGAAGAAAAGACTGTGATCCCCTTGACTTGTAGCCAATACCAAGTATTACTTTAGTAAATTTTCCAAACAAAGTCTATAGTATTGCTTAAGCCCATAAAGTACTTAACCTGCACACTTGATTATTTTTGAAATATTTCTCGAACTGCCGAGGGGGGTTTCTATATATACCTCTTCTTCAAGATCACCATGTAAAAAAGCATTTTTGACTGCAAATTGCTGCAAACACCAATTGAAATTAGCAACCAAAGATAAAAGAATACGGAATATGTTAATTTTAGCTACCGGAGCAAAAGTCTCTTGATAATCTACTCTTTCTTGGCTACTAACCTAACCTTGTACCTCTCCAAATACCCATCCACTTTAAACTTGATTGTATACACCCACTTACATCCTACAAGTTTCTTGTCTTTTGGATGGTCAACAATCTCCCATGTACGATTTTTATTAACTCATTTTCTCATTCATGGCAATTTTTCAATTCTCATCTCTAAGTACCTCATTGAAGGTTTGGGCAATATGACTGGTATCTAATTTAGTGAGGAAGCAACGATGTTTATGTGAGATTCTATCCAAAGAAACTAAGTAAGAAATAGGATGTTGAGTACAATTTTGAATTCCTTCCTAACCGCTATAGAAACATCTAAATCATCAATCAATAGAGAGGATAATTGTGACTGCATACCTGGTTCCGGAGGTGAATCTTGAACTTGCAATCGGGTGGAAGCAGGCTCTCTTCTTCTTGAATAGACTAGGGTAGGTTTTTCAACAATATGTTTTTTCAGCAACCGAGGTTATACTTGGAGTTGATTCTAATGAGTCAAAAAGCTAGTCATGTAGGACTGATTCTGATGAGTCAAGAGGTTGGTCATGTGGCTGATCAAGAATTAGTGAGACTGTAGCCTTAGGCTAAACAATGACCTGTAATGCAGGGAAAAATAGTTGCTCATGTTCGTTATCTTTACTCACACTCCCCCTAAAGATGAGAATATGAAAAGAAGGGTTATTTTTCAGCAAAGGTAATGTCCATTGAAATAAAGAATTTACAAGAAGCAAGATGATAGCATTATGCTCCTTTTTAATGGAAGAATAACTAACAAAGATGCATGTTAATGCTCTTGGATCAAGTTTTCCTCGTCCAATGTCGTGAACATGAACAAAAACCACACCATCCAAAAACTTTTGGAGTTAATTTGGAAGCTATTTGTGAATTGGGGTAATTCTCGTAAAATACACTCACAGGATTCTTGAAACAGAAAATTTTATAGGGCATTCTATTTATCAAGTGAGCTGCAGTGGGGACCGATTTCCTCCAATAAGATTAGGGACATTATTTTCAAATAAGAGTGCTCATGTGATTTCTAAGAGGTGTTTATTTTTCCGCTCAGCTATCCCGTTTCAGTGCGGTGTATTAACGCAGGATGAGTAATGAAAACTCCTTCTTTTTGAAGAAAATATGAAAGATTCTGATTGAAGTAATCTCTTGCATTATCATTCTGTAGGTTTTTGATCCTCACTCCAAATTGGTTTTTGATCTTTGGAAAAATTTTGGAAAAATTTCACTGACTTCGGATTTGTTTTTTATAAGATAGACCCAAGTTACCTTTGTGCAATCGTCTATAAATGTAACAAACCACATTGGCCCGGTAATATTCAAAATTCTAGAAGGACCCCATATCAGAATGGATTAAAGAAAATGGTAACATACATCTAGTGTTACTCAACGGATAACAGATATGTTTTTGTTTAGCAAATTCACACAGATTACAATGTAAACTGCTCATCTCAATATTTTTGAATAATAATGGAAACATAGTCTTGAGCAAACTAAATGGTGGATGACCAAGACGATAATGGTGGAGCTAAATGTACTCTTCATTGGCAGAATAACTAGATAGATAGGATTTTGAAATGGAATAATTACCGTCTTTCTTAGAATCAAGGATATAGAGCCCATTGCTTTACTTAGCAAGCCCAATCATCTTCCTCGAGACTCGGTCCTACAAAATACAATACGTGGAATAGAAAATCATTTGACAATTTAAATCACATGTAGTTTGTTTTATTGATAGAAGATTTACAGCTAATTTAGGAACATGTGGATTATTTTTTAACACAATTTTGGAAGAAAGAGGAATGGTTCGCTGACCTGTAACAGTAATAAAAGTTCTAACGGCAATTTTGATTTTCCTATTGCTAGGACAAGACTTATATGAGGTAAGAAACTGATGTGGAAAAAAACCATATGATCACTAGCACCTGTTTCTATGATCCAAATACTATTTTGGACAGGGAAAGAGGCACTTAAAGCAAAAGAATTAGATAACTTACCTGATTGAGCCAGAGAATAAGAGTTGCCAGATTTCCCAACTAATTTCAGCATAGATTTCAGCTTTTTTATCTCTTCCTCAAGAGTTTCCAGTCCTCTTGGTTTGATTTTTCACTAGAACATCCTCCGCATTTGTCATATGGGCCTGTCCTTGCTGTTGTCCCCTTTCCTCCCTTTCCTCCAACATTTGGAGGCTTTCTGTGGAGTTTCTAGAAGGTATCCTTGGTGTGATGTATGTTCTTGTAATAACTACACCAGACCCCTTCACAGATGAATTGCTTTTCACTCTTGTTGGTCTCAGCATTGTGTCCATCTTTTGTGGAATTCATGGCTGATTTTTCATTTACTAATTGTCAAGCATCACTTCTCAACGACTCTCTTCAGCTCATATTATTGAGAAACACCCTCAAGAGATGGGAGAACTTCTTTCCCGATAACTTACACTCAAACTTAATCAAAATCAATGTTGAGGCCTGCAAGGAATTCAAAGATTCTCTCCCTTTCCACACATTTCTACAACATGACATCATTTTCTCTATACTTCATTTTAAAGTTTTGATAATAATCCAAATGAAGCCACAAGCCTTTTATAGTATTATAGTACTCAGTAATAGGAAGGTTACCTTGTTTTGTGGTGTTGACTTTGGTTCGGATCTCATCGATCAACATAGCATCTTACATTTTTGAGTAGGTTTGGCAGACCATTTCCCAAATTTCTCTAGGTGTTGTGAGGAACATGTAGGTCCCGCTCACTTCGGGTGTCATAGAGTTCCACAAATATGAAATGATCATAGTCTTTTTCGTCCCATTTTGCAAACGCGACGTCCTTAGCAGCAGAACCGGTTTCCATAAGATGACTCATTTTTCCCTTTCTTTTGTGAAAGGTTTTAACAACTTGAGACCAATGTATAAAAAAATGCGTTTCGTAACGCGTTATAACGCGTTACGAAACGTAACAAGGCTGAATGCGCTCCGTAGCAGGGTAAAATAACGCCCTGCTGCGGAGCGCACGTTTTTTCTTAAAAAACGTGCATTACGTTACGTTATTTACATACTTTTTTTTTTTATAAAAACCCGATCTTCACCCGACTCCCTCAGTTTCGCCTGATTCCCCAAAAACCCTAATCCCAAAATTTCCCCCCTTCTTCACGCGATCGTCGTTCACCCTCTCCAAATCTCTTTGATTCCGACCGACTACGGCCCAAATCCTCTCCGATCCTTCGCCGACGGCTCCTTTCTTTCTCCGACAACCAATCCTCTAAACCCCTCTCTTGCTCCGACCCAACCCCTCGCTCCGACCCCTCTCTTGCTCCGACCAACTCCGGAATATCTCCAATCATCCTCCTCTTGCTTCGGCCAACTTCGGATCATCTCCGATCATCCTCCTCTTACTCCGGCCAACTTCGGATCATTTTCGATTAACATCCTCTTGCTCCGACCAACTCCGACCACTCTCCGTTAGGCTGCAGCTCCAGTAGGCCGCTTCCAGTCTGCAGCAGTTCCGGTGAGGTAATTTTTTTAGAAATTTGTTTTTCGTTTTTATACTTTTTTTTATTTTCCAGTGATCTCAATTCTCAACTAAATTTAGCCTTTAACTGCTTTAAATGCTTAACTGAATTAAACCTTTAAATTCTCTAATTAAGCTAAATTAATTTTTAAAAAATAAACTAAACTGAATTAAAATGTTAAAAAATAAACTAAACGAGGTAAGGCTTAACTGAATTAAGCTAATTTAATTAAAAAAAAAAAAACTAAACAGTAAACAGTAAAAACTGAATAGAATGAGTTGATTTTTTTAATAAAAACTAAACAAACTTTTTTTTTTTATAAAAACTGAAATAATTTTATTTAATAAAAACTGAATTAAAATGTTAAAACTGAATTAACTTGAATTATTTTGTGAAATTGTTGAATGATCTGAAATAATTTCATAGATGATCTTATTATTATTGATTAGATGATCATACGAGTTTATCTTCATGTTATAAAGAAAAACAATATTTTGTTGTGTATGACTTAAGAAAATATTGTGATATATGATATTTGCTAGCTATGACATTTTATAATTTTTCTACGCCTTTATGTTGATTTTACAGTATTTTATATGTTTTTTTAGATTTATTTACTTATTTATGAAAATTATTAAATAAAGTTTTATATTTATTTTAATTAAATAAATAGAAAATTGCGTAACCTACGTTATACATTACGTTATTTGCTACATAACCTAACCCAAAAAAAAAAAAAAAAAAACGTTACGTTAACATTATCGTTATTTTAAATATTGCTTGAGACCATTGAAGATAATTATGGCCATTGAGCCGGTAAGAAGACTGAATGTCCTGTATTTCTCGTTTTGACTTAACTAGCATCTCGCCTTGATTAACCTAAGCATTGACACCAATAACAGTAGGTTGATTCTCAGATGAGTCCAACATGATGAGAGATAAAGGTAAAATTTTTTTGGTAGAATGAAGAACTTAGAAGAGTTTGACAACCAACACCCAAGATTTAGAGAGATTTTTTTAGGTGTGAGAGGATCGTAGAGGAGCTCTGGTAGCATGAACAGAAATATAAAATTCTTTATATTGATCATAAACTGAGACATTAATATAGTACAAGGTCATTATCCTATTTTAGGAAACAAGTTAATTTCTACTAATCAATCATTGGCTAAATAAATTAGGAAGATTACAATCAGTCTAAATTAGAAAGTCAAAATAAGTCAGCCTAAATTAGAAAATCAAAATAAATTAGTCTAAAGTAATTAGCTATTTAAAACCATATACAATCTTCTAGAAAGTCAAAGAATCCAAGATATAATTTAGCTATTTATAACCATGCAGAATCTTCTAGAAAGTCAAAGAATCGGAGATTCTCCAACAACTTACACTTTATTATATTGTATAGGAGACATGTTTGGTGTGTGAACCTTAAATCTTTCATTCTTTCTGTTAGTATATACACAGCCAACTATTTTACAGTTAATATAGTAACTGTAAATGTACCTCTTTTCATTCTTTCGTTTGAGCAACTAACTGTATATGAACTGTTAGTCTATTCATATCCCTTGCAGATTTTACCATGACAAAGACTTTAGTTGTGTTTAAGCAATAACCAGCTTAGTCACAATCAAGAAAATGGAAGAAAATCTATAAATTTTTTTTTAAGTATATGGCAAAGACTGTAAAATTTTCTTTAAGTATATGAAGGAGATAATTAACATAACTGATTCGGTGGTTCCCTCCCCTTATCAGAAGGGGAAGGTTAATACTGCAAAGCACACATGCTTTGGTTTGGCACATATTGCTAGTGTGAGTCAAATTACATTTTCCAAATTCTCAAATAGTACTGTCATAATACATGGAAACTTTTGTATGATCAGTGTTTAAGATGGTTCTCTCTCTAAGCCAAAATGAGAGGCATTGCTTGTTTCTTGATACCCTCAAGTCTTCTCATTTGTTAGATGATATCCTATGGTATTTACTGCCCAGTGATAGTAACTGTACAACTCTGTTAACAAAGCTAACCAGCCTTCTGTTTCCACGGATCCTAAGTTTACAATTTGGGTAACAGGCTGTCCTTCGTGGGTTGACGTTCAACTAGTAGTTATCATTAATATTTGGCATCTCGATTATTCTAAGAGAATTATAATTTAGGCATTTAGCAGCAACCAGAAAATATACATGGCCATTTACCTAGCATTTTGAACTAATGCAACCAAATTTATTTAATCGTACAAATATAGAAAATTTTCAATCATAAGGTTAATGCCACAGCCTTGCTAAGAGTCAATAGTAGTGTTCATGCGTGCATGGTGTGTGTACCTCTACACCTCCCTTCCTCTCTGAAACACATAATAAATATATTTAGACGGTGTGAAAAAGGATAGTGACAATTGTCATGGTGATTCATAAGCCATCAATTTTACAAATTAAAAATTCATATAACTTGCAAAATATTTGAAGTAAAGGCCTCTAGATATCAGAAATCTGGATCCGACCTTCCTTTCCTGCTCCCTCTCTTTCCTGTCTCTTCCTCTCTCTATTTATCTAGCATGCGTGCATTTTGTGTTTTCCTCGCCCTCACTCCCTCCCTCTTCGCAATGCAAAATAAATATAAAAAATCATGCAGAAGTGGAAGAAAACGATGGTCATGGTAATTCTTAAATCTATTGATCATATAAATAAACAAAAAAAACATCTGATGTGCAAAAATTTTGATGTGTAGGCTGCCGGATTATCAGAAAATCTGAAAATGACCTCCATACATGTTTTGTGTGTACATGCACAGTTGTGAACAGAAAGTACAAGGATTCTAAGAGGAGTAGTTTTTGGTTGGATTGGTAAGTGTTCTTGTCTGAGCCCGAATGCAATCCTAGCCGAACTGCAGATTAAGCATATATAGTCTGGGATATTTAAGATTATAAACCTTTCTTGGCTTGAATAGTTTATGAACAATATTGTTAACTATGAGGTTAACCTAATTTATTTATTGTCCTTTACTTAGGGAACCCTAATTGATTTACACTATGATCATGGATAGCCGAAAGTTGTCTTTCTTTAATTTTAGTCAGCCTAAGTTACTTATCTCATAAATTTCATAAAGAATCTGATCCAAGTAGAGCTATAGTTGTATTAATTTTAACTAGATTTTCGAGGTCACTGTTAATCAATGTCTTACTTAAGACAACCAATAATTAGAAATTCAAATTATCATTTAATTAGAAATGTAGTTTTCAAACGGAATGTTTGTGGAATGTTTATGGCACATGTACGGTGATAAAATAATGATAACCTGCTCGTATAATACAATAAAAAAAAATAAAAAAAAATGATATGCTTGATAGCAGATCGAGAGAGTACCTTACGATTAATGTAGCAGCTGCATGCAATGTTTAAAATAGCGATAACGGTAACGTAACGTTTTGCCACTGTTAGGTTATGTCGCATATAGCGTATTATGCAATTTTCTATTTATTTAATAAAAATAAATATAAAAGTATATAAAATAATGTTTATTAATTGAAAAATAAATTTAAAATTTCTAAAAAAATATGCAACCATTTTGTAGTACATAATCTATTCTAATTTTATATTAATTTTTATAACAATTTTTACATTTTTTTATAAAATATATTAAGTCAGCAGTCGTAATTCCAGTCATCATCTAAACAAGAAAATGAGATTCCAATTTTTTTATTTCAATTCAGTTATTATCATAATTGTAATTTATATTTTGTAATGTTTAATTTATTTTATTTGTAATTGTTGATTTTAGTTCTATTAAAAATTCAATAGAATCAACAAGTAAAATATTTCAGTAACCGAAGAGATATTATAACAAACGAATAAGAAAACAATCACAAATTAGTAAGGTAGCAATCGAACAAGTCAACAACTAATCAAGTATGAAAATTTAAGCAATTTGCTAATAATTAAAATAATAATTAATAACAATATAGACTTACTAAGAAAATAATTGTAAATAACGTAACATAACGTAATTTAACGTAACGTTACGTAATATAACGTAAAATAATATAAAAAACGTATTGTTAAGGTGCACTGAGTTATTTTTGGTTGTTACGTAGCGCTAAAGTTCTGTTAGGTTTCATAACGCAATATAACGGGTTATATAACGCGTTATTTTCAACATTGGCTGTATGTTATTTCATAAGCAAATAATTTACTTTCCCAGATTTGTGTACTCATGTCTTTGAGTGATGTGTGCCAGTCCGGAACAACAGGTACATGTACCATGTTTCCTCTAGTTGGTAGCATGATAAAAGATATTCCAGTTATTAATTTAAAAATTTGGTACTGCTATTTTATTTTATTGGCGAGTTTAATACTGTTATTGTACTTCATTTTCTTTCATTTTTCACACGTAATGAGGTGGTAGAGATTTCCCTCAATCCTACGTTTGAAAGCATACATGCTTCATGAAGCCACAGCAGAGTGGCTTCCGGTGCCTGCAGGATGCCTAACGCTTTAGCACTTAACCTGCCTGCAGGATGCCTAACGCTTTAGCACTTAACCTCGAGAGAGAACAAATTATGGATAATTAATTACTTGAAGGAACTTATAATAGTTTACAGGCAGGAATCTATATCTTTTAAGAGTGAATTAATAATATCGTTAATTTCTAGCACACTCATTGTGCTGGGTTATAGGAATCGACTTCATAATCATTGGTAAGCAGAATTCTGTGAATGCACACTTAATTTAATTTCAACTTAGTCTTGATTTTAGCATCAAATCTCTAATAATTTATAGTTTCCTTGTGTAAAACCCGCAGGTCAACATCTATGCAAGGGAAATTGCTCCAGCACAATCTAGGCCCTGAAGTAGTTGGTGCACTGAAGGATCTTAAGAAAAAGCTATTAGAAAACTAGCTGTTGTCGTTCCCAATCCATTGGGTATGCAACGAAAATATTTTACTGAAGCTAGTTTGTGGTACTGAATATAAGAAATCGAAACAAAGACACAAATTCAACCAACTGTAGGGGAGTATGGAGGCAGAAGATGGGAAATGATATAGAGATGACAGAGACAAGAGGCATTTGAACTCGGAGTTCCCTGCAGATGATCCTTTTATTCATGATTGAAGTTGATTTCTAGGATGATGAGCATATTATTCACTGGAACAGATTATATATCTAACAACTGTTATTGTTCATATTTGACGGAAGTTAATAGCTTTATCGATCCATTATGAACCGTCTGTGTTGTTGACTTAAAGTGATTAATTAAGATTACTCATTTTTGTTTATGTGTTATGATATTTTTTTTGTTATTTGATATTGTCTCGTGTCTGTTACAATCGATTCTAGGCAACAAGCTAAGCGTTCTCCTAGTTGGGCACCAGCTCAAATACCAACTCTAGGCATACAGATGAACGTTAAGCGCTTATTTCTTATTTATATTCGTTTATATTTTTTCAAGCTATTGAACCATTGGCTTGATCAATAATTCATTTTCCTTTTTATCTTTCTGTAGCCAGAATGTGTTTGTTGTTATTTACTTCTATTTAGTTTAGTTGTATTTTATCTTAGATTCACTTATTTGTAGGGTGGTTGTCCAAGAGGCTCAAAAGCTCGGACCCCATCTGGGCTGGGCTGGGCTACGGCCCTTACATGTTAACCGGGAGATGTTGTTTTAGATTCCCTTTATTTGTAGGTCAACGTCGGGTTGACGGAGAGCGACCAAGGGTGAGCATCGGTCGGTTTTGGTTTTGGCAAGAAAAATTGTCACCGACAAACGAACAATGAAAACCGAAACCGAACTGACCGAATTCCCCACTTAACCGATATCTGAACCGAAACTTCGGTTTCGGTCGGTTTTCAGTCAGTTTCGGTTTGACCGAAGTCTCCACTTAACTGACATCCGAACCGAAACTTCGGTTTCGGTTTCCTCGGCTGCGGCCCAGAAGTCCATTTAAATTGACCAAAAAAAAAAAAAGAGTTTGGACTTTCAGAGTTGGCCCAGTTAAAAAAAAAAAAAAAAAAAAAAAAAAAAAAAAAAAAATATATATATATATATATATATATATATATATATATATATATATATATATATACACACACACACACTGCTGGGCTCCAGAACGTGGGCTCCAGAACTACCACATAGGCAAACAAAAAAATTTAATTATACTGTACAAATAATATAGCAGTATTACATGAAATAATGTTGATAATCATAAAGCAATAAATAATTAAATATAGCAAGTTCACACTTAAGCATTACATTCTAATAAAAAAAACCTACCTGCTCGTTTACAGACTTGCAGTGAAGCATTATAATTTACAATATTACATGATATGATCACGATTACAAACAAAAATAATATAGCAAGTTAAATTACATAACATGATATCAAATTCAAATTAACATTTTGTTTTCTAAATTTATTACAAACAGATTCAGTCTCACCTGAAGTTCTATAAATCTATTTAGCATGAAAAAAAAAATAGTTATTAGATATTCATGCAAAAATGATTAATTGAGAGCTATCTGCAAATTTAACTAATCAATTTTTAATATAATGAAAAAAAAAACATGAAAAAGAGAGCTCTCCTCTGCCTGCAGCAGAGACAGAGAGCTCTCTTGCTCTCTGTCTCTGCTGCAGGCAGAGACATAGAGCTCTTTTGCTCTCTGCAAAGAGCTTCCTGCAGAGAGCAAGAGAGCTTTGGAGTTTGGACTGATGCATCAACATGCACGACATGCACGGCATGTACAACACAATGTACAACATGCACAGTGTAAACAACAAAGTGAAAGGAATATATACACAACATGCACGCACGACATGCACAACACAATGCACAACATGAAAGGAATGTATTCAAAAACCAATATAAACAACACAATTAAGATACACACCTTCTTTATTTATCATCTTCTACAAGTGCAAGGTGCATCATAGCTTGGTGATAACCGAATCCGTAGACAATACATCCAAATCTAGTAGGAAATAAAACTAATTAGAACTTATAATTTATGACTTCAATAAATGTAATAAATATAAGAATAGACTAATGAGCTATTAGGAATTTAGGAGATTACCTTGATCAAATTTCTTAACGTCATACAAATCTTCTTCAATACTGACCATTGGAACTCTTAATTGTCCTCGAAACCAATCTTGAGTGCAAATGAGACACTGGACGAATCTAATAGAGTGAACTTCGAAATGCATCAAGAACTCTCCCACCGATACTGAACGCCGATTCTGAAGCTACTGTGGATATTGGAATTGCCAACACATCTTGAGCCATTCTTGACAATACTGGAAATCTTCTACTGTTAACCTTCCAGAAGTCTAGTATAGGAAAAGATGACATGTCCTCGCCGATAATTGGAATCTCTTTGGCCTCATTCGAGTACTTATCCAATTTACTTTGAGTTGATTGCATATACACCGAAGATGAACTTTGTGCATAGAACTTATTCAACATGTGATAGTTCTTAACTGCACCACTCTCCCGAACAGCTGAAGGTTGTGATAGTCTCACTGGTGTATCATCTCTAATGCCATTCTCCTTGTCATATATAGCTTTGTACTTATTGAACAAATCTTTAAGAGTTCTTTCCAACTTTGATGGCATTGCACGACCCTTCTCATCTTGAGATTTGAACATCTCTCCTATTACGTACTGGGCAAAGTCTAGCTTGAATCGAGGGTCGGGAATCAATGGTATAAACATCAACAAGTTTATCTTATCATAATTTTTCCAATATTTATCATACTTCTCTTTCATCCTATGAGCCATTTCACAAGTAAGGATATCATCACCTATCATAACCTCATGTAGTTCACCTTCAACATTCGTGATCTGGTGAAGAAAAATATTAGATGTTACATATAAAGTGCCTGATATCCTCAGAGTCAATTCATAAAAAGTTTGCAAAAAATGACACAACCGCCCAATACAGTCCCAATCATCTTCATCTGGCATGCCTTTCCCATCATCACCCCCAACTTCTCACCTAAATATAGGATCCTCTAGCTCGAACTGATAGAAGCGGACTGGCATTTCTTAGCCGCTTGTAACATCAAGAATGTTGAGTTCCAATGCGTCTGTACATCTAGACACATATCTGTCTCAACTGCTATTTTTTTCTTTCTCAACGCAACTCTTCCATTTTGCCCACTGTGAAGGTGATTGCTGCACATACTTTATAGCACTTCGAACCCTTGAAATGGGTTCAATATCGGCATGCAGACCATCCTGCACAACAAGATTTATAATGTGTGCAACACAACGAACGTGAAGATATTCACCACCAAGAATGTATCATACTTATTATTCTAATTTACAATTTTCCTCTTCAAATATTGTATCATCTTATCATTGGAACTAGCATTATCAACTGTTATTGTCAACACTCTTTCAATTCCCCAGTCATGTAGATATGCTTCTAGCGTGGTTCCAAGAACTTCACCTCTGTGGCTTGTTATATGACAAAAATTTATAAGTCTCTTGTGGAGATTCCAGTCAGTTCCAACCCAATGAACAGTAAGACACATGGAATTAATTTTTTGAACTGATATCCATATGTCAGTAGTGAGATAAACATAGTGGGATGTCTCTGAAAGATATTTTTTTAATGCAATCTTTTCGTCTATGTAGAGTTAATAGATGTCTCTTCCTATCGTCCACCTAGACGGGATCGTGAATTTGGGACACGCAATAGCCATAAAAAGCCTAAAACCAATACCTTCCGCAAACTTAAAGGGCAATTCATCTAAAATTATCATTTTAGATAATGCAACTCTGATCGCCTTCTCATCATATTTCCATGTAGTTAAGATTCCTATCCTTCCATCTTCTCTAGTTGGTTGGAGATTTAACTGTGCTTGGCATGTGTCCTTATTGTGGGGATTTTCTTTATAATTATTTGTATGATTTCTAAGAGAAGACGTGTCATTTTTCTTTGTGTTGCAATTATAGACTTTTCTACAATACCTGCATCGGCATTCGTCTTCATCAAAGGGATCATCTCCTTCTTCTCGCATGTCATTAAATTCTTTATCCCACTTGATAAAATAGTCCCAGACATCAGATCTTGTAGATAATGCCTTCCTTTTTTTTATTTCAGAAGCTCCAGTTTTAACAGGCCCGCTAGTAGTTGTTTGTGTTGGCCCTGTTGGGCCTGTTGGTGCAACTTCACTAGTTAGATTTGGTGCATCTTCAATGATATTAATCATCTCATTCGGGTTTGTCTCACCAATACGGCTTTGAGCCATCTAAAATTTTTAAAGAAGGAAGTCCACATAAGCACTATTTAATAACGGAAGTTCATCTAGATAAGAACTAACTTACTTCAATTCTAGAAATCTAAGTCAGGCTGCACAGCCTGCACTTATTAGGAATTACACAAAACCAGCTATCATTAACTTACAAGTCACAACATATCTTCCGGTCAATAACAACAAGATGACATGGGATTATAAAAGCAAAGAAAATGTAATAAAACACCATTAGACTCGCATGATGCTTGGGATTAAAAAAAATAAACACTACCCAAACTCAAGATGACATGGAATCTTTACATTTCCTCTAAAAAAACATTAAAACCTCATATGCTATATAGCTAGCAAAAAAAAAAAACTACCAGGAAATAGAAAAGTGAGTCATAAGTATCCAATTTGAGAGGTTGTAATGGGATTTAAGCGAGTTTACAAAATATTCAAGTTAAAAGCATACAACCACTCAGCAAAAAAAAGAATAAAAAACAAACAATAGTAATTTTAGCTTCTCATCATATACACAAAATCTTAGAATTTTATAATGAAATTAAACAATCTAAATTAGCGCATAAGGATGAGCAACAACCAATTATTGTGCAGAAGCAAAGCTTACATAGTGCAGATTTGGTTTTCGATTTTCTTCTAAATTGATGTGAAATGTAATATGATTGAACAAACAGACAACATCGCAAACTTGATTTATAAATCTAAAACTCATAAACGTGTTCTCAATTATTGATATATTCAATTAAAAAATGAAGAAATTTCCAGGATATTTGGCCTTGGCCCTACGAGAGATACCAAAATTTAATCTTTTTGTAACTACTAATTCCATCCAATGCCAATTCCTATAATCCCAACCCCACGAGTATTAGAATCAAAAAAAAATTTAAACCTATAATTCGAAATCGATGATTTATAATTTGTGTTGTTTCTAACTATTTATTGCTTAGATTCCCTCACCATTTACTATGGCAAGAAATAAGAGAAGAAGAAACTTACACCAGTTGAAATAGTGGTGACGCCGGTGAGCCGATGAAGCGATGAGCCGATAAAGCGCCCGGACTGGGTTATCGCGCGAGGGGTAGCAGGTAGAGGTGTTTAATGGGCCGTGCCCGGCCCGACCCGGGCACGGCCCGTGCTCGACACGGGCGTGCCGTGCCGCCGGCACGACACGGTTGCCCGAGCCTAGGCCCGGGCTCGGCCCGCCGGCATGGTACGGCACGGCAGGCCAGTGCCGTGCCCGTGCCGGCCCATGTTAATTAAAAAAACAGAAAAAAATTTTAAAGTGGGTAATTTGCTTCATTTAACTAGATTTAAAAAGAAGTAATAACAATAAAAAAATATTATATTATATTTAATCTCATTAAATTCATATAATTGCTCTATAAATCTCTTTAGAAGTTATACAAATCCCGAAGAGAGGAGGGAGGACCCTAGCCATCACCCTCAACTTGTTCTTAATATATTTTCTAAGAGATTTATGAGTTAAAATTACAAAAAAAATGAAAATACATGAAAATCCTTACAAATTTAAATACTTTTAATCATACTTCATTTTCTTCTGGTAAGTCTAAGATCTCTAGTACAACTTCATTAGTCAAGTTTTGTTCCCTATCTTCTGCGTCGTACCAATCTTTCAAGCAGACACACATCTCCAATGTGTCCGACGCTATTGAGGTTCTCAAGTCCGTGAGCATTCTATCACCTGCGTTAAAAGCAGACTTCGATGCTACAGTAGACACCGGAGGAGTTAGTAGATCACGGGCCATGTTGAAAAGCACGGGATATGTTTTTTTCCTGTGATTTCCACCATACCAAAATATCAAAGGATTCATAATTTTCAGGGGATGCGTTATCTTCATAATTAGCTCTCTCTAAATAATAATGTAATTCATTAAAATATATGCTAGTTTGTCTTGCCTTTTTTCTGTAAAATACAGATGATATTATTGGATTACGAATTTCCCTAATAGATGGTTCTTTTGTAGTTTGTATTGGCACACCATACATATCTTCATATGTTTTATACATAATATCTAAACATGTTTTAATATCATTAATTAAATCCCTCACATTATTTTCATAAGACATATTTGTATAAAATAAATCTATTAATATTTCAACTCCATCTAACTTGCAACGGGGATCCACAACAGTTGCAAAATATAATAAGTATGGAAAATCTTTAAAATATTTATTAAATTTATTTTCCATAGGTTGAACAATAATTTCAAGTATAGGGTGGTTTCTACATTCATTAAAAACCGAACTAATTTTGGTTAGATAATATAATGCAATGTATGAGTTGGGTAATAAGTTCCTGATAGTGCTCTAGTTGCATATTTCAAATTTGTCTAAAAACTTAGAAATGCAATGCAACTGGTGCCATTCATTATTATCTAAACTATACATTGGTGACTCCATTTTATTAAAAGTATTTATTACATTTTTATATTGAATAGCTATATTTAACATTTTATATGTAGAATTCCATCTTGTTCTAACATATATAGGTACAATTCTAGGTGATATTTTCTTATTTTTACATATTTATTTAAATGCTTGTCTTCTTGGTCCACTATTTTTAATAAAAAGTAATGTATACCTAAGTTTTATTAGTGAATCATTTACTATTTTTAATCCATCTTGAACGCATAAGTTTAGTATGTGGCAAATACACCTAACGTGAAATAATTTTCCATCTAGAATTGGTTTTGTATAATTTTTAAGAATTCTAATTGCGGCCGTATTTTCAGAAGCATTATCCAAAGAAATGGTAAATATTTTATTGTCTATTCCAAAAGCTGAAAAAACACTTAGAATATATTGTGATAAATTATGTGCATTGTGAGGAAATTCAAATACCCTAAACCCTATTATTCTTTTTTGTATGTACCAATCTTGATCTATATAGTGTGCCGTTAAGCATAAATAATTAGTCATATTTTTAGCTTCCCAACAATTTGCAGTTATACCAACTCTAAAAATTATAGAAGTAAAAATAGCTATTAAAGTATCCCTCTGCTCTTTATATATAGTTTGAACATGTCGGATGTAGATGTTGAACGTGGGACTTTTTTATATTCGTCAGTAAATACTGATTTACAAAATCTTTGAAATTTGCGATTTTTTGAAAAAGTAAATGGTTATTCGTTATGTATTATAAATCTTGCTAAATATTCTCTTGTTTTAATTGGATCATATTTACGTATACCTAATGATCCACCAAATGTGCTTATTTGTGTTTGATGTGGTACATTTGGTGGGTGAGTTTTTTCTAGGTGTCTTTTAAGATGACCCGTTCCGCTACCTAAAAGAAATGAATAAATTTTATGACAGTGTTTACATTTAACTTTCCTAACACTATTTTCTATTATTTTTTCAAAATGTTTCTATATGTCCGATCTAGTAGCCCTAGTGGATGTGATAGTTTGTGTTTCGGGTATGGTTGTATCAGTGGGTTCTTTCTCAGATACAGAAAATGGTACTTGAGGAGGTTATTTTAAGGGTTGACATAGATTTTGATATTCTTCATCAGTTAAAAAGAGAGTAAAAGAACCCGTGACTTGAGAGCAAGAATCGCCAGACGAGTGTGGATCCATTTTAATAAAATCTCAAAAAAACAAATTAAAATTCTCAAAAAAACTTTAAATTATAAATACCTATTAACCGGTAAACTATTTGAGAGAGAGAGAGTGAAATATCTAGCTAGAGAGATGAAGCTGGAAACCGAAATAGCGAAGAAAACCTTGCTTCAATGAGAAAACTTGCTTGGATCTTGTTTGGGAGATTTGCTTACTTGAGACTTCTTGATCACTTAATTGAAACTTGCTAGTTGCTTTACTTGAGACTTCTTGAGAATTAAAGATTTTAGATGATTTTTGAGAAAGAATTTAGTTGTATAAGAATGATGAATGGTAATAGAGGAGATAATGAGGTTTTTATAAAAAAAAAAAGGTTTTAATTTGCAAAAAAAAATTACAAAAACCCCCCAACGGCTATTTTGACCGTTAGGGAAAAAAAATCTGTAATTTAAAATTGCAAGAAACCCCCCAACGGCTATAAAAATAGCCGTTGGGGGGCTATTTGCAAAAAAAATTGCAAAACCCCCCAAATTTCCCCCAACGGCTATTTAAAAAAAAAAAAATTAATATCCGTGCTAGGAACAGCCCGGCACGGCCGGCCTCGGCTCGGGCCGTGCCGGGCCGGGCGTGCCCAATGGGCCGCCCGGCCCATTAAACAGGTCTAGTAGCAGGCTAGGGATGATCAAAGAAGAGGAGAGTCGAGAGATTAGGATTAACGAGGAGATTGGAGATCGAGGAGAGGAGATTGGGAATTTGGGATTTTTAGGGTTCGGAATCGGGGAGAGGAGATCGCGAGGGGAGCAGCCGAGTGAACTTGAAGTGAAGAAAATAAATTGGATTTAATAAATATTCGGGTAACGGATCGGGTTCAACTTCAATGGGTTATACCGTTATGGGGTTCAGTTTTTTCGGTCGGTTTCGGTTGGCGATTACGCCACCGAAACCCGACCCGATAACCGAATGGGAGTTCGGTTTAATAACCGACTCGACCCAATAACCGAAGTAACCGCACCAAACGGGTCGGGTCTGGTCGGTTTGTCGGGTTTTTTCGGTTTTTTCGAAAATCTGCTCACCCCTAGCTGCGACTCTTGCTTGAGAACCCAGGCTGGGCCGGGCCACGCTTGACCAGGTGAATGTGGAAAACCTAGGCCTGGCCGACTTGCCGGTCCAGTCGCTACTTTTCATGGGCTCTTACAGCCGCTAGAGGGCCGTTTTGTAGTGTTTTTTATGTCCGGGTCGCTACTTCTCATGGGCTCTTACAACTGCTAGAGGGGCGTTTTGTAGTTTAAATGGCTATAAAACAGCCATGGGGGCTTTTGTATTATTTTGCAGGTTTGCTTCTTGGGGAGTTTCGGAAGGAGCACACCATTTTTCCTAGAGAGCCCACTTCAGAATGGTTCGGGCCCCACTATGGGATGGGCTCTGTAGGAAAAGTGGTATGCTCCGTTGGAAACTCTGGCTTTTTGAAGCCTACGAATAGCAGTTGGAAGTTTTTGTAATTTTTTTACATTCTCATCCCTAACCTTTATAAATATCTCCTATTTCTCCATTTTTCATACACTTTCAAATTTTCTAAACTCTCTAAACTCTTTTCTTACTTTAAAAAAATCTCAAAATCTATTACCCTTTTTTTACCATCTCAAGCTTTTGGTTGATGTTTTAAAATTTTTCTTTGGCATTTTCAAACTACCATATCAATATGATCGTGTAGGTGACACCCTCTCACTTCAATAGAAATTGCTTTTACTTCTCTCCTTATAGCAATTATGCAAGCTTTGATTTCTAAATGGCCATGATCCAATGTGTAGTATTC
Source organism: Dracaena cambodiana (assembly GCA_036321105.1). Taxonomy (NCBI): domain Eukaryota; kingdom Viridiplantae; phylum Streptophyta; class Magnoliopsida; order Asparagales; family Asparagaceae; genus Dracaena; species Dracaena cambodiana. The sequence continues at coordinate 26,388,912 of JAYEPQ010000004.1, forward strand.
TTCGAGAAGGCTATCATCATGAGTAGTGATTGCGTTGCGACTAGATCAAGATGAAGTGTCATATTTGTAAGAAGCTCATAGTAGGCTATCGCGCAAGCGAGGTAACTCACTTGAAGATCATATAGATGGTCACGACAAGAGACAAAGATCCCAATCTGACATCCCCTAAGCTATGTTATCATAGTCATCTTCAACAGAAAGCTTTTGTAATTTCTCATACTATGCTATGAAAGTTAGAAAAGCGGTTGTCAGGATATTTTTTTCAGTCACTCCAAACAATCAATAATTAGAATGCGATGGTCTTCAGTGATATCTGCTCACAGATAAACCACATCAATTCCACATTGCAAATGAAAGAAAAAGATACAATACCATCTCATCCAAAGGCTAAGACTTTAGGTAAAGTCGAAGATATAAATGCTATTACATTCTCCATTAATAATTATACACCTGAGATAACTGCTGTAATAAATTTAAAAAGTGGTAAAGTGCTTGATGAGCCTGTTTCAAAAAGAAACAACGAGGAGAAAAAGAGCAATGATTTAGCACAACAATTTAAAGAAGATAATTCTAAAAAACTCACTTCTACTGATTATATGCCATCTGTACCGTTTCCTTAGAGATTAAAGTTTAAAATTATTATTGAATCTTATGTTGATATTTTGGAGATTTTTCAATAGGTACCTATCAATATACCTCTACTGGAAACAATTAAATAAGTCTCCTTATGTGCAAAATTCTTGAAGGACTTGTGCACCATCAAAAGACTTCACAACATGCAGAAGAAGTTATTTCTCACTAAGCAGATCAGGCATTATTTCACTCTGAGATGCCTCTTAAATATATGGATCCTAAATATCCTCCTATTTCTTGTGTGATAGGTCAACATATTATAGAGAAAGCTTTGCTAGATTTGGGGGTTAGTGCAAATCTTTTACCATTTTCGGTTTATAAGTACCTAGGTCTAGGAGAAAATAAACCTACACTGGTCACACTACAATTAGCCCATTGGTCAGAAAGGCTTCCTAAGAGCGTTGTGGAAGATGTTCTAGTACAAATCGAAAACTTTTATTTTCCTGTGGACTTTATAGTTAACAATACTGCACTGATAAAGAACTGACATCTTCATATTCCAGTAATCCTCGGACGTCCATTCTAAGCTATGGCTAATATAGTTATAAATTGCAAGAATGGAGTGATGAACTTTTCATTAGGAAATATGACTCTTGAACTCAATATTTTTAATATTTGCAAACAACCAAATATAGATAATAGTGAATTGCAAGACATTAATTATATTGAAAAAATCTGTAATAAAGGTGATATCGTATCATTATGCATGCCTAACCCTTTGGAGATGGCATTAACAATGAATGAAGACTTCCTTTAATATCTCCAATCCAAGCATATCAATGAAATAATAAAACACTTAACTAATGCTTAATGTTCGAATATGACAGGATGGGCCCCAATTAAAGAAGCGTATGAAGAGTTACTCATATTACAAAGAAATTGATACCATTTGACATCCAAGCACCAATACTTGAGCTAAAATTGCTACATGAAGATTTCAAGTATGCATTTTATGGGACCTAAGGAAACTTTTTTAATGGTCATCTCAGTGCATTTTAATGGGAATAGAGGAGCTCTTAGATAGAACATGGCAGACGTCAAAAATATGGACCCCCTTATTTGTACATATCGTATTACTTTGGAAGATGAAGCCAAGCCTATTAGGCAAATGTAACGAATGCTTAACTTTATTATGAAGGAAGTGGTTAAAGCCGAAGTGTTGAAGCTACTTGATGCTAGCATCATCTACTGATAGTAAGTGGGTAAGTTTAACTTAAGTTGTTCAAAAAAATAGTGAGATAATAGCAATTAAAAACGAGGATGGAGAGATGATACTTACTTGCACTATTACAAGTTGGCATATGTGCATCGATTACCGAAAGTTAAATTAAGTAACACGCAAAAATCATTTTTTATTACTATTTTTTGACCAAGTACTCGAAAGGATTGCTGGACATGAATTTTATTATTTTCTTGATGGTTATTTTGGCTGATATCAAATCAAAATTGTTTTAGAGGACAGGGAAAAGTTAACTTTTAGTTGTCCCTTTAATACTTTTGCTTTTAGAATAATGCCATTTGGATTATGTAAGGCACCCGCAATATTTCAAAGGTGTATGATAAGTATTTTCAACAAAGATTATCTTGAGGTATTTATAGATGATTCTCTGTATATGGAAACAATTTCGAATCTTGTTTAATAAATTTAGGATTCCTTTCAGAAAGATGTCAACATAAAATCTGTTCCTAAATTGGGAAAAATGTCACTTCATGGTTATTAAAGATATTGTGTTGGACCATATAGTATCATCTAAAGGGATGGAAGTAGATAAGGCTAAGATCAAGTCTATTTCCAAAATACTAATAGCTAAAATCATGAAAGACATATGTTCATTCTTAGAGCATGCAACTTTCTATAGAATGTTTACAAAAACTTTTAGTACTATTACTAGATCCCTTTCTTATCTTTTTGTGTAAGATGTGCAATTTGAACAGGCGTAGGTATACCAAACAGTTTTTGAAACCCTCAAAGAGATTCTCATTACCACACCAATAATGTAACATCCAAATTGGTCACTTCAATTTGAGATTATATGTGATGCAAGTGATTATACAATTGGAGCTGTACTGGAGTAAAGAAGAGATAAAAAAATCTTATGTGGTCTACTACGCTATCAAGACTCTCAATGATGCTCAGACGAATTATACTATAATAGAGAAAGAGGTTCTAGCTGTAGTTTTTGCTCTTAATAAATTTTGTTCATATATTTTGGGCTCATATGTAGTTGTTTTTATAAATCATTATGTGCTCAAATATATTTAGTCAAAGAAAGATGCAAAGCCATGGCTAATCCGATAGATATTATTGCTCCAATAGTTCGATCTTGAAATCAAAGATAAAAAGGGAGTGGAAAACATGGTTGCGGACTATCTTTTTAGACTAACTTTTGAAAACAATAAGCTACCATTAAGGATTCATTCTCTGATGTGCAGCCATTTTCAATACAAAAACTCCCCGCTATGCTGGCATCATCAATTTCCTTATTGTAGGCAAAATACTAAATCATTGGAGTGTGCAAGACAAACGACGATTCTTATATGATGTACGCTGACTCTTTTTTTAAAACCCTCATTTGTTTAAATATTGCTCATATCAAATCATTAGGCGTTGCGTGCCTAATGATAAGATTCAAAGTATAATTGTTTTCTGTTATACAAAAGCATGTGGGGACAATTTTATCTAAAATGACGGTAGCCAAAATAATTCAATGTGGTTTTTATTGGCCTATTGTATTTAGAGATGCATATAAATTTTGTAAAAAATGGGAGTCATATTAGAAATTAGGAGTATTAATAAGGAAAAGTGATATGTCTCCAATACCCATACTTACAATTGAAATATTTGATTGTTTGGGACATTGATTTCTTAGGACCGGTTCCTATTTCTAACGGATATGCTTATATCCTCGTGTCTGTTTATTATGTCTCTAAATGGATAGAAATTGTAATATGTAGAAAAAATAGTCAACAGATTGTTATTAAATTTATAACGGAGCATATATTTTCCAGATTCGAAGTACCTAAAGCCATAATAAGTGATAGGGGCTCTCATTTCTATGATAAAGCCTTTGTAAATTTAATAAAGAAATATCATATCACACACAAGATTTCTACACCTTATCACATGCAGTCAAATGGACAAGTTGAGCTAGCTAAAATCCATCTCACAAAGATTGATTATTTAAACTGACCAATGCTTTATGAGCTTCCTGTAAAGCATATAAAACACCCTTAGGTATATCTCCGTATAGAATAGTCTATGAGAAAGCTCGTCAATTTTCAATAAAAATAAAGCATAAGGTGTATTGGGCAATTAAATTGGTAAATCTTGAGCCCAATTCAGTTGGCCTATTACGCAAGTTACAAATAAATGAGTTGGAAGAGATAAAGCGTAATGCATATGATAATTCATGCATTTCAAAGGAGAAAATGAGAAAATGACATGATCAACACATCACACACCATGTTTTACATCCTTCCAACAAAGTGCTAATAATACGATTTATGCCTTCATCTATTTTTGGAAAATTTGTATTCACGATAAATATGAATGTTCATAGTTAAAATTATGTATCCACATAGCACAATTGATATTGAAAATTTAAAGAATGGTCATATGTTTTAAGTAAATGGAAACTGATTAAAGCACTACTTGGAATTTTTAAAAAACTTGGAGGAATCTCACAATCTAATGAATCCTCCGACATCTCATTAATAAGAGCTAAATGAAGATACTATGTATATTATTGTTTATTATGTACTAACAATTTTGTTTTATAGTTTTTACGTCATGAGTACCTGACCAAGGTAATTTCTAAGCACTTTCTCTTAATTTTTTTACTTGTTCTTGATTAATTATATGGATATATCGATTCATTGAGGATAATATGCATTTTAAGTTGGCGGATGGCTTATAATTATAACTCTAATTTGGATGTTACATTATTAGTGTTGTGATGAGCATTTCCTTGAGTGTATCGAAAATTATTTGGCATGTCTGCGCCCATTCAACTGCACATCTTGTATAAGAAGGTGGAAAGAGGTTTAATAATATTACTTAATTCCTTTATAAACCTTCTGTAATAACTTGCTTGTCCTAAGAATGAACATATACCCTTTAGAGTTTTAGGTATCGGTATTTTGGAAATAGACTCAACTTTAACTATATCTACATCCATTCCTTTAGTTGGAACAATGTGACCTAAGATAATACTCTTTGTAACCGTAAAGTGGTATTTTTTCTAATTTAGGAGAAAATCTTCTGTTGGTATTGGTCAAGTACAACTCCAAGCTTAGTCAAATATTTTTTGAAATTATCTCCAAATATAGAGAAATCATCCATGATTATTTCTAGATAGTCTTCAATTATATCGCTAAAAATACTAATCATACACCTTTAAAATGTTGTCAGTGCATTGCATAATCCAAGTGGCATTCTTCTAAAGGCAAATGTGCCAAAGAGGCACGTAAAAGTGGTCTTTTCCTAATCCTCTAAAGCAATTTTAATTTGATAATAACCAAAATAACTATCAAGAAAGTAATAAAATTCATACCCAGCAACTCTCTCAAGTACTTGATTAAGAAATGATAATACAAAGTGATCTTTTTGTATTGCTTGGTTTGATTTTTTGTGATCAATGTATATATGCCAACTCATAACTATACAAGTGCATATTATCTCTTCATACTTGCTTTTAACAACTGTTACCCTACTTTTTTGGAACAACTTGGGCTAGATTTATCCACTTACTATCAGTAATTAAATAGATGGAAGCATCAATACTTCGACTTTAACCACTTCTTTCATGGTAGACTTAAATCTTCTTTATATTTGCCTTATTGGCTTAGCTCCATCTTCGAAAGTGATATGATGTGTTCAAATAAGGGGTACATACCTTTGATGTCCACCATATTCCATCTTAGAACTCCCTTATACTTTCGCAATGTTGAGAGTAGTCACTCTTTCTGATTCATGTTAAGATGCACTGGTATGACCACTAGTAAGGGTTCCTTAGGTCCCAAAAATACATAATTGAGACTCTCAAATAGCAGTTTTAGCTCAAGTAGCAGGGATTTGATATCGGATGGTATTAATTTCTTTCTACTTTGAGGTACTTTTCAAATACTTCTCTTTTAGGAATTTATCCTATGACATTTAAACAAGAGCATCAGTTAAACATTATATGGCATTAACAATGTTTTGGAAATTGAGCCAATCAAGGAAACTATCATCCATTGTCAATGCAAACTAGAATGGATCAGAGATGCACAATGATACAATGTCTCCTTCTTCATGAATTTATTCAATATAATTAATGTTCTGCAATTCATCAGTGTTGATATTTGGTTGTTTGCAGACATTGAAAACATTAAACTCAAGGGTCATGTTTCCAAATGATACCTTCACCAAACCATTTTTACAGTAGATAACAACGTTAGTAGTGACTAAAAATGGACGTTCGAGGATAACAAGAATATACAAATGAAAACTCTTTACAGGTACAGTGTTGATAACTATAAAGTGTACCGGAAAGTAGAAATTTTCAATCTATACTAAAACATCTTCAACGACGTTTTTAGAATACATTTCTAACCTATCAGCCAATTGTAGACAATTGTAGTATGATAGATGTAGGTTTAAGTTATTCTAGACCCAGTTATTTATAAACCAAATATGATAAGAGGTCTAAACTAGCTCACAAATCTAATAGAGCTTTTTCAATATTATGTCGACCTATCACAAATGAAATAATTAGACATCCAGGATCCTCAAATATATGAGGCATCTCAAAGCGGAATAATGCACTTACATGCTATGTGAGAAATGCTTTGTTTTAGTACATTATGACGTCTTTTAATTGTACATGAGTCCTTCAAGAATTTGCATATGAGGAAACTTTCTTAATTGCTTCTAGTAAAGGGATATTAATCTGTACATGTTTGAAAATTTTTAAAATATCAACATAAGATGCATTAATATTTTTAGTTTTCAAATGCTGGGAAAACAATACATGTGACTTACAAGTCATAGAAGTGGATTTTTGGGATTATCATCTTTAGATTATTGTACTAAATGATCACCCTGTTTCTCTTCGGTGTCTCTTTTTGAAATGGGCTCTTCAAATACTTTTCCACTTTGCAAACTAATTGCAGCAGAAATCTCTGATATATTTGATAAGTTCTATACATTGCATATTTATAACCCGCATATTATTTATTTTTTATATAAATAATACTACTCGGGTATTTTGAGTGTATTTTTGAGCTTAGACCTATTCTTGTAAGTAGATGGCATAAACTTAGAGATGGATTAGGAAACTAAGTCCAAGAAGAGCTAAAAAGTGAATAAAGTTATAAGAACATGAAGTTATAGAGAACCAAAATTAAATATAGTCAGCTAGAAGAGAAGAACAAGGCTAGAGTTTATTATAGAAGAAATCAAAAGCTAATATTTTATTGTTTTGCTGTCGATTGGCCGCAAGATGGGGCTCGAAAATTTTTACAGGGGCTTTTTGTTATTTTATAGCCAGTTGTACTCAAATTAGGGTTTGGTATTGCTAGGCATATATATTAGTCATATCATTATAAATTAGGTTATGATGTATTTAGGATGCACTTTTGATTTAATAAAGATGAAGGTTTTGCCAAAGGAGTAACGGCTACCATACCGAACTCCAGAGGTAATTTTATTGTTCATTACTTCCTAGTGAGTAGAAATCTTTTATTTTCTTTTTACATAGATTTAATTACTTTCTAGTGTAGATCTTTAATAGTTTTCATAGAAAAATAGGATTTTTAATACTTTCTAATAATAAAAATATAATCTTGTTAATTAGTGACATGAGTAGCTAACTTAATTTAGCTCTAGGATGTAGATGAAAGTAGGAATCAATCATGTAATTGGTTTTTAATATTTTCTTTCTAAAATAAAATAATAAAGACATGATATTTTCTATGAAAAAATTAAAATACAGTAACTCGTAGATTAATGCTTTGATAGATTATACTTGAATTAAATTTCTTGATAGGCTATACTTATGGTTTGGGATTGTTAATTTTCATTTTCTTCATATTATTATCTAACTATTTAGTAGAAGAGAGTGGATGGATACTTTGGTATCGTCTTCAAAGAAGCTGGCTAGGAACTCCCTCTCTATATCAGATTAGGTATTGATGGCTGCCGGGGACAACTACATAAATTAAGTGAACGCAGGCCCTCGCAGGGTACTTGCAAAAATCTTTGTCATCATTGGGTCATTGCCCATGAGTGGCCGGTCTGCGAAAGAAAATAGTACATATACTGGTTTGGAGATCCTTTCCCATCATATGATTCTAACTTCAAAGGTTTATACTTTGGTGGAAACAGTGCAGAATCTCATTCTATTGTGTAGGGTCTCGCAGTCCTCGTCTCTTGTAATCCTTTTCGGTGCATTAACGCTTCTATTTGACTTTGTAGCTTCTCTAATTTTCATGGGAATCAACGAAATATTCCTCCTCACTGCTTTTTCCCTCGGCATCTGGGTTGGATCTGGTCTCATCCTTCTTGGTCTTATCAAAAGAGGAAGAACCTCTTGGTCAATCTTCTATGTTCTTTTGAGTGTTCTCCAAAACATTCGCAATCATTACTTTGACATCTTCGATACTCCTTTGCTGCTCTTGGATGAGGCGTTCTTGCACCTCAATCTTTTGACTCATCTCGGCCGACCGCTCGACCATGTGGGCCGTCCTCCTACCAGACTAAGAGGAAGCATGCAATCGTGGTGTCATTATGGCCGAATGATCACTAAACACTCCATATTTTTCATTAGAATCCCCTGCCAATCTTTTAAAATTACGGGGAGTCGTCACGCTTGACCTGAGACATGTGTGATGATGATGATATATTTCCTCTGCCTCCGTATCAGAGGTATACATTTCGATGACTAGTTTCTTACATTTATTTACGATATTTGATGTGAAAGCAGGCAATTCGTAGTCTGAGTCAGAGTCTCATCTCAGCAGTTGTCTTCGCTTCAGAATGCAACATTCAAGTGCTGATAGCCGGCTGAATATCGACGTTAACGGGGATTCACAATAACAGTGAGTTAGAACTGCGGCGATTAACTCCTTACAATAGCATGACTGGTGGGGTCTTTCTGTCCTTCTTTTATTTGTGAAATACCTCCACAAATTCGGAGTTCCTTCATACGGTGCTGATGCAACCTTGTTTTGTGGGTGGGGCTCAGTTCCTAAACGAGATTTTTTGTCTAGACATGCAGTTTAGTTGAATTATGGAAGTTGTTTTTGTCAAACCCCAGATTGGTTCGATGTCCAACATTAGTTCTAAAATGTTTTGCACAAAACTGCCTGGCAGCCTTGCATTCTTTTGTTCTTATGCGAGGCTGAGGTTTGATTTTAGCCTCACACACTAAACGATCTTTGCGTGCTGGACGAGCCTGGCATGTTGATCTAGCTTCGCATGTTGGCATAGTTAAACTAGCCTCGTGTGCTGGTTTAAACTTAGTTTGGTTTTCAAATTTACTTGTGCCAAGCTGATGAGTCTGAGGACTGCCAAGCTGAGGTCCACTGAGCTAGGGACTGCTAGGTTGAGGTCCGCTGGGCTGAGGACCGCGAGATTGAGGTCTACTGGGCTAAGGACCGCTAGGCTAATTTTTGCCAAGTTGTCTTTTGCTAGGCTGATGACTGCTAGGCTAGCCACGCTGAGGTCCACTAGGCTAATTTTTACCAAGTTATGTTTTGCCAAGTTGATGACCGCTAGGCTTGCCACGCTGAGATCCGCTAGGCTAAGATCTGCTATGCTGATTTATGCCAAGTTGCATTTCGCCAAGGTGATGATCGCTAGATTGAGATCTGCTAGGCTGATAACTGCTAGGTTGATTTTTACCAAATTGTGTTTTGCCAAGCTGATGATCGCTAAGCTGAGGTCACTAGGCTGATTTATGTCAAGTTGCGTTTCGCCAAGCTGATGACCGCTAGGCTGGCCACGTTGAGATCTGCTAGGCTAATTTTTACCAAGTTGTTTTTTGCCAAGATGATGACCGCTAGGCTGGTTTTTGCCAAATTGCGGACCGCTAGGCTAGTTTTGGGCCTTGCATGCTTCTTACTTCATACTATACTAATTTTGAACCTGGCATCCTTCTTACTTCATACTTAGCTGATTTTGAGCCTGGTATGCAAAACGGGCTTCAGATTCTTTACAGCATGCTCTCCGATTTTGGTTGCAAATTCAGGAGCGCCTTTGCACCACAATAGGTTCTTTTTTGACGTCATACGTAGCGAACTCTCTGAATATTGGAAGGAAATTTTTTTTTCTGATGGACCAGAGTTTGAAAATCCAAGTGACTGTTGATGAATCAACGCATCCTTGTCATCCAGAACTATCAGGTCATTTTTTGTGATTTTGAACATCTTGGGCCAAGCTCAACCTCTATCACTAACTTCTTCATTGTTTCTCCAATTCTGTTGACGTCAGATTGGACCACCATCTTCTCTTCAGTATAGAATATTTCTCCCACTGTGGTCGCTAATATATCCATATTATTTCTCTTTATAAAGTCACCTGGCATATACACCATTTAATTTAAGAGATATATATATATATATATATATATATATATATATATATATATATATATACACGTAAGTTTTAAATCAATATTTACGGCATATTTTTACTGTAATGTATTATAATATGAAATAACTGTATAAATATAATCCCTACTTTTGTATTATAAATATACCCTACTTTTGTATTATAAGTATACATGTCATATACTTATGACATGTATATATTTTTTATTAATATTTTTCCACAAATGGCATTCATATAGGGTCTCTGCCATGATATGGTTTGTGGTGAATATAATCAATTAATTTATAATTATTTTCATATAATAATTATCAAGATAACATATAATATATTATATGTTCATGGATAAATAAACTCGACGTAGGGATACAATTAAGATGTGGATATTATCAATGTATCATGTGTTCGACATAGGGATAAATAACTCACATTGATAAGATGGAAATTGATGTTATAAAACATCAATTTCTATAATTGATTAGCTAAACATTTCAAATGAGTACTTTTTCATTTCTTAACATTATAATTAACTTAATTACTTTGCCTAACAAAAATAGGAGTTAATTAATCTGTAGCTTTAAATAAAGTGGAAATGTTGCGACTTTATTGAGATCAATTAATACACAGTTCTTGATAATTGAATGATAAAAATTATAGCTTTCATTAATATGGGAATATGCGACCACGGAACCTGATCTGAGCAATTCCTTGATTGCTCTTTGGTCCAATTAAGAATCCAACAATAATCTTGTTGTGGATTGCTTGAAAGAAGATGGAAAAAGAAGAAATAAGCTTACTTAGTAAAAGTGTCATGTTAAATGTAGCAGGATATATTCTATAATTCAGTTTTCTCGCTTCTTCCATATTCCATATTTTGAGTGTTATTAGTAAGATTATATACTTCCTAAATAGTTGTTTAATATGAAAATATTATGTTTTTGTGTTAATGATTTTAATTTGATTCAGGCTACGAAAGGAATTCATAGGCCTTCAACACCTATCCTTCAATGGCAGGTGATATTTGCGGTAGTCATTGCTCACTTCTCACATCTCTCTGAGTCTCTGTTATGCTTTTCATCTCACTTTGTTATTGTATTGCTATCCCTTTACTCTTTTTGGGAAATTTGCTTCTTCTGCATGATAAGTTAACATTTTAAAGGTTAATTGCTGGTTTGATATATTAATGCACAATTGGTTCAATTCTTAATACCAAATAATAACCAATTTGGGAATTAAGTGAATCATGTAATAATAATTTCTACCTATCAATTATTTCCAATTAATCCAAACTAAGTCCAAGTCCAATCTCACTAAATTCCCACTTGTTTTTATTTTATATATATATATATATATATATATATATATATATATATATATTTTTTTTTTTTTTTTTTTTTTTTTCTGTCAGGCCCAAGCCCACTGTTATTATTATTTTTATATTTTTTTCTTTTACAAGACTGGGCTGGGCCCACTGTTATTAGTATTTTTTTCTTCCTAGCCCAAGTCCATCAAGCCCAGGTTTTTTTCTCTTTTTTTTCTGCAGCCCAGGCCCATGATCTCTTCCTCTCTCTCTGTTTTTTTTTTATTTTCTTTGGGCCGGGCCAGGCCCAGTTCTGCATTTTTTTTTTCTTTCTGGGCTGGGCCAGGCCCATGATCTCTCTCTTTCTCTATATTTTTTTCTTTATTTTCTTTTTTCTCTTTTCCTATCTCTTCGGCCCATGATCTCTTTCTCTCTATTTTTTTTCTCTTCCTATTTTTGCATGGGTTCAAATATTTGCATGGGTGACATCAAGGAAGAAGTACACAAGAACACGAACTACTGGCGCAACTGCTGTGCGATTGCTACACCATATCGAGAGCATACAGATTGCGGAATAATCTGCGCAACACAAATCAAACTATATCTAAAATCACTTCAATTAAGCTATCAATTAACATGGAACTTTAGAAATTGGCCAACTCACCTCTCCAAAAAGAAGTATCAATGTCACAGAAATCAATATAGCACCCCACGCCGTCACCAAACTATCAAGAAAAATAGGAAGCGCCTACCAACCAACCCAAATGAACAATTCTTTTTCCTCCAACTATATGTTTCAAAATATATAAAAAATATAAATTGATCAACAATTTTACCTCCATGGCTGCCGCATTGCAGATCAAAAGAGTGCAGAGCAGTAGATGCTGCTTTTGCACAACTGGGAGTATCTTAGCTGTCCCAAAATCCCAAATTCAACGAAATCAACAACTCGAATAATATACCAAAAAGAATTAAATTTTGAGGGTTCTAACAGTTACCGGCGTGCTTGCGGTCTTGAGCGGTGCCGGACTTGGTGAGGACTTCGAGATCGACGAGGCCAAGGGACATGAGGCCGAGGGTGAGGCTGGACATGGGGCCGGCGAAGAGGACGAGGAGAACGATGATGAGAATGTGGAGGAAGAAGCTAGCGCTACAGCACTCGTACTCCACCGCCATTAACCGCCGCTCTATGTGTGTGTGTGCGCGCTCGAGAATCGAGTGAGAAGTTTCAAGAAACACCAACTTGCTTGCTAGCAACAACTTCTGCTAAAGGCCGAGGTTCCTTCTTAGTGAATGCAAGTGGGAGAGGGAGGGAGGAGATGATTTAGGGTTTTGGGTTTGGTTGGGCTCGTGAGGGTGAGGGAGAGAAAAGTGGGAGAGAAGAGATAGTTAGTTTGGGTATATTTAGTGTGCTCACTAGAAAAACCCTTCCTTTTGTAAATAGTTGGTGGGCTCACTAGGAAATCTGGGCTCACTAGGAAAAATGGTGTGCTCCTTTGGAAACTCCCTTCACTCGGACCAACCAACTTGTATTCAATCTCACGCTTCCATATCAGACTCGGTGCTCTTTGGTGACTAACTGACCTTACCATACCATACCATATCATATCAGTAAAATAAAATTAAAATTAATTGTGTTGGATTTTTAGTATATTACCTTTATTTTATTTTCCCTTCTTTCTTTTTAACAAACACAAGAAAACTCTTATTAGTCTTGGAATTATAAAAATAATAATATTAAATTAAAAATCACATTAATAAATATTAAGATGTAATTTCCCAAGCGCAATGCAAACACATGTCAAGAATAAACACATACTTATTTTTCTTCCCTGTGCAATTCTTTTTTATTGGCAAGGTCGGTCGGTCTTAGAGAGAGATAAAAGTGGACTGGTTCATGAATTAATTTTTGATCTATTCATTCAAAATTTCAAATTTAAAAATAAATTTATTTTTTTAATTTAGAAATTTGAACAAATGTAGCCAAGAGTTTACTCTTGAACCCGTTCATGAACAACTCTCATGTTTAATTAGTCAAAGTTATTTTTTTTACTTTTTATGTGAATTATTCTCCCTCCACGTTCAGTATACTTCTGCCAGCCAGTAAAAATGATAATGGTATACTCAGCATTATCTGGATATATACGTTCAATCTTAGACTCATATAAATTACGCCGAAAGTACACAATCTTATAACATGAGAGAGCCTATACAGCAATTAATGTGATAGTATGTTAATAAATATTAAATTATAAAATGGCCTTGTTCGCAAGCAATATAATCAGCACCACATCATCCTAGTCACAACATTCATTGTTCAGCCATAATCGTTTGGACTCAAAAATAATTAAAAAATAAAAACACCTATCTTTTAGCTATTCACTGCATATAATTAGAATTTTTTTATTTTTTATTTTTTACTGCATGATGCGTGAATTTCAGGACGCAATCAGGAATCATCAAAGTGGAGGAGGTCAGGTGACAGGAAGCCAGATGTGGTCTCAGTCTCACAACCTTACCACTGCTACAGCTACTACTCCCAGGCACTCCAGCATTTCAGCTACCAAGTAATCACAGTCCTCCTTGTGCAGTAAGTAATAGACCCTTAAACCCTTACTATGTTTCTCCTGCACCTTCTATAAATAATAGCTAATTTCACTATTGCTAATTTCCGATACTAACCCGACATTATTACAGCTGGGAGCCCGACTTCAACTCTTAAACCTAAAGCTGTAGAGAACCAAGCCCCAGGAGGAGGCACCAGTAGTTCCGAGCAGTCAGACGATGAATCCTTGGAGATTCATGTGACCAGAGCAACAACATTACTGATTTGAAGCACATGAGAAGGTTTGGCTATGGCTAAACTTTAATATCAATTTCCAGTATAAAGTAGTTACCTGCTGAAATGAACATGTGCTTCGAATTGTTCTCAAAACTAATGCTTTGATACAGAATGATATATGGTTAGAGTAATGACATAATTGAGAAGAGATACGACTATGGGTAAGAATACACGACAGACATGCACAAAAAAAAAAGGAAGCTATTTTGAAGAAGGAATTATATGGTCAAGATAGAGCAATACAACAGGTAAAAAAAAGACTTAAACACGAAAATTCACTAACAAAATAACAAGGAAAGCTTACACATACTACACACATTTTACAATAAGCTATGAGACTATGATCCGTTACGCAAGGAAGAACTTGGCATATGTTAACTCCATGCTTGTGTGCCTACAGGATCTCAATTTAGTAGCCACCAACTATAACAATCTGAAATAAATACAAACAATATATGTTGTTAGGGTGTTCAAATTCATAACAGGTGGATTGCATAGTATTGTTAGTAGTTGCATATAATAGCAACAACAGGGGAAGAACTCTATTTCATCAATATACACATTGGTTCCACCCGGAATTCACCTAGGGGTGTCCAAATTTCTGAAAAACGTTTCGCAGTTTCTAGATCAGATTGTGTCTTTTAATTGACACCCCCAGTGAGACAAAACTCACTTTAGGTTTTATTAAGATGTTTCTTTTATGTAATAATTGTTTCCTGATTTGAATTTTTAATATGTTTTCGAGAAATTTTTTAAATAAAGATTTATAATTGTAGTTTCTTGGGAGAAATATGGGATCATGATTGTAAATGAAAAATTTCTCGTGCGAAAAAAGAAATAATAAGGTTTTTTTTCTTTTTCTTTTTTTTTTTGGTTCAACTGAAAAGAAACAATTTCCTATCCCATGATTCTAAAGTCTCAAACTATCCAAACACTAAAAATGTTAATCATAATCCTCTTTTATCTTACAAGTCATTCAAAATCGTAATGATTTGTTATTCAGCTGTATATCAAAAGTATGATTCTTTTGACTTCTTTAAATATGTTATATTTGGTAACAATTGCTTTCACTGGGTAGAAATTAATTTGTATCCCACGCTTTCAAACTAAGGCAACTCTTCCTTGCACCAATTGGGCATATGCATCAAATTTTTATGATTTTTTTTCCCTTCTATTGTTCAAGGATGGTGTCAAATCGTGAATCTGCAAGAAGATCAAGAAAGAGGAAACAGGCTCACCTAGCTGATCTTGAACTTCAGGTATCCTAATTTTTCTGTTCTTTTGTAAACCCACTAAATTTGGAGGCTAATATGATGTACTACATTATATTGAAAAATATTAGATAACAAAATAGCTAATGACTGTGCAGACATACTTTGTAAGAATAGTAAAAATTATATCACAAGATTATGTTCAACAACCAACAAAATATTGTAATACAGGCACAACCAAGCCAAACTATATATATATATATATATATATATATATATATATATATATATATATATATATATATATATATATATATATATATATATATATATATATATATATATATATATATATATATATATATATATATATATATATATATATATATATATATATATATAGACACACACACACGTAAACATATTACCCATCCCTAGTTAATGAGATGAGCATAGAAAAAAACATAGTAATAAAACAGAGACCTTGACAGAAACATTAGTCTCAAAGTCTATATGGTTAAGCTGAAAACAAAATAGTATGAAACATGACTTGAGCATAAGAACAGAAGAAATGAGGGGACAGTTCACATTAGTCGCCATGACTTCCAAGTATTCATCATTTTAGTCATTTAGAATCAACCATTCATAGTCACGGTCAGATTTATTCTTAGCATTAAACTAGATTGTTGAAATGAAGAGGTGTCCATGGAGATATTAATAGTTTATGCACATATATTAACATGAAGTTGAAAGGAAAATATGAAAAAGGTATAAAAGTGCCTTATGGTTGTAAAATTGAGCAACAAGAAACAACATGTCCAAAGAGCAATATGCCTAAAATAAGAATGTTGAGATGGGTAAGCTACATAACACCAGAAAAGGATAAGAAATGAGCATAACTAGGTAAGCTACATAACACCAGAAAAGGATAAGAAATGAGTGTAACTAAAGAAAAATTAGAGCTTCAGAATTTGTGAAGAATAATAGACAAACATGTGGAAAAAGACGCTAGTGCTAAGAAATTGCTTAGTCCTCCTCCAGTTATTGTTTTATCTATGTTTCTGAAGAATTAAAAACTTCTCATACCAAGAACTTGTTATGAAATCTTTTAATTAATTTCAGAAGATTTATCCAATGGATTAAATGTGCATCTTTTAATGTTTGCCAAGCATATTGATATGCTAGCGCAATATTATAATAACATGAATTGCTCTTTTGAGTTCAGCACTGGAACCATGAAACATTTCAGTTGCATCAACTATAATGTTTTAGTTTGACAATAATGTTGATCGATTTATCAGGTTGATCAACTAAGAGGAGAAAATGCATCACTATATAAACAACTCACAGATGCCAATCACGAATTCAGTGACGCCGTCACTAACAACAGGGTGCTCAAATCAGATGTGGAAGCTTTGAGAGTTAAGGTACAAAATATCTGCTAGAAATGCAATAGCATCAAAAGTTTCCAGCTATCTAATGAGTTTGTCATTTTCCCTTTCCATTCACTCAGCAAAGACAAACACAACTCTTCCCCAAAAGCAAACACAATATTCTTACCTTGGAAGTACATGTGTTAATTTCTTTCAGGTGAAGATGGCAGAAGATCTGGTAACTAGAGGGTCTATAACGTATAGCCTAGACCATATTCTCCAAACACCTCACGTACTAAATACCCGCAACCAGTGCCGGCCATCAGAAGTTCCACCTATCTTGGATCTCCCAGCAAATGAAGGTTGTTACATGGGTGCCTTAGGCGGACAAGTTCAAACTATGGGCCTAGAGGGTGACGAGAACAAAGATGGGAATATCCAGATGAGACTGAATCAGAACTCAACTCTACAAAACATTGCGAACTTGGACAACCTACAAAATAGACTTTCGAGTGACATAACAAGCTGCGGAAGTGATATTTGGTCCTGGGACTCGCATACAAATGTTATGTCCAAGCAATTCTAAGTTATCTGTAATAAGAATTTGTAGCTCGTATTGCTCCTGTGCGAAGTCACTAGAAGAACGATGGTCCCTACATTGTACCTGTTCCTCTAGGGTTTAAGCTCTTTTTAAGTGATAATAGCTAGAGGCTGAACATTTACTAATTGGGCAACTTATTTACTATAAATGCATATTGAAAATTGTAATTTAATCATGAATTCATCAGTGATGGGAACTTCTAATTCTTCTCTGCTAATTGCATGCATATAATTATGGAGTCAAATACTATAGAAAGCAACTCGAAAAAATTATTGTAGCACTGTATGGGAGCCACAGAAGACCAGTCAGTGTCTAGCCCCCCCAAATGTTGGCTACATATGATAATGTGGCCACTACTCTTGCTTCTCTCAATATGGCTTCTAAATCTAATCAGTAAAGTCTACTTATTAAAAGACACGGATAACTTCATCTCTTCAAGTCAGATAAGACAGATCAAATCTAGACATAAGCACAGAGCTAAAAAACAGCAAATTTCTAGGTCGCATGATGATGCAATGAAAATTTTTTAACCAAAAATGATGGGTTCCAGTGTAATAGGACCCTTATCTTTTTTCTGCCTCCTGGCTCAAAGATCTTGCCTTTCTCAAATATATCTTACCTAAATATTTGTAGTTGGTTCGTATTAACTTGTTGTGATTGTTTAATTATGGTAATGAAAAACAAGCCAAGAAAAGAACAAGCCAACTTCTAAACCTATGATTTTTATAGACATTACCATTGTGTTGCTTGAGTATCTTATCAAACATTTTCCTTCTGATTAAAAAAAAAAAAAAAAGATGAATTGAGATGCTGTATTGCAACCTTTACAATAAGATTCAAATTGATGTATGCTGCAATCAACATGCAAGTAATACAAGGTATTGGAATAGGACTGACATATTACATCACATCTTGAGCTTCAGATGAAGTGTCCCTTCTTCTTGAAAACCAAGAAGCAAATTTGTTGATTGATTGGAAGCTTTGAGCGAAGATGTATAGACAGAACAAGCACAATCCTGTTCAAGATATCCCACAATTAACATTTGGTTAGAAACCGATTATAATATAAGAGTATGTGTGGATGTTTCAGCATATATAACAGTGTGCATGTATAGGCGTGCATGCACGTGTCTCTGAGTAATGGAGGGAGGGAGGAGGCACCTGCATATGCAACTATCGCACTCGATGCCAATCGACCAAGAGCTGACAAAAGATACAAGATGAGAACCACCTGAGAAATTAACAATAGGAGGAGAACAAGATAGGACAACCTTATGCATGGTGCCCTCTTGTTATCCTAAATTTAATCATCCAGCTAAAAATGTCAGCCTCCAGAGATGCATAAAAAGAACATGATATTCTAAAATTATTTAAACACATAAAGCTGTAACTATTCTTACCCTGCAATGAACTCTGTAGTATGATTAAACATCAACACGAGATTGTGCATTTGCTCTGTGAGCAATCTGGTTAGAGCTCTTGAGTTTATACATAACAGAAAGCATAATGCAATAGGTCACTTCTTTACTTTTGTACATTCTACTTCATAAAATATATCTACTCAAGGAATGAGTCCAAGGTCAGAATCAGTAGAGAATAACCATTTTATGGTATAAAATCAGCAATATCGGAGGTATCATGTTGGCGATGTTAGAAATACTGACAATATCGGAAACCTCAAAATCCAATGGAACATATGCTATATATTGTCATCTGCTAGTACTTAAACCTTGGATGAGCCTAAAAAAATGTAAAGATAACATATTAAAAAAGACAAAAAAAAGAATGCATTTGCTAAGATGTGCAGACAACCACATACTCTTGCAGAACAGGATACATGAATACCCCTGGAGACTAAAAAGGAAACATAAATCAAGGATCTAAAATGTTATATCTGTTAGGAGAGAACATGAGCCTTCAAGCCTTTCAAAAATTAGAAACTTTCAAGGAAGAAATTAAAGATTCAATCTCTAGATGAACAGAGTTAGGTAAGCTTTATCAAAAAACTCAATCAGACGAAGGATGAACAATCTTTAAGCCTCTTGTTTAATCTTCAAACCTTGTTTTAGCTATTTGACTTTAGCTTTTTTTTAACAAAAAGATAATCACAAGAAGAAAATCCATCGTAACTCAATCACTAAGAGCATAGAAATTAACAAGGAGTTCCTAATGGCACATGTCATAGACTGCCAATGGCAGAGGTTATTTTATTCATCAAGAGAAGGAATAGAAGTACATTGAAAATGGTCTTCCAAATGATTAAAGGTGCATTTCGTTTTAAAACCAGCACAAAAATAAAGAGTGCAAAAATAAATGTTTTAACTAATAAACATGATGAACAGGAACATGATAGGACTCGAGCCATTCATATAGCAAAGGTTATACATAGTAAAGGTAAAGGTTATATAGTTGCTAGCTAATGACCTTAAAGAACAGCCTCCTGTCATGCCCTGTCGCAGCCACCCTCAAGACAGATTCTGCTACACCCAGTGTATTAGCCAAGCATTCTACAACCCCATTAGATGTATCCTGAGATATTTGCCACTCAAGAGGATCCACAGGTACCCTGCAAGAGCCGAGAGATGTACCTATCAGTTATAAACAATCACCGCTAAATGGCCATAGATACACAACATGAATAAAAAAACACACAAAAAAAAAATGATTCAGACCTCTTTTGATCTGACATAGTAGCCTAAACAAACGTATCTAGATAGCTAATATAAAAAAAAAAAAAAATCACCAACCAACATCGTCTTTCACACTTTTCAAATAAGTTCTAGTCAGGTCCCAACTAATCATGGGAATTAAGATGCTTTGGGTATGAAGATTGCCAAAGCCACTGGTCAGAAGAAATAGAATTGTAGTTGTTGGAGCAAACAAGACTGCGGACAGATCTAAAAGAACATGAATTGAGCAGTTAGAAAAGATATGATGGCCTCTAATGCTTAACTGAATGGAGAAAAAAGAGTCATAATGTCAACCTCAAAGGTTTGCTAACAAAGGTTTATGTTGTTGTTTTTGTCTTCATTCTTTTCATGAGTAGTATATTTTAGACTCTCGTCCTAATGGTACTGCTTTGCACATCAAAATCACTACACTACTTATCTCTAGATATATCAAGAAGAGTTTCGGAATGAGGAATGGGCAAGGTACGCTAGTACTGCAACTTTCATCTATTATCTCATAAATTTCTATATAGTTTATGAATTATGATGATAAATTCTCCATGTTTTTTTCTCAAAACAAAGGTCGTAACCAGGACTTGAACTTAGGCCTTCCAAAACCCAAACCCAACCCTTCAGCACCTGAGCTAGGCCACAGGGGCTATAAAAATTCGTGTGAAATTGGCTGCATTGTGTGGAATTATCTTGTGTATTATTGGGGATGTCAAAAGTTAAAACCGTATGCCTTGTGTGGGATATTCCGAGCATCCACTAAGGTAACTTAATGTATTTTTCAGTTATTAAGATAACAAGAAGAAGTAACTTGCATAATGAAATGATTAAAATACAAGAAACCAAAATAATCTATATAAATTAATGGTAAACTACAACTCTACATTTTTTTCTTAGAACATATTGTTTGACAGAAAAATTAGATAAATATTTGTCACATATTTCAGAAACAAGATGAAAAATTATCTCCTGACCAATAACCAGGATGATGAGGGTATAGAACATCGTTGATGTTATGCTACTAATTCTTAAGATGACTTCATTCGTTCATTCATTGATTAAATGTTTTGTGTCTCTCACATCCATCCTGTCTAGCTAGATTGTTGCACCTCTCTCCCATTACAATGTAATGCATTATCCCAATAACAAAAATATGAAGTTCATGGGAGGCAAGACCAAACCCACCCTTATATCAGAGTGGGCGGCCGCCCTCCTTAAAATAAATTGAACTTAGAGTCAAATTTTATGAGTCTGCCTCCCATCTAGTCAGAAGAACAAAAAAAACAATATGTTTTTGACCCTTCGATATAGTCTTTCTCTATCTCCCTGGTAACTAAAATGCTGGCAGAATTTAAGTCTTTATCTTTTATCCGCCGGATAATTGTCAATCATTTCCAAAGCTTGCAAGTATTTTTTTCCTCTCGTTATTTTAAAAAATATTTAAGAACATATTATTCATACCAAGACTATGGAATAATTTATCAAATTATGTCTTGATCTTTTTTTGCCTTGTGATATTATAACTTTATCACTGAACTCATGTTGTTAATAAAATTTTTCAGAACGAGGCTCCATCCCCACACTCCGACAAGGGCACTTTGCCTCCTGCACCACCGATGAGCTGTCAAGACAGCTCGACTCCCAATAACTCCAAACCCCACCTTCCCCCGTGACAGGACCATGTGTAGACCCCCAATGGCCAACCTAATTGGGCTTAAGTATGTATTACTAATAATGGCCATTTTTGTTACAAAATTTTTTGGCTAATGAAGTCATTAATGATAATTAATTTAATCAATCAATTAGTATTTACATCACTGTCATCGCTTCGTATTTTTTGTTCCAAATTCTTGTTCACTATTAGTGGCTGATGCAATTTCCTTTTTTTCCAATCAGTAAGGTAAATATCTAGTCTTAAATGAAATATATTGATATTATTATTGTTCACATGTTGTTATTTACTTGTTTAATAAAATGTGCAAGTGAAATTTAAAATTAAATTTCAAATACATTACTAGTCTTTTAGTTAGATAAGTTTATTTATCTTATTGACAAAAACAGAAACACTTTATATGTTAAAAAGTCGATTAGATAAGTAGACTAAGACTAAACATTTAATTTATTTTTCTTCTTGTGATTTTGCTTACTATTAATAAATAATGAATATTTTTAAACTTAGAATTATAGTATGCTTTTATTAGTACAAGTTTTCAACTTTATATTGACCCTCCCATTCTAGGATTCTACTTCCGTCTCTGCACCCCGCCGGTTTGGGTGCTTGGGTCCACACCGTAGAGGAGGAGCCTCATTGTTACACTTTCGGACCATAGTCTAGTTTCTAATGAGTTTTTCTCAGTGTTTTCCTATAGATTTAGTAAGTAATAAGATTCATGCATATTGCATAGTAGCCCTTTAAATTTCACTTGGTCCGTATTTGAAGACAAGAAGAAAATCAGCACTTAAGATCTACAGGCCGCCCATAAGATTCGATTTGGTAAGAATATCTAAGTAAAAATGATATTTTCGATGGTATGTATCTTTGAGTAGATTAATCCAATCCCAAATTATCAAAATGATTAGGGGAAAATAACAAAAAGTAAGTAAAAAATACATTTCAACAGAGAAAGAAATAGAAGGGGGAGAGAGAGAGAGAGAGAGATTGGAAAATTACGAGATGTTTATCTGACGGAAGAGCATGCCGAGAATCGCGAGCGAGCAGAGTAGAACGATGAGGACGTCGGAGAGCAACGAGAGGAGGCTCGACCCACAATAGGCGGTCCCGCATACAATGACAACCAACGGACGCCCCAACTCCATGACACTCGTCTCCTCCGACTCCAACGATTTCTCTACCTCCTCTTCCTCCATCTCTTCTTCTTCTTCTTCTTCTTCTTCAAAAGAGAGATCGAAACCCTAACACTAATCGATCCGGTCCAATTGCCTTTTCAAATCCTTCGATGGACCACCCATCGGCGAATCTTCAACTCTCTATCGCAGTCGCAAGCCTTGCTCGGTCGGACTGGAGATATGCTCTTGTCCAAGTCCACGTATAGGCCTGATGGGCCCTGGGCGTTGGGCTTTGATACCAACAAATGGGTTTAACAACATTTGGTTTTTGGTTTCCACACAAAGCCACCTTCTGGATTTACAAGTGCTCACAAAATCAGGTGTTATTTTGAGAAGAGGATGAGGAGTTGGTAATAAATTCATCAGAAGAAAATATTTATCGTCATTCAGCAGAAAGCAACGCAAGAAATTTCCATAAATTGTAACATCGAGAGAAACGTAGATTTCACAAGTAACTACGTTACCTTTTTCTTTAATTTAAAATTCATGCAACTCAAGCAAGAAGAATTTCAATGCAGCACTGTTAACTTACCTATACTATTAGAGAGCAACCAGCAAACACCCTTTCTTCTTCTTCTTCTTTGTCTTCTTCATTTGGTTCCTCCATTTTTTGAAAACCCTAATCCTAATCGAACTCCTCCTCTGCCTGCTTCTGCATCTGTCCACCGCCGACTTTCACTTGGGTTCATTTCAGGCTTACTTCTTCTTGCAAAGCCAATCTACATTAATGTGGAACTTACTAGCCCAGGCCCATTATCCAAATGTAAAGGGGACAAACACATGGATCTACTGATTCAGCCCAGCCCGTTGAAATCCCTTCTACTGTACCCATATATATAAAAGACCTATGAAATTTTGTCAGATCTCCAGTCTTTTTTTGCATTATATGATTTACAGCAAGAGCTCAAATTGCAATCAACTTCAAGAATAGTAAGGGAAATATCCCTCAAATCTATGCTTACCAATAATTTTTAGGTCTAATTATTTATCAAGCAACAACCGCTAACATACAAATCCATACTAACTCACTAAGTACACATCTAAATGATATCAAAAGAAAAGTAATTATTTAAACCATATGCCTTCAGTAAATAGAAAGGAACAATTTTCAACTGGTAAAAACACAAACTAAGGTATGGAAATGAATTCATAAAAAAAGGTAATAGGAATTAATAGTGGCAAGTGACAAAACAGGGTTCATAAAAGGATCAAGGACAATACAAATGAGGGAGCCATGAATTCATGAAACAACTAAAAAAAAAAACTTGAGTATTCAAATACAGAAGCATGCACAATGAAGAAATTGGTTATGTAGGTAAGAAGAGGGATGTACAAGTGCCAGCTTTGAGTCTTAGCAAGATAACAGAAGTAAAGATTTTAAAGAATCTATAGCTTGCAGAATAGCATGTACCTTCGCCACATATTGTATTGTTCAACTCGTGCAACAATATGTTTCCCGTAAGTATACTTCTTCAGAGCTTGCAAGTGGACTGTTATGCTACGAAGTAAAATCTCTTGCTGTCTATTATTGCATGTTTCTAGAATCTTCTGAACCACATAATTTGCAAATTGATCTTTCATCATAGCCTAGAAGACAAAGCACCAGAAATATTATTTTCTAGAACCAAATTTTGGGAATCAAGTACCCAAGAAGCACAAGACCAACTCCATTTGACATAAATGCCACAATCATCCATGAATATTGATAGTAATATGTAGGGGAGAAAAACTGTCCAACTCAATTCAAAGCTATTAGAAATCAAATGCTAAACTCATAAAGAATCTTCACTTGTAAGAAAATATAAAATAGAGGCAGCAAATGCACATGTGTGCATGCTCAATAGAAATAACAGCAAATTAACTGCAATATAACTGTTGAAAGTTTAAATAACAAAAATATGACCAGGTTTCTGCACTAAAATCCAGGAGTAATCATTTGATCTACTAGAACTCAGCCTTTTGATCTACTAGAACTCATCCAAAATGTTCTAAAAATAATTTGCATAGGTCAGCACAAGGAGCTGTGTTGCTTTCTTCACTTGACTTGGCAGTTAATCTCACAATAGTTCTTTTAGATAATGACTGCACATCACTATATACTTCAAATGTATGATGTATCAGTAATTATAGTCATTCTCCTCAATTATTGACACAATCACAAGCATTCCTTTCGGGAGTTTGTTGCTATGGTATGATATAAGTTGTCAAACTCGACACCTTAACAATTCCAATGCCAAACTAAACACATAATTAGTAGTCAAGTAAGCAAACCCCAGTGACATTAAACAAGATGACAGCATTCTGCCATCTGTAGTTCTTCTCTCTTTCCTCTTTCCTGTTATTTCCCCCTTACATATTGGAATTGTAGGTTGATAAGTGAGTGCACCTGTAAGAAGTCAGATGTACTACAGCCGTTATTAGTCGTGAGATTCCAGCAATTGACAATTATCAATTTTAAAGATATTTCTTTAGTATCAATTTATTGTTGCTTATTTTTGGGTCACATGCATTCAAATATTCTCTGCTAGGGTTTCTGCACTATCTTTTCTCATTAAAATTGATCATTCAAATGGTTTAGGAAAATATTCATCTGCTGAACTGCAGGTCGACCTTAAACAGGTTTGAAATCCCATGGTCTCAGAGAACAATGGGACTGCAAAAGAGTTTCAGGCTCAGAAAAACCCTATGGTATGTAGGACTCATGGCTCGTGTACAAGTTAAAATACACATACTCCGATGAAATATACTGTATAACAGTGTCCTTGTGTCTCAATTTTGGGCAGTTCCTGATGCCTCAGTTCGTGCCGAATAACAACTTCCAAATCAGTCCACAAGTCATAGGAAAAACCTATCATGTTAATTCTAGGCGTGCTTCATATCATTGTAGAACCCCTGATGGGGTAGTAGCACCCTTGATGAGAACCATTTTATTAGTTGGATTTATTATCATTATTTTACTTTATTTGAGACTTTAGTTGGTTATTTTTTATTCTGTTTGTTGCACGTTATGTGCATGTAGTATAGCCTTGTGTGAAACCTTTTTTTAAAGGAGAATAATGAAAAGAACTTTTTAGAGAACCTAGCATGAAATTTACTAACTTTTGACATCAATTCGTGACAGTGGATGTGTGATTTAATTAAGCGTGAAGACTAAAATAATTTTCCCACATATGCCAAAATCTCCATCACCAACCCTAAATTGCTTCTAGTAATGCGCCAACCCTCCACTTTGACGAGAAGCCCAATAAGATGTTTTGACAAGGTATGTATCATACCAAGCCTCCCATGACTTTGTTCTAGGCTCTCAATCAAAATGTTGACAAGGAAGATGACTCATTTGTTCTTCCATGGGAGATTGATGAGTTAAAGGAGATGTTCTGCAAAGATAAATCTAAAGGTGTACTTATTATCTATTAGTATTTCCCTTTTTTCAGTTTACCACACCTACAGCATTGATCAAACAAAATTATCAGTAGGCTCACTAGGTTGGTTAGCAGAAACGCCTGGTTATGTCCAGAGCCAATAGGACAGTCATGCTTTGCTAGACATCTTTGGCAGTTTCTGCTTCTACACTCCAGATCACTTACAGTGCCTGCTAAATTAAAGGGTCGTGATAAAAGTCTCCGTTGAGTAAACAGGTAACCCAATGGCCAACTGTATTATAAATTTTCATCATTTGGGCATGTTAAGGAATAAGAATGTAGTGCCTAAAGTATTAAGTATCTACAGGATATAGGGATATAGAACCAATGGGGTAGGAGCTGTTGGCTACCTGCCAACTCCAATGTTTATTTATGTTATTTCATGGTTTCAATCTTGCTCCTTTTTTCCCCTTATTCCTACGTGAGCATGCACATGATGCGTGTGCTACCACATGCACTATATATATATATATATATATATATATATATATATATATATATATATATATATATATATATATATATATATATATATATATATATATATATATATATATATATATATATATATATATATATATATATATATATATATATCATTTTTTTTGGCACATACTTTGATCTGTGCGTGTACACATCATATTGGTTTGTGTCTCTTTCCTTTTTTATACCTCGGTATATACCCTTCTCTGTTAGTTCTATTGCTATCTCTTTTTTATATTGTGTGTGCATGGGTAAGGATTTGCTTTTGGGTGTTATTTTTGGGGTTGGGGAGACGGGTGGGGGGTTTGGGTGTTTTTTTTTAGTGGTGGGGGGGAGGGGGGGTGCGGGGGCGCAGGTGTTAAAAGAAAAAAGAAACCAGAAAATTCTTGGATAGATAATCAGTTAAGATAGAAATAAGAAAGTCGACATATTGGCAAGGGGTAAGCCAGTTGAGATAACCAATGTGTCTATACTTTCATGATGGAAACATGGATTAGAAAACCAACACATCAGATGGACCTATTGGTACCTCAACAAAGGTTGGTCTAAAGGTGTATTGGCTGGTAAGTCTTGTCTGAGGTCTATTACTGCAAACATAGAAGAGATGGTTGTTGGATAGTAGGCCTCATTGTACCCAATAGGCAGCAGTATTGGATGAGAAAGTGAAGGGTGAAGAAACCAATGAGGATACTCGTGATAATCAGCAATACTAGAACCTTTCAGCAGCTTTCAACAGATATCACTATGGACAAGCCTGGATGGGTTACTGCAAAGGCAGTTAGAAGACTAAAGTGCACAACAAGAGCATTTTGTAATTAGAGGCTCAGTCAGTGAACTACTAAGTAAAATTTTAGTTCTGTTTATAGTTATTAAGAGTTGTTGAGTGTTCTCTATGTAGTTTTGAAAGAGTTGTTACAGAGCATCTACTTTTACTCGTTTTATGTTCATAAAGTTGTCTAATACTCGATGATGGGAATCACGCACGCAGATGCGTATAAATACACACATATACATGCACCAACGCGGGCGTATGTGACATGAATACAAGGCAACATACCCTCAATGGAATAAATAAATAAATAACTCAAGGGCGGAAAGTGAAGACTTTGATAACATAATAATATCTAGAAGTCGAGAAGGACTATTGTTTAAAATTATATAATAATTAAAATTGTCTATGACTATCCCATCTTACCAATAAATTATCATTTCCTTCAGTTTGCCCAACTATTTCTTCAATCAAAATGTCCCGCTCGGCAGAATTACCATACTCCAAACACTTTTCAATGACATTGGATGCAAATTTATGCTGGCTCATCTGTACAACTTGCCCAGCTAACTTTTTAATAATTTGGCTTCTTTCGAGCGGTCTTCCCCTTTCCAAAACATGCTAAAAATAACAGACAGTTAGACTTTTCGTGTGAATATTAAGTGCAACTGGCAGAGTCACAAAGCACAAAAGTAAATGGAAGAGTGAAAATTACAGGGAAAGACCAACAGAAAGTAATTAAACCATATAAAGCAGTCAGTGTAATTCAACCACATAAATGCCAACAGAAAGTAATTATACCATAGAAAACAATCAGTGTAATTAAACCATATAAATGAGTAAGTGAAGTAAGCTGGATATTTATAATGCCTAGCTCTAGCATCCTACACCAGCACTAAGATAAACATTGCCAGTTTATTGTTTCCTTGACTATTGCAGCTCAACACAATCAATGATAATATACATAATGGGTTGTCAACATAGTAACAATCGCAAATAGCAAATAGAATAACAAGTGCGTTTTAGAAATACAACATAAACATACAACTCAGGAAGGCATTTCCTTCTTCCCGAATCACATCCTTAAGAAGGCATTTCCTTCTTCCCGATTCACATCCTTAATTGGAATAGTAATTTTACCCTTCCCTATCTCTGCCTTGGGTCAGGAAGGTTCCTCTCTTTAAGCAGCTTTCATCAGGATTTGTAAAGAGTCCTGATGAAACATACTGGTTCCTGATTTATTCTCTATTCCAATCAGATCAACCTACTAGCTGCACACCCTACTAGCTACACATCTTAAAGTCATGTTACACATAAACCATCCTCCACAGCATTCACCAAGGGTCAACAGATACCATGAAAAAGTATTGCAGCAACAGTCATTTTTATAGGGAACAGCAAAGGGCCAATTCATAAGTGTGGAATATACAGCCATTTATCACATGGAAATGCATCTTGCACCATATTCATATGTACTAGGATGTACGCTGGGCACAGAATAAAAGCATTTATAATCACAGAATCTACATGTGGAAAATTTCAGTAAACACAGTCCTTAGAAAGGTTTAAAATATTGCAACCGGTATCGGTATCAACGAATCATTTATGGTATCAATATCAGGTGTATCATATCAGCAGTATCAGAAATATCGACAATTTGACAATGTCAGACTGATATCATTTGTTTTATCGTGTATTGAATATCGCAAAATCTGATATATTATATGTGATATATTGTAGTATTGGCCGATATTTAAAATTATGGTCCTTAGAGACCCTGTATATGTTATAACTTTCAAGAATTGAACATGGATAACTGATCATATATGGAATGTATTGTGAAATAGGATTAAAAAATGAATCGCCTGAATAACATAATTGCCATATTGGTCTTGCGCAATAGAGCAAGCAGACTGTAAAATCTCATCAATAATACACTGACTTTGTACCTTATCAGTACAATGCTCCAACACTCTCTGCATTAACCAGATAAAATCAGAAAGTCAAAACAAGATGGAGATACCAAAATAGTTCCCCTCAAACTAGTTTTACTACCTGAATCACCCGACACCCTTAAGGGTGCATAGAGAGAGACGCAACATTACCACGAAAAGCAGAAATGATAAAATCAATTTTCTCTGTCGGGACACTCAATGCACTTTTGTATCATATGATTTCCATTTTGGTCGTGCACACAACGCATAACATGTCCATCAAGCTCATGGACAAGCCGCATTTTCTGCTTAAGCTCAATTACCTCAAGTGCCTGCAGCGTTTGGGCATAGAGAGAATAAGAGGACAGCCATTGCTTCGGTTTCAATACCAATTTAATTTAACAAATTTCTCCCTCCAACAATATCTAGAAGAAAAAAGTGGAAACTGTAAACATATAACTACTGCAAATACAAAATTATAGTCATAAAGAAAAAAAAATAAAAATAAACAAAAAAGACCTAATTCAAGCGACAACCTCCAACATGCAAGTGATGTTTCTTTTGAGCATAAACTGTAGGTAAATTCAAATGATGTTTTTAATATTTATAAATCATTCTTTCGTTCACTTCCACTTTAAATTGATTAACAACTTCAAGCCATGCAAAAAGGAAGCAATTTTAAATAGTATGTCCATAACTCGCTTCGCATTGGACTTGGAATCATAGATACCTAAAAACTAAGGAAGATAAATGAGACGGTTCCAACCATTTATATCAGTTGGTGGCAGGACAATCAAAAATTTTAAACAAAAATTTTAAAAGGCAAGATGATGATACGAAAACAAAAAAGTTAGGACTAATGAAACAGATAAAAGCAGAGAATTAGGATAAGAGATACTTGTGTAAGTTAGGCAAACAATTGAAGGTTCATGCCAAGATCCAATAATGTTAAAAAAAAAAAAATTAAATCACGATGAAAATCTACTTTTTACAAGTTGGCTACACCAATACCAGGACAATGCAATTTTTCATCTTTTATGTTGTCATAGTGGAAACTTGGCAAGGATATCTAGCGGATAGATCAGATGCCACAATTCAGTGCAAATTGTAGTTACTATAGGTGTTTCTGAGCAAGCATGAATGAGAGAATAAATAGAAGATAGCAAGTGCAAGTTGCACCTTTTGGATCACACGACAGCCATACATCTGGAGACTCAAGGGCAAGATGTGACCAACAAGCTTGTTTGCAAGTTCTTTCCTCTGTTCAGGGCTTCCGTATTCAAAGAACTGTAGAAGAAAAAAAAAGATTATGTATTTCACTATATCATGAATGGTCAATCAACCTTCTTTTCATAGAAAGGAAGAACATATATTGTTTAATCTCAAAAACGTCATAAAAGAAAAATACCCTTGCTCAATATACAGTACCTTTTGAATAACATAATTCCCGAAAACATCAGTCATTAATGTTGAAGCATGGGGTAGTACTTCTTCAAAGACAGATGCCTTCTCTTCAACACTACAAGTTTCTAGCTTCTGCTGAATAAATTGACTCCCATGTTGGTCGGCGCTGATGTCAAAATTGGAAGATTAATTATTGGGAACAATACAACCATAGAGATAAGAGGGGCATAAATCAAAATAATCTGGTAGTCTTGCCTGAACTCAACAATGTGTCCAGAAATATCAGATAGTTCATATTTACGTGACTCGCTAGATTTCAGTTCCTCAAGAAATGAGGGATGTCTTTGACCATCGAACTTGTCCCGTCCTCTCTGCCCTTGCCATCCAGAAAAAGCACCTCCAATTCTAGGTGAGATGATTGGAAACCTCAAATTTCAGTTCTCCTTCCAGATGGGCTTGCACCAGCCAGAGGAGACCCTTGGTACACCATGCTACCCAAGGGAGAGGCGGGGTAGTGCATCAACACAGAAATGTTCTGGGGACTTCCATAATAATTTGGACTAGCAGTTCAACCTTTTTTGGTACGTAGGACATTAATTGACCCGGTTCTAAGAGCCTGAGGCCTCTGATCTGGTGCTTGTGACTGGGGCCTTAGTGCATCATCATTAGCTAGTGGGCTGCCCGTAGTACTTCCCCTAGATGCCATGGGATCATATTGACCCATACTAGCATATGCATCAATAGAAGGCTTCTGAAAATAGGACACATACATAGGATCCGGGAATGAAGGTTGAGTTGCTATCCCAAACTGACCATAGTATCTATATAGATTCTGCATATCAGCTATAGGAGTTATATTGCCTCCGGTAGTAACACCAAGAGTTCTAGGTCCAAAGTTTGGGCTGGCAGGATTCTCGATAGGCATAGGAATGGCACTATAAAGAGAATATCCAGCTACAAAAGGAGGAACATGTGATGTATTCAATGTATATCCACCCAAACTAAACTGAGAGAACAAGTTAGAAGGTTGCAAATTAGAATAGTAAGGATTTCCATAAGCAGCTTGAGTTGCATATAAGGCTGGTGCAATTCCATTAGACACTAGAGCATGCTGTACTTCAGATGATGATGGTTTTGGCTGGCCATGAGAAGATTGATCTGCCAAATTATTAGGGTGCTGTATGCCTTGATTAGTTAGCTGCAACTGACCCGTCTGAACTTGAAATGAGGTGCCTCGTGGTTGCACACTGCTTTGTTGAGGTTGCTGCCGTGCAAGTTGACTTCCGTGCCCATCATTGGATATCCTTAAATTCTTTGTTTCATTTTCAATATTGCCAATGCTTGCGCCATCCACATTACTGGATAAAATACGACTGTCCAAATTGGTAATTGAAGTGTTTGCTTCTCTATGCACAGGTGATATGGAGGATGGAATATATGAGGAAGCAGAAACATCTTTCATTGTGTTAGTTTCAGCTGGCTGGACGCCTGGAGTGGGTGTTCGCACATGAACACCAACAGTTGCTATTTTGGACTCTGCTATAGCCATGCCGATTGAAGAATCCCGTAAAGAGCTCAAGGAATCTGACTCTACTGGTTCAGTAGATACACGAGCTGATGGATGTAGCCGATTATTGTATACAGGTGAAGGAGTCCGAGGAAAATCTTCCTAGAATAAGAAAAATAAGGTTATCCATTACATGCAAAGAAAGAAAAATGAAATGACAGTAATTATGCATTAATAAGTTAAGCGTGCAATAAACTATTGCAGCAAACCGAGCACTATCACTAAGTAATTTTATAACGCAAACTGAACATAAGACTTTAATTGCATTATGTCAATCAACTCAAAATGAGTCCAAACCTGAATCAAATCCACAAGACTCTTATGACGGCCTTGCAAAGGAGATTTATACTGTCCAGACGCAAATGCAGAACCAGTTTCTTCCTTCCCATCTTCAGATTCCTCCTCATGAGTTGGGAGGGCAGGTCGAGACATAAACGATCCCTTGCTAATATCATCAAAGGACGGTGCTCTCCGATTTTCCCCAAATGAACCAATGTGGTGGACCAGTCTTTTGTTATCTCGGGACACAAGAGGCGGAGGTAGCCTTGGGTTTAAATTCACGTTGGAGTGATAATATGCAAGATATGCTGGATCAGCACGGAGTTGCTCTTCGTACTCAGGGCTTTCCACTGTGCTAGTTAAGTTCTCAAAGATACCTTCGAAGTTGGAGTTTTGACTCCTTAAATCACCAATGGCCAAACTAGAACCTTCCATGCTTGGGGGTGCACTTCCACTCCTATTAGGCCCAGTAAACTCTCTACCTCCACAAAAACCATGCCCTTGTAAAAGCAGCCCTAAATCCTGTGCAGCCATATTACTTGTCGATGAAGCATATGATGCAGCATCCTTACTAATGGGCCAGTTCCTGAATGTACTGCTTCCAACTAGTCTCAAAGGAGACTCTGCGGCCATGACACTCAGAATTGCAAATGTTTATAACAGAAGCCAGTAATGTCAGACTTCTCCTTGAATTGCCTACAAATAAACTCAATCACGTCAGTGACAAAGGAATGTGCCAAATCGGATTAATATTATTAGGGAGGACCCTGTAGCATTCCTGCTTCTTTAAAACAAACAACGCCAGGATCAGGGTTATGAGATATCACGTGCTGTTTTGATTCTCAACCAGGGTTAGACATCAGATTCATATTAACACTAAACAAATAATTGAGGAATATATTCTCTGGAGGCAGCTTGAAAATAGACTCTAACGACCAATTTATGGAACACATAATATTATTCATTACATTTATAAGGCCGGTCAAATTACAAGTTATCGACTACCTAAGCTGGCAGTTAGATTAAACTAGTATAAGAATTGCTTAAAGGAAAACAAAAATAATTAACATTCTAAAATCACTAAGGAAACTGGTCTTTCGACAACATAAAAATGTGAATTCAGCAAATTAAATAAATTATCATAAACTCATCCCAAGAAGCAAAAGAGTTTCTATCATCTTCGAGAATC
The DNA here is from genome assembly GCA_036321105.1 of Dracaena cambodiana. Classification (NCBI taxonomy): domain Eukaryota; kingdom Viridiplantae; phylum Streptophyta; class Magnoliopsida; order Asparagales; family Asparagaceae; genus Dracaena; species Dracaena cambodiana. The sequence goes on from JAYEPQ010000004.1 coordinate 26,423,033, forward strand.
CTGTTTGAGCTCAGTGAGTTTCCATAGTAAATTTCAATTTATCTAAAGCAGAGTTTCCACCGTTATGTAAAGTTAGTAAAGCTTCTATCATTTTCGGCCATTGCAACAACTCAAAGGAAGCCAAATAGAATATGAAGAGTATCCTGATGAAATTTCAAGATTGTAGCCCATTTGAAAATGGAATCAACCCTAGCATTAGCCAACTACAACACTCGTAAAAAAGTAAGGAGATGATGATCACAATTATAACCGAGAGAACAAGATAGCCACAGCTACATTATTCAACAATTCTCACCAAAATCACAATAAACGCCCCAAAACATTAAACAAATTGCAACCTTTCACTATATTGCCACTATCAATCCAAACTTTTTAAGCAAGAAATCAAATTCGAACTAATCATCACTAGCCCAACCAAACCCTAACCAGAAAACCCTCAAAGATCACCCATTATTTCATCCCAACCCCCTCAATCCATTAAGAGAGCAACAAACAATAAAAGAAATATGTAACAAAAAAAAAAGCAGAACCTTTAACTTTTAAACTAACCACAAAGCTCCAAGAACTCAAACCGACTCTCAAAACCCTAATATTTTTCCCAAAAAAGGTTGGAATAAATGGAAATTTAGCAGAGAGAGGGTTTTCACCAGCTCCTGCAGCTCAATAACAAACCCTAGCTCTCCAAATTCCCACTCCAACAACAACAACACCCATCACTACTGATTCCTTGGCTTTCCTCTCCTCGAAATTTCTTTCTTTTAATGGGAATTTTAATTGGAAAAAAAAATATTAAAATTTAAAAAAAAAATCCCAAGAGCTCTGGCTCTGCCTGAAACCCGAAATGTCGCTTCTAAAACCCTCACTTGCTGGGGTTTTTTTGCTTTCCAAATCCCCACTCCAACAACAACAACACCCATCACACAAGCTGATATTGACACAGTATTAGAACCCATATTGCAGACCCCCACCGAAGGTCCTAGCTCTGCAAGACGTCGTCAACCCATAAGGAAGCAACTCGCTTGGAAGCAACGAATTATATATATCTTTGAATTTTTGTAGTCTTGAATATCACTATATATATATATATATATATATATTTGAATTTTTGTAGTCTTGAATATCACTCTTTAATTAAATTTTTGAAGTTGCGAATGAATTGTTGATACGTAGAATTTTTGTTGCCGTTGTTCTTTGTCTTTGAAGCTATGAATGAAACTTTGATATTGTGTGTTTTGATATCAAATTGGGAGTATGAAACACGAATAAGTAATTATATTAGGGTATATTATTTATTTATCGTATTCCGGATTATACACACCGTATCAGGGTATCTCTGGCCATGTATCCCTGATCCAAAGTTACAGACCCGAATTATTTTTAGGTGATCCGGGACTGTAAACCCGGATCAAGGAGCCAGGGCTCTGGCTCCCTGTCCAGGCTAGCAAGCTCGGATCAATTTGGTTGATCCGGGGTTGCTAACCCGGATCAACCGCATTGATCCGAGCTGGCTAGCCCGGACCGGGAGTCAGAGACTCTGGCCCCTCGATCCGGGCTAGCCAGGCCGGATCAATGCCACCCATCCGGAGCGGCTAGCCCGAATGGGTTGGCCTGGTCCAGGCTGGCTAGCCCGGATCAGGGGGCCAGAGTTTGGCCCCCTGATCTTCCCCGTAGACCCACAAAAGTTTTTTTTTCTATTTTCTAGGGGTTTACAATGAAATAATCGATTTAAGCTAAATATAGACTTTAATTTCCGTGATTGTTTTACTAAAAAAAGCTAATATTAAAGAGAAATGGAATTTGGATTCTGAAATGGAATTTTTCTTGCCTTTTTTTCTCTGCCTCTGCTCTGCTTTCTCCCTCTGCTCTGCTTTCGCATGGGAAAACAAAGGGGGCGCTGGGAGGATGAAGGAGGAGATGAAGGAGGGGTAATTTTGGCCAAAAAAATTGATGGTAAAATGGTAAATAAAGTGAACTTTTTAAGTGGGCTCACTGGGAAATATGATGTGCCCATCTAGAAACTCCTCCCAACTCCAACCAAACAAACACACCAGATTTTAAAACTTTTTCCAACGGAGGTAGTAAAAATCCACGCCGGACTCGAACGCCGCAGAACCTTCCAGAGAGACTGTGATCACATAATTCCCTTTTTAAGCATCCTTCGGCCTTTCGAGAGTCAACAAAAACCGCGGCCCATTAAAACAGAAGACAGACAACACCCCACCCCCCTCCCCATTTAGTTTAGACCCCCTCAAAATCCCCCAAACTTGTTGGAGATCCTCAAATTCGATCCCACATTTCCATTTGTCCTATCTTTTTCTCTTTGATTGATTGAGATATTGGATCGATGGCGACGGAGGGCGGCGAGGTGGTGGAGAAGCAGTCGTCGTACAGGTATTGGATGAGGGAGACCAGGGAGGACGCCGCTCCGCTGCCGGTGCCAAAGAAGCTCACACCGGAGGACATCACCAAGCAGTTGTAGAGCAATACCAGTTCCCTCAGATCTGTTTGGAATCAAGTCTGATTCCTCTCGATTCTCTCTTTTCATTTCCTCCCTGAAAATTTCATCTTTCGTTGTGGTTTATTGGAACTGTACGGTGAATTTTGAGATTTTTATGTAGCAAAGTATATGACAATGTTCAGGACGAAGTATTTGCTTGCCAAAAAACCTAATAATGATGTGGAAGCTAATAGCCCAGTTGTAATGATTGCTAATAGTTTGGTTGACTCTTGCAACTTTCAAACCAAACTCAGAGTTTTGACTGTTTTTGTGCTTGAGAAGTTGTTGTAAGAAATAATAATTGAGGGCAATGATGTTGGTAGTTGATTGCTTTTAGAGATGCTCATGTATAGATATCAAACGTGGGTTTTGTCTGTAAGCAATGTGTGAAGAAATAATAGTTTGTTCTCTGGGAGATCAGGAGTATCGAAGAGTTACCTATATCTTTCTTGAGGAGAATGTTGCTTCTTCTTCTTCTTTCCCCCAGCATTGAGTTTTGTAGTATGTGGTTCTTCAAATAAGTATTCCTGTAGGAACTTATACAACAACAACAACTAAGCCTTTCATCCCAAGTATTTGGGGTAGGCTACATGAACCAAAAAATAATCACGTCGGATCGATCACTTTGATAGTCCTTTTCCATTTATTTCTATCAAGTAATATCTCCTCATTTAAACCTCTACAATCCATATCTTTTCATATCACCTACATCCATATATGCTTCGGTCTTCCCTTCATTCTTTTAACTTATCCTACATTGATAAACTCCCCTCGTCGAACTGGTGTATTTATAGGCCTACATTGCATATGACCAAACCATCGTAATCGGTTTTCTCGCATCTTCTCATCGATGGGAGCTACACCTACCTCAACACGAATATCTTCATTTCTCACTTTATCTCTTCTAGTGTTGCTGCACATCCAGCGAAGCATACTCATCTCTGCTACACTTATTTTCTGTGAATGACGTTTCTTTATAACCCAACATTCCGTGCCATATAATAAAACTGGCCTAATAGAAGTCCTATAAAATTTTCTCTTCAGTCTTAACGAAATATTACGGTCGCATAAAACTCCCGTTGCCCTCCTCCATTTCAACCAGTCAGTTTGTATTCTATGGTTAATATTATTATCGATCTCTCCATCATTCTGAATAATAAAACCCAAATACCTAAACTGACTGCTCATTTGTATCTCTTGCCCATCCAGTTTTACAGCATTATAGTCTATGATCCGTCGTTTACTAAATTTACACTCCATATACTCTGTTTTAGACCTACTCAATTTAAAACCTCTGGATTCTAATGTATGCCTCCATAACTCTAGCTTGGCATTTACCCCTGCTCTTGTCTCATCAACTAAGACAATAGCATACACCAAGGTATCTCATCCTGAATAGCTCTAGTAAGTTTATCCATCACTGTAGCAAATAAGAACGGGCTCAATGCAGATCCTTGATGCAATCCAATTATGATAGAAAAATCACTTGTTAAACCACCACATGTTCTGACATTAGCCACTACTCCATCATACATGTCCTTAATTATATCGATATACTTGATGGGAACTCTTTTCTTTGTGGCTTCATGTATATTCCTTCAGGAATATAAGCTCCCGAAGGAACTTATATTCTTGATAATCATGGCTTCACGTATTTTTCCATTGCCATTAAAAGTGGAAAGTGTGTTACTCATCACAGTATGCCCTTGTATAGTCACCGTGGTCATATAACTATCCCATGTTTTTGTTGCATTCTACTAATGTATGAACACTCAATTTGCACATTAGCCATTATCTTACACATCTTTTTTCGTTGGTTACATGATAGATGTTGTGGTTAACATCTCAGTTACACTGTGTTATTTAGTTACCACTGCGAAGTTGCTTGTTAATTAAGTAATACATCAGTTACTAACTTATTGTTCCTATATTTATTCATATACACTTCTTTTTTTCTAATTCAATTTTTATGTTGCTGTAAATTTTTTTTCCCTTATGTTGATAATATAAGACATCATTATCTTGCCTATAAGTCATTTTTATCATTATCTTGCGTATAACTTACATCATTAGTTGTTCTCCGTAGCCTCTGTTGATTGAAAACAGTATTGAAGTTGTCATTGTCTAAGAATAGTGTCCATCATACCTTAATGTAGTTTCTTCTAACTTTTGATTCTCTTTGCTCATTTTGCATTTCTTCTCCTAATCATGCCTTCGTCTATGATGCTTCAAGGCACAGTTGAGGTACATGTACCTTCGAGGAGTACATAGTGGTAGTGAATGAAAAGGCTAAATTTTTTTCTTCTTCCATGTGTTAGGTCATGTGCAAAGAGTTTGCATGCACTTTAGCCGTGCTTTTTTGTAATAATTTTAGCGTATTGTCTAAACTGCCTATGGAAGGTTCTTAGCATGCCTCTTTACTTCAAATATAACGCACTTTTAAGGATCGAACATGCTAACAAGTCTCACCTTGATGTCATGATGATTTATTTGGGCATAAGAATTATTATTAGTATTACTATTTTATGTAAACTCTGCTTCCTCTGCAACCATCCTATTTTGGGGTTTAAAGTTTAGAATTTTGGTTGGCTTCTATTTGTTAGTACCATAATGCTTGATTTTATGGTTTGTGCAAAAAAGGAAAAAAGTTATGGGGATCTATAACTCATGCACAACTCATGGGAGACTCAATATTGAACTTTATTTATTATTATGTACATGTCTACAGTGGTATCACATACCAACAATGTTCTTTTCCTTGAAATTACCAACGTTTATACTATGGACCTCTCTAACTAGGGAATTGTCTTTTAGTGTCAGGTATGTACTTGTTCAGAAGCAGGTACATATATTGGGTTGAGAAGTAACTGAATAAGCTTGAATTTTATATCACTATCTATTCAAGAACTTTGTCAACATCATTAGCCAATTAGACATCCCTACAATAGAATACATCATTGCTAATTGGGATTAACATGATAAGTACTACATAATAGGTACCATGATAAATACTACCTTTTGCATGTCAAGTGAGTTTAGTTTATTAGGTGGAATTTCCTCAGCACCCCTTCCCAACACACAAATGCTCACACATACCCTGAAAGAACCGACATGCAAAAAAGAAATAAAGAGAAGGGTCTCTTCTATTCAAAACCAAGCTATATCCTTGTTATTGAAAAATGGGGAGGGACTCATGTCATGTCTCTGCGATCCTGCTGGCTTTATATTTTTATGAATGCAGTACTTATAAGAAAGCACAAAAAAGGTTCATATTCAAATTCTAATAATTAAAATTCAGAACATGAATGATTCCAGTTCTACACATGGAGAAAGGATAACTAAAACCTAGTTCAAAATCAGCTTGAAGGTAGACTCCAATGTGAAAAATAGCTGCATTATGCACCTTAGTTCTTTTCACTTGAAACATTCCGACTTCAGGTTACTTCAATTGTCTTTTCAGCTAGCACTCAGCCCCATAGATTTGGTAGAATGATTCTGTGTTGTTGAGACATTATCAACTTCACCTAGATTGAATTTCGAGATTCATAAGGAAAGATGCTTGCACTAATTGTACTGATTAATTTGCCAATTCAATTCATTATAGCATTAAAAATACGCATTTCGAACATGGAGTTCTGGCCCAGTTTGCTTTAGTATGGGCTTGGCCACTGCTTATAAGATTCATTATGGTTCGACTGACTGCGTTCTCTTCTTCCTGCTTATCCTTTTAGGTTCTTTTTTTTCCCTCTCTTTTGGCTGATTTTACGAAGAACCAGTTGAATTAGTGACTTGTTGCTTACTTCTGCAATGTTTTTGCATCCTTCTGAGTAACAATGGGTTGCTCATGTCTGTAGGCTGGGACATGGGAGGAAAAGAACCTTAATACATGGGCAAGCAATAGAATCAAGGTTTGGTATTATATCTTATCAGATTTCCATCTTAACATTATCTGGGGCTAGGAAGTTATTTTCAGATTATTTTGTGCATGTGCATTTGCATGCTTTTCCATGTGGGTTATATTACTTAAAACTAGTATGGATTGCTTTGCTATTTTTGGTCTGGAATTGCAGGAGCTTCTTAGTTCGTTGGGCACATTGGAGTTCTCAAGTGAGAATGCAAATATTGATTAAGTGTCCAAATGCTTAGGAGACGTAAGTACATCTGTACTACTCATGATCTGTCTCAATGAAATATTTAGAGTTTAAGAAATATTTATATTTAAGCTCCACTTTGTACATGAGAGTAACTATTTATTTGGCAATGAGGAGAGAATAAACTATTTTATTGCCTAGGAAATTTGCTTGCCATTTTGAGGTGTCAAATTATTTTTTTAGAAAATTGGGTAGGAATAGCTATGGCTTGTTCACAGTTCATAGTTTACAAGTTGGTTAATTATATATCATATTCATTGGCAGCATCAACATTGTCAAGGCCGTTCTGCGCTGGAATGGGGTTGTCAATAGGTGCTACTTTTTGCTGAGAAGGATCTTGAAAAAAATCATTTAAACCTAGCAGGTTAGTTAAGCAAGTAGAATACTGTACAAATTGGTCATGCAGTTTAAGTTCATGCAATCCAGCGGTTCTGGAAATAGACTGACAATTTTGAGAAGGGAATGACAAGGTAAATTCTCTGCCAAGAAGTTGCATGAGACAAGGCTAGGAGCCAAAATCTATCAGACATATGGTAGCACTTTAGAACAGAGATGGGTTGGTGTTGTACTTTTGGTTAGCGTAAGCGACATGGAGTCTGATGCAAGATGAGCATTTGATAGTCAGTACCAACTTGTGTTTGAGCTATAATGTTTTTGAATATGACAAAAATTTTACAAAGCTTAAAATGGTTTTCCTTTTAATTTATTATATTTGCAGGAGCATAGCACCCATGGTAAGTAAGAGGGTGAAAATATGGAACAAATATCTGTATTAATGGCTTAAGTAATCAGATTACTTATTTCCTGGTGAGTGGTTCTAAATAAGGACACGCAGTTGTTTTCCTGCTAGGATGCTTTGGAAAAGGGTATATGTTGAGACTACGAGCCTGCGAAGTAGGTAATGGATAGAATTGTGGATTAGCTACATACAGTGTCAGTACGAACACATTAAAGCTGGCTGGTTGAAATGGAGGAGTGCGATAGAAATTTTATACAACCGTAGCATTCCGTTAAGACTGAAGGGGAAATTTCATAGGACTACTATTATGTTAGCTTTATTATATGGTACGGAATGCTATAAAGAAACATCATTCATAAAATATAATATAACAGAGATGTGCATGCTTCGTTGGATGTGTGGCAATACTAAGAGAGATAAAGTGAGACATGAAGATATTAGTACTAAGAGAGGTGTAGTCTCCATCATAGAGAGGATTGGAGCAAATTGCTTATGATGGTTTGGTTATGTGCAACATAGGCCTACAAATGCACCAGTTCGACAAGTAGAGCTTATCAAGATATGACAAGTTAAAAGAGCAAAAAGAAAACCGAAGAAAATATGGATGGAGGTGATACGAGAAGATATGGATTCTAGAGGTTTAAATGAGGAGCGATCCGGCATGATTATCTTTTGGTTCATATAACCTACCCCCAAGTACATGGGATAAGCGAAAATATTATATTTCAGTCGTTTAAAATGTTTCCATTTTAAGGAAAATATAGAAAGTGGTGCACAAAAAGTTACCAGTATATGACAAAAGTGAGTAATACCGTGATACTTTGAAGGTGTTTTGGCACTTTTGAGTCCATATGATGAATATCAACATAAAAGAGAAAAAAATGGTCCAAGTTTTTGAGATTGAGAAGTACCGACATATAGTCGCTTGGAAAAGGAATCAAGACAATTGATGTCTTTAGCCTAGAGCAATATTTTAAAAAACACATTTTGACTTTTTGTTCCGAATTCATTTGATGTGCATCTTCCATTTGTAAATATCATATTAACGTTGATGTTCGTGGGACGCATTGAAGATTTATGTCATATTACTGTTAGAGTGATCTTGCTGTTAATGTTCAACTGATCTGCTTACTTAATTTTTCCTCAATTGACCCCTAGCATTCTTCTTTATTCTAGAAGTTCAGCATACATATTATTCTTATATGTTACATGTCACTTACCTCTCACATAAGCTCTTTCTTCTACATCTTTCGCTGTGTGAGGAGAGTTGTATTTGCATCATATGTTATATCACAATTTATGTGCATCCATTGATGTGATCTTGAGAACATTTACATTTGCCCTTCTGTTCTTTACGATATATGATTCTTTTGTTATGCTGCATTTGAAATAAAGAATGAGTTGGCTTGGGCCCTTTTACCAGCAAAATGTTCTAGAATGCTATTCACTAGCAATCAGTTCGACGCACTTCAGTCAGTCTAGTTCTATTCTGCAACTCAAATCCTACTGGTTCTCAAGGTTTATTTATGCTTAATTCTGGGAGGTTCATTAGTTTTGATTCAATTCATATCCTCTGATTGAGAAACTTGATAAACAATTGTTGTTTCCAAAGATTTTCATGTCCTTTTCTTGGACATTTTTGAAGGTAAAAAATGATTTAGTTTCTATATGGCTTATACTTGCTATTATCAATCAGGTCGTCCTATGACAAACTCTCGTTTCAGATTTTGCCCTTCCAAGTCAAATTGCTTTCCATGACAGGGTCGTACTTTCCATGACAGGGTCGTACTAGCATCACACAATTGAAAAATCTCAGTTTTGTTGCTAATTATTTAGGCCTTTCTATTTGTGCAGGCATTCTTGGTCACAGTACGGAACAAAAAAAAAGTTAGATATACATATGAATTAACATTGAAATTCAAAGGTATAGATTATGTTGTGCCGCCTGATAGATCAGTAGTTACTTGCTATTTATTTTGTCGTCTTTAATTGTTTTCTTATTGGGTTGACGGTAACGGAAATAGGGGAATGGCTAATTAAAGAGGAGAAAAAGAGGATTAAGGGGCATTTGGATATTCCTGAATTTTCATTTGGTGAACTAGATGACTTACAGGTACAGATCGCCATATAATGCTATTGTTATTCCTATTTTTTTTTTATAAGAAATAGTGGCAATGGAAACACAGTTTAGAATTAGATGTGTTTAGAGCATGTGTGTGGTGTTTGCTGATCAAGTATGGCCAAAAACAGTAAAATGTTCTAATGGCTCCAAGCATCTCATATGTACTGTTTTGCCTTCGATGGTGGCTTGCAGATTGAATCTAGGCTCAGTGACGATACAGATCTTAGTGCAGATGACAAAATGCGGATCAGGAAAGATGTGCAGTCATTTTTGGCCCCCATCCGCCGAAGCTACTGGAATTCGAACAGGAGCTTAAGGATATGTGGCTCTCACTAATTACTATGGTGTTGCTGCTGTTTGCCTTCAGTGCCATGCCAGGGCTTTAGAGAACAAAATAACAATGGCAATCTAACAATCTAACACAATGAAAAAACTATGTCAACTAGTGTTGAAATATGCATGTGACCTAATATCCCTTTTTTTCTTAAACTTGTTGGTAATTGTGTAAATGGATTACAATCTGAAGCAATTAAAATCTCATGGTTCAATTGGCGATACCATGTCCATCCTGCTCTCTGGACATGAGATTGTCAAACTTTAGGCTTATTAGACAAGGCTAGCTAGGTATCTGATACGGTGTCCATGCCATGTCCCTGGTGTGTCTGTGATGTGCTGGACACTATCTTGGACATGGTACGACAACCTTAGAGAAGCTTCTGTGCTCTATAGCTACTATGTCCTGTGGTTTGTATGCATCAGCAATGAACACATTGTTGCCTTCATATTTCCTGCTTGAAGGGGTCGTAACAATTAGCAGTCAAAACTCACTGGCTATAGCTATAACTATTGTTTTTGTTCTCACATATGCTGTCTGGGTTGATGTATGGTTTTCCGCGTACTCATCTGGTGTTGCTTTTCATGATAGCAATCCTTCTGTGATGTTTCTGCTTTTATTAGTTTTATATATCTATATCAAACATTTGAAGTTTGCAAAAAATTAACGGTTCCGTTTCTTTTAGGAATTTTTGAATCTTTTTCTTTATTTACAGGTACAAGTTCCTGCCTCGGGCTCTGAAACAATAGAATGCGGTGTATGCCAACACCCCTTCCTTGTCAGTGCTCATTGATTTGATTTGCACGCTTCATTATTCTATAATTCCACTGAGCTTCAGAGATGTTTTTATTTGTATAAATCTTGACTTTTGATGGGACTATGGATCTATCTGAATAATTTTTGACTGGTTTTGCATAGAGTATGGGGAGCTAGTGTCAAAAGATACTGTCATGTGTTTGTAAGCTTGCCTAAAGCTGTAATATAAAAAGAGAGCAAGCTGTTTTTTGCGGGGTCTTGTGGGGTGTTACTTGATGCGATCATTACATATCTGTCATGTGTTTGTAAGCTTGCCTAAAGCTGTAATATAAAAAGAGAGCAAGCTATTTTTTGCGGGGTCTTGTGGGGTGTCACTTGATGCGATCATTACATATATAGATGATTTCTTACCTTTTAAAAGAGTTGAAGTTTATATATATATATATATATATATATATATATATATATATATATATATATATATATATATATATATATATATATATATATATATATATATATATATATATATATATATATAATGTTGACATTTGTAAGATCTTATAGCTTATAGGGAGGCAAATGTGGTGTGGTGTGGTTTGGAAATGTGATGGTGGTTGCAATAAGTTTATGTAGCTTTCTTTCTGTAAAACTAGTTCTTGGTGTGTTGCACGTGCATTGCTTTTTTATGTTGAGAATTATTAAAACTAAAATTTAATACTTTTTGTGGGTTTTGTATGGAAAATTGTGAGCTTAACATGTATATTCCAGTGAGGGTCATGAGTTCCTGAGCAGTATGTAGCTGCAATAATAGGTGATCACACATGAGGGCTGCTGAACATATTTTGCCCCAAAGAATGCTGCTGCACCCTCTTCTGAGTTATAGTAGTAGAGATAAAGCCCTAATTAGTCCAGCTGACTGAAAGTTGAGTTGTCATTTTCCTCATCTTTAGTATGTAATTCCTTGGTTAAATTAGACAGATGCTCCTTAGGTCATACAAGTGATACCCAATATAGCCTATTGTAAACCAACAAAATGGGAAAGAGACATTCTTTACTTCTTTACATTTTACTAGAAGACCATTCAAAATTTAACATGACGGTATATGTTTGGTTTACATGATTTGGGGGGCAATCTGGATTTATGGTTTAACTTATCAGTCTCTACCTAAAATAGAAAATAATAATAATAATAATAATAAACCTTCTGCTTCTTGTTCACATCCTATAGGAATAGGCTTATGAATAGTTTTGAAGTTACGGAATAGTCCATAGTCAATAAACTGATTTATGAATATTCGTATCACGCTCTTAATTAGGATCTTACATGCCCATACCCTACCACATGATTATCTCTTACTATAATTATTCAATATCTAAGCCAGAAGATTCTTACTACAGTTATGCAATATCTAGTCGGCAGTCTGCATATTGTGTAGTAGACTAGAGATGATTTCGTGTGTGATGCTCACCAACTTGAGCGCATGAATGCTCATGTTGATTGGATGCAAGCTTGAAGAGCTGGGATCGACATCGTAATTTGGCAAATTGGCTGGCTATGGTAACATAGATTTTCTATACCAAAATTGGTTTCAGAATCAAACCATGTGAAATGGCTAACTTAGCTGTGTATTCCAGTAATCCAATCTGTATGACCAAATCGATCCAAAGGAAGCAAGTGGCTTAAGCTTCGAAAATTATTGACTGAAGCATCTGTTGTACAATAAATTGGCTATTTGACTTCTCATTCCATATTTTTGCTCCGAGACTTGGTTGAATATGGATGGATCCATGCTACAAAAAGAAGCTGGTAGCCAATGACTCATGACAAATTTGATTCGGAACCATCAATCAACTTGGTAACAAAATCAGATGAGTGTGGTTAACAAGTTTTAACTTGAAACAAATAACTGTCATCGTAACCAGACACACTAAATATGACAGCCCCAAACAACATAGGTGGGCCCAAGTGTGTGTCCCAATAAAAGGATAGGGTGTCACCGAAATACATGATATACAAAATATAACATAATTAAAGGGTACTAATATATAACATGAATCATGACGTCCATGGATCAAGTAACAAAGTATGCCAAATACAACAAAAATAATATGGTACATAGTGTGCATGACATAACAAGAATGCCAAATATAATAATAATCATATAGTACATAGTGTGCATGATATAACAAGATCAAATGACAAGGTATATCAAATGTAACAAAAAATCATATGATATCGGTTTCCACACGAATCAGATAATGCGTCGTTAGGTGAATTTAGATATCCCGTACATACCCGGGACCACGGCTCAAGCACCAAGTTTCACACGAATTGGATGGCACGTCGCTAGGTGAAGTTAATATCCTGGGAATACCCAGGACCACGGTTCAAGCACCGGTTTCCACACCAACCGGATGGTATACTGCTAGGAAAATTTAATAAGAATCATATGGTACCGGTTTCAATGCAAACTGGATGACACGTAGAGAGGCGAATTTAGAAAGAAATGGTATCGGTTTCTACACAAACCGGATGGAACGCCGATAGGTGAATTTAACAAGAATCATATGATACCGGTTTCCATGCAAACAAGATGGAATGCCTCTAGGTGAATTTGGATATGACTATAAACGAACACAATGTAATATACCGGTATCAATGCATCAAGGATGTCATATATATGAATATGAAAGAATATGAATGACAATATTTGCAAATGCAAGAGGGATAGAACATATTCACGTGCGTGAGCTATCATTTCCAAGTAAGAATAATATGTAAAAGTAATAATATATACAAATTAACATGTGTGCATGTATGTCATGTTTCGAATCAAGTAGTGTATGCACGAACGTGCCTTGTATGCCAAGATATGAGCTATGGAAGATCTGAATCACCATGTAGAGGTAACAACAAGAGTGATTGAATATGCCTACGTATCAATAAATCAAGAGGTCTATACATGGACATGTTATATGGGTTTATGTTGCTGCAACTTAGTAGGCAGTCAAACTTTCCAGGTCTTATTTGACTAGCACAAAATAGAATTAGAGGCTTATTAGTAAAGTTGTAGAGAACTCAATTAGCTTTCCAATGAATCTTGAATGAGCTCAATTAGAATTTTAGAATAAAAATTATAGTCATTTTACTATGGGCATGGTGCTCCTGCTATAGACCTGATATAGCCATGACTTTCATATTTGATTTGACCAAGATAACATTAAATTTAGAGTCTAAAATTTTCATCAGCCCTAGATAATTCAATTAACTATCTAATAAAACTTGAATGAGCTCAATCGGAGTCGTAAAACAAAAGTTATAGCCAATTTACTATGGCTTCCTACTGTTGTGCTGCTAATCAGATCAGTACCAAATAGTGACCTTCCAGGCTATTTTTGATTGGGTAAATGGCTATTTGGATCCACCATAGTTGGATAGAATGTAGATTAGTGGATCATACTTCTAATAACACTTGAATGAGGTCAATCGGAGTTAAAATGCAAAAGTTATGACAGTTCTAAGGTGGACTTTTGCATAGGTCTGGGTAGCATTACGTTCTATGCATGCATAACATGCACGGGGTGATACAGGCAGTAAAACTCAAGCTACATGCTAGTTTGAGTATATATAATCATGAAATTTAGTTCATAATATATCTGAAATCACATGAAAAGAAATTATTTTAACAAATTGCATTTTTGAAGGGTTTGAGAATGTATTCTTGCCTCTTGTTAAACTAAAATCGGATATTAACCGATATTAATGCAATTCCTCCTCAAAAGTGAAGAAATCCCCAATAATCACACTAAGGATTAAGGGCATAGGCTAGAGAAGGTTTTCAATGTTGCTGGAGAAGCTTAGAGATGATTTGAAGTGGCTAAACTAAAGAACAAAGCTCAAAGAGCAATTTAATAAATTTTCAGCCCACTCACAAGCTGAATATTTGGCAATTTATTTAAGAAAAATTAAGAGGGAATTTAATTAAGGTAAGATTTTCTTTCCTTCTTTTTTTCTTCTTTTCGTTTTTCTTTTGAAGAAAGCCATTTAATTAAAAAAGACTTATTTCTTTTTACAAGCCTATTCTATTTTGGTCTAGAAAAACAAAATTTTGTGGATAAAAAGGATTTAAATGAATTAAGTTTGTATGTATTGGGTCAGTGGAGAAAGAGTTGGATAGTACTGATTAGGCATAGACATTCACATTTATTAGAAACTTTTATGTTTCTTAATTGCTTGCTTCTTAGTTTTTTCAGGAGGGTTCGACAATTGTGGAGAATTAAGAGAGGGAGGGTTTCCTCTTTCTACTTTGTTTTGTGAGTGGGAGTTGTCGGTTCCATCTCCTATCTGTGTTCTTTTCTTTTCTTAAAGAAAAATTCAAAAACAAAGGCGGTAACTATATCTCTTATCTACTTTTAGCAGTTGGACTTCCGGACGGCAATGTGTCCTAGATCAAGTGGCATGACCCCTCTCCATTTGCGAGAGGTTCGAAGTTCGACTCCTGACTCAATTTGGATAAAATTGGAAAAAATATGCGTGTGACTTTGACTAGTCAACATAAAAAAGTTGGACTTCTGACCCGAACATACAGTAGCACATACCTTGAGTGGAAGAAACTTGGCAAAGGGCATGTGATTACAAAATAAACTTTTATTGGACTCTAATACCTAATCCTTAAACCCATTCATCGTAAATTGCCGGGCCATGTCAAAATCATTCACTCCTTAGCCTATGATTTGTGAGCGAGTGCGCACATCATTTACCACAAACATTTAGGTACGTGTTGGGTTTACCGTGCGTGTTATCTTAAGACAATTACCCAAGCGTACCCACTCACGAAAACTGAGAGTATTCTATTAATTAAGCTGGTTCAAATTACTAATTGCCTAGGCTAAGAATTGTGCCATGACCAACTTACTGAATACGATGTATGTTAGATTGATTTTTTACATGTTTTTACAAATTTGATTTCATTTAATTACAATGAAACGCTTATTTTTTTTAGCTCAATAGTCAATGCATTTAAATTTAATTATGAAATTCATAACTTTGATCTTTTGAATCTGCATGATTAGTTTAGCTATAACAATGGATTTGATTGAACCAGCTTATAATACTAGATATTAAGTTCATACCATATTGAATTGGTGCCATGATACCTTTAATATTCTGCAGCCCAAAATCATGGCCTATTATTCCGACATAGTCATTATGGCCATGATTCTGCTAAATTTACTGATTTTGTAACAAATTTGTCTACCATCATATATTATAAACTGTCAATTATAAGCTTAGGCTAAATAATATACAAGAAAGTGTATATATAGCTATCTGGACATCTGTTACATCTGTAATAATATAATCCAATGACCATCGGACTACCACTATCATGGGTAATCTAAAATCAAGTTTGGATTTTTGTTCATTAACGGTTTTATTTTAACTTGACAGAAAACATTTGGGAACTTGGACTCAAGTCGTTTAGAAATGATTGTTAGGAGTAATTGTTAACTTGACTATTATGACTGAGCAATTACGAGAGATTGAATCATTTCTGTTAGAGGTGAAAGCTTAGCGTGATAGGAGATTGGCCTTATTCGGACTTTTAGCAAGCCCTCAACTATTAACGGATTTGATTTGTATTTACCAACTATCATTTGAGTTGGGCTAGTGATGCTAATTACCTCAACATTATAAGTTGTCGAGAATTTTGTTTGGGCTTTTCCTCTTCCCTTTGCCTTCACAACTTTGGATAGTGATATATCCTTATAATTGAATAAGGATAATGTTGTGACATATTTGTCATGGGATTTTTACCAAACCCCAGTTATCAACAGATTTGATTAGTATTTACCAATCGCCATTTGCATTGGGCTAGTTATGCTCTCTCCCTTAGTATGATGAGTTGTCGAGTATCTTGTTTGGGTTTATATGTCAAATATTTCCTCTTTCTTTTGCTTAAGCAGTATTGGGTGATCATATGTCAAATATTTCCTCTTCTTCATTTACAACAACAACACCACCAATTAAGCCTTTTATTCCAAGTATTTGGGGTAGACTATATAAATCAAAAGAGAATCACGCTGGCTCGATCACATTAATAATCCTTCTTCATTTAAATAAGCTTGGATTTGGGGATGGCGGGGGTTGGTGGCGGGGAGCGGAGTTGGGGGTGGTGGGGGTAGGAGAGAAATCGCTTAAAAAAGAGTAAAAGATAAAGAAATTCTAAATATTAATTACCAAAGTCTTGGGTAAGGAGTCCTTCCACCTTCAGCATTAGCTATGATTTGGTAAAGGTCGTAGTAAAAATAGGCCATAATTACTAGAACCAACGCTTCTCTAAGAAACTGGCCATGATTTTAAAACCAACTTCTTTAAGAAACTGGCCAAAAAGTAAGATAAAATGGGCCAGAGAAAAAGTTTTGCCAGTTTCTTAACAGATTATTACTATAAAGTCATAATCTATTATAGTTTTAACCAACTTCTAAATATTAATCCGACGTAATAATTATTCAACTTAAGCAACTTCTAGGATAAGCTTATTTATTTATGTATGGTAACAAATTAAGCGCAACTTTAACACTCTTCGGTCATGACCTTCATGTTTAGTCAAGGATAAGGGTTTTAATTATCATGAATAATTTCAATATCAAGCTTGAGTAACTAATCCTTTGGAATTCGGGGTTCCAACTTTTATACTATGATATGATGCATCTACCATTAAATAATTTCTTGTGTTACTCTATAGTGATCGTGTTGACTAATTCAGCAATTTAAAATAAAACATTAGCCAACTCCGATTTATGTGGTATACATATGCAATTTTGGTGCAAATTTTATGCTGCTGAGTATTCTTCAAGTTTTAACTGGTGCAGATCATGAAGTAAATTATCCTAAGTTTGCTGGATGGACATTAGTAATCATTACCTTGTAAGTTTACTGTACTTACAATGAAAATTGTACTAATAATCACACATAGTTATCTATAGCTAAAAGTAATTGATTACAAATAAGGGATTAAACGATGTGATTGTACGTATCAATAAACATAATTAAGCATTCCCATACAGAAAACTTCTTAAAATTATATAGCACTGCTCTTTACAATACAGAAAACAAATATATATTTTGTATATAATATATTTATAAGAAATTGTACATTATGATATTCATGATTATAATCATGAATACGTTTAATGTAATAAAGGTATTGAACAATTTATGATCATGATGATAATAGTTTGTGAAACCACTTCATATTGTGTTCGTAATATGAAGTGTACCGATTGATATATTTATCCTTGTATATATGAATAGATATACAAGGATAAATATATTTGATAATGTACATTATCCTAACCATGATATATTAATGTATTTTCTATGTGAATACAGTATAATGTACGATATCATATAATTATTAATATATGGTAATTGGGCACAATCTAATATAGATATTAGATACACCATTTAATTTATATTTGGATATAATATGTGATATAGATTATACATATATTTTATTACAATATACGTATAATCATGCATGCCATTTGTACTAATCACATCGATAACTATATAATTATTTAACATATTTATAAGAAATTGGTATCAATAATAATCATTTGTTTATACGTTGAATATAAATAAATTTACATATATTTTTCCACAAATGGCATTCATATCATGATTATATTCATGATTATAATCATGATTTATCATATATATGATAAATCATATGAAAAGAGCTAAATTAATATATCCATATTATTACTCTTTATAAAGTCAACATTTGCTTAGTATATACACCATTTAATTTTATTATATATCCATATAAAGCTATATTTAATGATATGTATATATTCATGTACTAATATTATGGATGTATACTTCTATTGCGCTATGATATTATCATACAAAGTTAAATAATTACCATTTAAATATTATCATAATTATTAATATATAATTAATAAGTGTATGATAATATATGGTGTTAGCTCTATATCAGAGCTAACACCATATATTATTTTCATATAATATATAACTATAAGTGATATATTATTATTTTAATTTGCTAGACATGGATATGCATATATTTAGCTATTGTAAAGAGCAGTGCTATATAATTATATTGTAAATTATAGGAAATATTAGTGAAATATAAGTATGTATATACCAAACTTAGTATAATTTACTTCAAACTTAGTTATCATTAAATGGTACGTTGATATAGAGCATTGATATACGTATTAACTTTGTATGATATTATATTGATATAATATAATATCATTTATACGTCTGGAGAATATATCATGATTGTACAATAGCTAAATATATATTTAGCTATTGTACAATATAGTATTTTCGATGTTATAATTTATATATTAGAGTATATTTAATAGAATTTACATAAGTATAAATATAATTTGCCATATAATACTTATAACTTATATAAGTACCATGATCTATATTTACCCTATTATTACATTTATAATAAAACATATGACAACAGATATTATTAATTACACAAATAATATATTGATATTACTAACATCCATTTGATGTAAATCGAGTGGATATGTTAACTATATAATTTACAATTCATCTAGTATTCACTTTACATAATTGTCCTGGTAACTTAGTTATCATTAAATGGTACATATAAATGGTACATATGGTTTTGAAATTATAATTAGGATTATCCATATAATTTACTTCTATTGCGCTATGATATTATCCCTATCAAGATAATAATATGTTCATTGATAGCTCTATATCAATGTACTATTGTGTCGTTAAAACTTACGTATATATATATATATATATATATATATATATATATATATATATATATATATATATCGCTTAAATTAAATGGTGTATATGCCAGGTGACTTTATAAAGAGAAATAATATGGATATATTAATTTAGCTCTTTTCATATATTGTAACGAATATATGAAAAGAGCTATTCCGGTTATTTCATATTATAATACATTACAGTTCCAATATAATAATTGATATTTTTAGATATCAATTATGCTACTCATAATTGATATCTACATTAAATATAATTTAATAAAATTGGATTATTATTTCTTAATTATAATACTATTGTTTCCACATTAAATATACAGATATTTAAGCCCTCTGACAAAATATTTATTTAATATTTTAATACGTAGGGTCTATCAATGAACATATTATTCATATAGAGCTAATATATTAAGTATGCCCATACAGAAAACAGATAATGGACCAGTTGTGAGATGTTCAGATTATATGTTATGATTGTATAACTTACAATGCATATAGCATTTACACTGTATATCCACGTAGCTGAACTTACATGTAAATGATATCATTTATCCATGTAATTAAATGAAGTTTATCTATATTTATTATACTAATTGGATGTATGACATATAATTTTAAATTGTACAATTTACCGGTGTATGATAATATATGGTGTTAGCTGTATATCAGAGCTAACACCATATATTATTTTCATATAATATATAACTATAAGTGATATATCATTATTTTAATTTGCTATAGACATGGATATGCATATATTTAGCTATTGTAAAGAGTAGTGCTATATAATTATATTGTAAATTATAGGAAATATCAGTGAAATATAAGTATGTATATACCATGCTCTATATTTAATGATATGTTCCTATAATTTAAAGAGTTAATATGGATTGTATACTTCTAAATTACAGAATTATATGATACCTATAGTGCGTCCATCGAATTATATATCATGATTGTAAAAATTAACGACACAATAGTACATTGATATAGAGCTATCAATGAACATATTATTATCTTGATAGGGATAATATCATAGCGCAATAGAAGTAAATTATACTAAGTATAATTATAATCTTATTATAAATCTTTTATGGAGAACATATAATTTCTATTCAAAGTCACCTGGCATATACACCATTTAATAAATTATAATCTTATTATAAATCTTTTAATTTGCTAGACATGGATATGCATATATTTAGCTATTGTAAAGAGCAGTGCTATATAATTTTAAGAAGGTTTCTGTATGGGCATACATCCATAATATTGTGTATGCTTTCAGGGATAATTTTCATATAATTAAGCATGCAATAGAAGTATATTGTACACAGTAGCCATTGGATGTATTCTCACTATCTTAATTAAGTAAATTATACTATAATGACCAGTATTACTAATTATATACAAAATTATATGATTATAATATTTAAAGTAACAGCCTTGTAAAGTAATTACATGTATTGTACATTTCTGATTATCATTTATATATTTATAGTGTATGATATATATAAATATACTCTAAATATTTAAAGTATATATCATGATCATAAATCATGATATATCAACTATTAAAGGTATATATTACTAATACGAACATCAATGCCTTTAATCATGAAGTGGTGCTCTATATATATATATATATATATATATATATATATATATATATATATATATATATATATATATATATATATATATATATATATATATATATATATATATCGCTTAAATTAAATGGTGTATATGCCAGGTGACTTTATAAAAGAGAAATAATATGGATATATTAAAGGTATTTAGTCATTAGTCTAATATATTTAAAATATATTAAACCATTATTAAAATATATACAAAGTTATATATCATGATTAAGAACCAAATTCATAGCACAATGATATTATATTATATCAATATAATATCATACAAAGTTAATACTTATAAATATATGGAAATTTAATATAGAATTATCAGCTATTTTTGTGGTAACTATAAATCCATATTCATACTAATAGCAGCATATTCATTATAAATTACATTATAATACGATCATCATCAATTAGAATGTTCAAATTAATGTAGGGTCTCTGACTTTTATAGAAAAGAGACCCTACATTAATAGATTATTATTGTATAATTACCAAGTAATTGGGTAATTACATATACAGAATAAGGGCATATCATTACCAGGTTAATCATGATATATAACTTTGTATATATTTTAATACGTAGGGTCTATCAATGAACATATTATTGATAGCCAACTATATATATATTTATATAATCTCATATATTATCTTGTTTATGCATATATATGTTATCTTGATAATTATTATATGAAAATAATTATAATCTAAGTGATTATCTTTAAATAATTGTTGTACAGGATGGGTGTAATTTAGCTAATCAATTATAGACTAATGACATCAATCCGCTCTAGCATATAACTTCAGCGGTATAATATTTATATCGTTGTCTCCTTGACTAATTACATCCATAAACAAAGATAATATGAATGGATACTGATATTATATGGATATCTAAATTATATGTTCTTTGTAGATCTTTGTAATAGATTATATTTGGTATCTCCTTGAGATCATTATCGATACATCTTTGTAGGATGGGTGTAATTTAGCTAATCAATTATAGACTAATGACAACAATCCGCTCTAGCATATAATTACAGCGGTATAATATTTATATCGCTGTCTCCTTGACTAATTACATCCATAAACAAAAATAATATGAATGGATACCTATACATTCATATTCGTGGCTGTAAATGATAGTTTATAAAGTAATTAAAAAGATAGCTTAATTCCTTGATAATAAAGTAATTATACATATCCTTATATCCAATTTTATGTATAAAGAGTATTCATGTTTAAAAGCATGTTTATGCATATAGCAACGTAAAAGAATAATCAAAGGCTTAAACATCTGGGTATATATGCAAATTAAAAGATTATGTTAATAAAATATCTAAATTATGTTACAAAATATTTTTCCACAAATGGCATTATTATGGTTTTCCACAAATGGCATTATTAATGCCATTATTAGTTATCAAAGATATATTTTAATCATCTTATGGAGGAATAAGATGATATAACATTATATATTTTATATAATGGTTATATTCTTTACGTTGCACGATATATTGTTAACTATATAATATATATTTATGCTATATGCATAAACATCATATCAATGCTATATGCATAAATGCTATATGCTGTATATAATCTGAATTATATAATATAGATTATACTAAATATAGATATCTGTTACCGGATATAATCACTTAGATTATAATTGACTCTTTCTATAGATTAATAAAATAGCATAACTTTTATCCATGTTATAATTTACCTAATCAAATATAGACTAATGACAACAATCCGCTCTAGCATATAATTACAGCGGTATAATATTTATATCGCTGTCTCCTTGACTAATTACATCCATAAACAAAGATAATATGAATGGATACCTATACATTCATATTCGTGGCTGTAAATGATAGTTTATAAAGTAACTAAAAAGATCTCTTAATTCCTTGATAATAAAGTAATTATACATATCCTTATATCCAATTTTATGTATAAAGAGTATTCATGTTTAAAAGCATGTTTATGCATATAGCAACGTAAAAGAACAATCAAAGGCTTAAACATCTGGGTATATATGCAAATTAAAAGATTATGTTAATAAAATATCTAAATTATGTTACAAAATATTTTTCCACAAATGGCATTATTATGGTTCAATTACTTTATAATTCTTTATGTAGTTATCATCTAAATGGTGCCTATATATTTATAATATATACGATTATAATCTGATATTAATCTATATCATATATAGATTTTTCCAATGTATTATATATTTATAATATCATATAAATGATAATCAGCAATGGCGATAATCTCTGATTAAATAAATATATAACTCAAAGTAATTGTAAAGAGCAGTATGAATCTATTATATATGAATATAATAGTTATCAATATAATATCATATAGTTATCAATATAATATCATATAAATTATACTAAGTTTGCTAGATGGACGCACTATATTTGGTATCAGCGTTGTGGCGATTATATTATGAATGTAAAGGTATTTAGTCAAATATAATATAAAATTGCGTAATATTTAGGAAATTGAAGCTATAATATATTAATATATAATATAATGAATTTGATAACTATAATATAGGCACCATTTAGATGATAACTACATAAAGAATTATAAAGTAATTATACAAATAATGCCATTTGTGGAAAAATATTTTGTAACATAATTTAGATATTTTATTAACATAATCTTTTAATTTGCTAGACATGGATATCCATGGGGTTACTTATATAATTACTTATCATATATAATCTATTATATATGAATATATACCAATTACTTTAAATATATAACAGTTAAGTTATATATCATACATGTAAACATCTGGTTATCCATTTAATGATAACTAATTTCCCCTACTTCAGCCATAACATTTTTTACGTCTGGAGAATATATTTATATAGGTTTACATTGATACCATTTACATGGAGAATACTATCTGCATAAACATGATAAGAGCTTGGATAACAGTATAATATAAGTATCTTTATTGTGGCGTGTAATTATAATATGCTATGTAAGATTAATAAAAATTACATGATAATCTTGTGCTGATTATCATATATAATATATATGATAATCTCTGAGCTATATTATAATGGTACGTTGATATAGAGCATTGATATACGTATGAACTTTGTATGATATTATATTGATATAATATAATATCATTGCGCTATGAATTTGGTTCTTAATCATGATATTGTGGCGTATATCATGATTGTAAGTTTTAACGACACAATAGTACATTGATATAGAGCTATCAATGAACATATTATTATCTTGATAGGGATAATATCATAGCGCAATAGAAGTAAATTATACTAAGTTTATAATCTTATTATCTTTGTAATTAGATATCAAAAAAAATTAAAATATATACAAAATTTATTTTGTATATATTTTAATAATGGTTAAAATATATTTAGAGTATTTATTTAAAGTAATTGTATCCATGCAAATATTATCTTGTGTTAGCTAATCAACACAAATGCTATGATATGGTTGAACCATAATCAATGTAGGGTCTCTGAGCCTATTATTATTATATTTAACCTTGTAATTAGGCACTGAAATAATTATAATATGCTATGTAAGATTAATAAAAAATATAATACTGTTATCCAAGGGTGTAATTATTTAGGAAACTTATATTATATCAATATGATAGTTTATATTTTTATATCATGTTACATTACGGCATGAGCGGAAAGAATTATAAAGTAATTGGGATAGTGAGGTAAATCATGATTAAGAACCAAATTCATAGCGCAATGATATTATATTATATCAATATAATATCATACAAAGTTAATACGTATATCAATGCTCTATATCAACGTACCATTTAATGATAACTAATTTCCCCTACTTATTATCCATGAATGATACAGAAATATTTTATATTCAGCTATTTACATTGTAATTTACTTAAATTACATGGTATATTACCTCACTATCTTAATTAAGCTTGTCAACAGGTTAACTATTTTGCCACTATATATTGTACATTTCTGATTTCTAAAACATATTTATTTAGATATATATGTAAATCGAGTGCTAGACATGGATTGTATTAAATTACACTATAAATATATAAATATATAATGATTGTAAGTTTTAACGATGATTATAATAAATTACTTTTAGCTATATATCATACGATTTATAATATATTTATAATATATTATCTATAATACTTTATATTGATGCTAAATTAATGACTAAATAGATAGGCTACTTAATTTATATTAGGATATTACATTCATAATAGCATACTAACTATTATAAGTATAAATATAAGTAAATTATATGTACAATTCATATATATTGATTACATGGAATATATTTATTTAATATTGTGTATTTACTTATATTGTATAGATATATACAATTTAAAATTATATGTCATACATCCATAGCGATATATGAATTATATCTTTCTAAAGGGGCAACCCTAGATAATAATTTTCATTTATTATCTTTGTAATTAGATATCAAAAAAAATTAAAATATATACAAAATTTAACCACAATTATTCTCGTCAACATACAATTTACTTACAATGAAAATTGTACTAATAATCACACATAGTTATCTATAGCTAAAAGTAATTGATTACAAATAAGGGATTAAACGATGTGATTGTACGTATCAATAAACATAATTAGGCATGCCCATACAGAAAACTTATTAAAATTATTTAGCACTACTCTTTACAATACAAAAAACAAATATATATTTTGTATATAATATATTTATAAGAAATTGTACATTATGATATTCATGATTATAATCATGAATACCTTTAATGTAATAAAGGTATTGTACAATTTATGATCATGATGATAATAGTTTGTGAAACCACTTCATATTGTGTTCGTAATATGAAGTGTACCGATTGATATATTTATCCTTGTATATATGAATAGATATACAAGGATAAATATATTTGAGAATATAAATATTACTTAATTAAGATATGTAATATTTTTATAGTTATCTATAGCTAAAAGTAATTGATTACAAATAAGGGATTAAACGATGTGATTGTACGTATCAATAAACATAATTAAGCATGCCCATACAGAAAACTTCTTAATTATATGTCATATAATTAATTTATATTTACTTCAAATACCCTAGATATCAATTTACTATTGTATTATAATATGAAATAGCTGTATAAATATAATCCCTACTTTTGTATTATAAGTATACCCTACTTTTGTATTATAAGTATACATGTCATATACTTATGACATGTATATATTTTTTATTAATATTTTTCCACAAATGATATTATATTATATCAATATAATATCATACAAAGTTAATACGTATATCAATGCTCTATATCAACGTACCATTTAATGATAACTAAGTTATAATTAATTAAGTAAATTATAACTTACATATGGATAACCTTGGATAGTTATTAGTAAACCATAATCAATGTAGGGTCTCTGAACCTATTATTATTATGTATAACCTTGTAATTGGGCACTGAAATAATTATAATATGCTATGTAAGATCATAAATTGTACAAATATTATGATCAGTGAAATATAAGTAAATATATTCGTACAATCTATATATATAATCTATATATATAATAGTTATATATTTTGTCAGAGACCCTACATTATTATATTTAACGTAGGGTCTATCAATGAACATATTAATTTTAAATTGTATATATCTATACAATATAAGTAAATACACAATATTAAATAAATATATTCCATGTAATCAATATATATGAATTGTACATATAATTTACTTATATTTATACTTATAATACTTGAGCACCACTTCATGACTAATATATAACTAATTATAGAGCATTGATGTACGTTAATATATATAATAAACATATCATGATTTATTATATAATCTTACCGCGGTAATTATATGCATATATTGTACATTTCTGATTTCTAAAACATATTTATTTAGATATATATGTAAATCGAGTGCTAGACATGGATTGTATTAAATATTTCATTGATACCATTTACATGGAGAATACTATCTGCATAAACATGATAAGAGCTTGGATAACAGTATAATATAAGTATCTTTATTGTGGCTGTAATTATAATATGCTATGTAAGATTAATAAAAATTACATGATAATCTTGTGTTGATCATCATATATAATAATTTTGATAATCTCTGAGCTATACATATAGCTATACGATTATAATCTATATTGTATAATGTAGATCCCAACTATTATTATATGTTCAACCCTATGCTTCAGCACAAGTGATTATATCCGGTAACAGATATCTATATTTAGTATAATCTATATTATATAATTCAGATTATATACAACATATAGCATTTATGCATATAGCATTTATACAGATATATAATATATACCATAATTATATGTTAATTATTTTCATATAATATATAACTATAAGTGAACTATATAATATATCCCTACTGTTCATTGATAGCTCTATATCAAAGTACTATTGTGTCGTTAAAACTTACAATCATGATATACGCCACAATATCATGATTAAGAACCAAATTCATAGCGCAATGATATTATATTATATCAATATAATATCATACAAAGTTAATACGTATATCAATGCTCTATATCAATGTACCATTTAATGATAACTAATTTCCCCTACTTCAGCCATAACATTTTTTACGTCTGGAGAATATATTTATATAGGTTTACATTGATACCATTTACTCGGGTATTTTTAGTTATCAATATAATATCATATAGTTATCAATATAATATCATATAAATTATACTAAGTTTGCTGGATGGACGCACTATATTTGGTATCAGCGTTGTGGCGATTATATTATGAATGTAAAGATATTTAGTCAAATATAATATAAAATTGCGTAATATTTAGGAAATTTATACGTGCACTGCCATTTTAAACTATACGATAAATAACTCCTTTATTCTTGTATTTTCTGATCGTAAATATTCCAAAGGTTCCAAAAATATGTAGTCCTGATCACTATTTTTAGGTACATGGAAATTTAATATAGAATTATCAGCTATTTTTGTGGTAACTACAAATCCATATTCATACTAATAGAAGCATATTCATTATAAATTACATTATAATACGATCATCATCAATTAGAATGTTCAAATTAATAGATGAACGAGCTGGATATCACTTCTCATATGTGGATCTTAAGTGTAATTTAATACAATCCATGTCTAGCACTCGATTTACATATATATCTAAATAAATATGTTTTAGAAATCAGAAATGTACAATATATAGTGGCAAAAAAGTTAACCTGTTGACAAGCTTAATTAAGATAGTGAGGTAATATGCCATGTAATTTAAGTAAATTACAATGTAAATAGCTGAATATAAAACATTTCTGTATCATTCATGGATAATATATTACCGTTCATGTATATATGTCCAGCTACGTGGTAAATTTCTGATTGTATTTATATGTATATTAACTTAAGTCATTAATATGAACCAATTAAACACATATGTCGAATTATATGTCATACATCCATAATTCCTTAATGACTCATAATTGATATCTATAACTCCATGTTCTAGATTTGGTTAGATCTATGAAATATGTATTAGTGGATTTAAAATAATTCAAAGTATATTATATACGTTCCATAATAGGTATAAAATATGCAAATCCTATATTCCGTCATATGATATATATAAGGTCATTTCTGGTAACAGATATCTAATACCCTAACCCTAACCCTAACCCTACCCTAACCCTAACCCTAACCCTAACCCTAACCCTAACCATTAATTTAGCTCTTTTCATATGATTTATCATATATATGATAAATCATGATTATAATCATGAATATAATCATGATATGAATGCCATTTGTGGAAAAATATATGTTCGTACTAGGGTTGATATATCATGAAGTGGTAATACAAGATAATAATACCTATATGAAGTGCTCACAAACTGACTAATAATTGTAATAGCTCTCATATTGTACAATACCTGTACCGCTGAATAATCTATATTTACTTCTATATATATATAGAAGTAAATCATATGAATATAAATCACAATTATTCTCGTCATAGGGTTGTATCTCGATTTTCTATATCAACGTACCATTTAATGATAGGGTTGTATCTCCACTGTATATAAATTCTCGTCATAAATATTCACACCAATTTACATTCATAAATACAATCAGAAATTTACCACGTAGCTGGACATATATACATGAACGGTAATGTATTATCCATGAATGATACAGAAATGTTTTATTATATAATCTAGTGCTGTATATATAATTCGGCATTATATCATTTCCATGTAATTACTTTAGCCATATATTCTCCATAATCATTGTAGAATAATTTAGTATCAATGAAACTTAGTATTTAATGATATGTATCAATATAATACTAAGTTTGGTATTATATTAATCATGCCATAATAATAATTACAAACTTATTGATATAATATGTGATAACAGTGTAACCATGATACATAATAGGCAATAGAAGTAAATTATACTAAGTTTGGTATATATATATACTTTTGCGATGTGATTGTACAATTTATCATATACATAATTTTTGTGTTTTATATAACACAAAAACCGAATAAATATACAAAATTCACTATTTTAAATTGTGGATTGTATATTAGTGCAAATTAATTTGTGCAAATTAACTTGTTTGTGCTTACGTTTATAATACTTATAATACAAAAGTATTATAAGTATGACGAGAATAATTGTGCATATGGCCTATCTATTGGTTTAGATAAATTGTAATCTCAGTTCACATATGACAACAGATATTATTAATTGCATAAATAATATATTGATTGTCCCTATCATTAGATTGTATATATATAACCTTATATTTATTTACATAATAATAATAGGTTCAGAGACCCTATTATTATGTATAGATATAATCTATATATCTATACATAATAATAGAAGTAAATATAGATCATGATTATACTAAATAGATATCGTACTAGGGTTGATATCTACCTTTAATGTAATAAAGGTATTGTACAATTTCTAGAGATGATAATAAATCATCTCTAAAAACCAATATAAATATTCATGGATATTACTAACATCCATTTGATGTAAATCGAGTGGATATGTTAACTATATAATTTACAATTCATCTAGTATTCACTTTACATAATTGTCCTGGTAACTTAGTTATCATTAAATGGTACATATAAGTTATACAATAGCCTCGCGTGGACTATATTACTTATGCTATTATAACATAAGCAAGTATTATGGTTCTCCATACTAATATTATTTTATTAGTACAATTTTCAAATCCCAACTATTATTATATGTTCAACCCTATGCTTCAGCACAAGTGATTATATCTGGTTATACAATAGATAACTTCTTAAAATTATATAGCACTGCTCTTTACAATACAGAAAACAAATATATATTTTGTATAAAATATATTTATAAGAAATTGTACATTATGATATTCATGATTATAATCATGAATACCTTTAATGTAATAAAGGTATTGTACGATTTATGATCATGATGATAATAGTTTGTGAAACCACTTCATATTGTGTTCGTAATATGAAGTGTACCGATTGATATATTTATCCTTGTATTTTGTATTATAAGTTGACCCTATATCTTTTAGCTATAGATAACTATGTGTGATTGTACACACATAATTAAGCATGCCCATACAGAAAACTTCTTAAAATTATATAGCACTGCTCTTTACAATACAGAAAACAAATATATATTTTGTATAAAATATATTTATAAGAAATTGTACATTATGATATTCATGATTACAATCATGAATACCTTTAATGTAATAAAGGTATTGCACATATGTAAGTTATAATTTACTGTTATTTAAGTATATTAGCTATTACTCTTAAAATCATTGATAGCTCTATATCAATGTATATTATACAATATATATATCCATATTGTTACATACATAATTATAAGTATAAATATGTATGTAACACTATGGATATATATATTGTTATCATTAGCTAACCCTTAAAATTATAATGATATGTTATAATTTATACAATATTATTTTGTTTCCGGATAAATACTATGAACAAAATTATAATTACTTTAGCAAACTAAGATAACATTAATTTAGCTAACTCTATATAAATTTCCGGATTAATGTAAGTTTGTTTCCGGATTATATGTTCAATTATTATTACAGATTATCATGTAATAAATCATACTTATTAGTATCATTATACATTTATTATGTATCACATGTGAAAATAATCTGTATACATACAAGCACATGCAATAATAATCATTTGTGAGTACATCAATAATAAATGTATCACAAGATATGCATACATCTTGTGATACATTTAATAAAAAAATTAAAATATATACAAAAATACATGCAGATAATATTTTTCACCAAACTTAGATAAATATATTAACTTTTGTTATCTTGATAATTATTATATGAAAATAATTATAATCTAAGTGATTATATTCACCACAAACCATATCATGGCAGAGACCCTATATGAATGCCATTTGTGGAAAAATATTAATCATGCCATAATAATAATTGAACACATAATCCGCTCATGCCGTAAATATTGCTAACCTTGAATATTAATATTTATGGTTAACATTAATTATATCTTATTGAAAATTAATCTATATATGATAATCTCTGATAATCATATACCTTTATGTAGTTATCAATTACGTAAAAAATGGTATCAATGCAAATCCTACTCTTTATAAAGTCAACATTTGCTTAGTATATACACCATTTAATTTTATTATATATCCATATATGTAGCTATAGATAACTATATAATTATATTGTAAATTATAGGAAATATCAGTGAAATATAAGTATGTATATACCAAACTTAGTATAATTTACTTCAAAGAAGTATATACTAAGCAATTGCCCTTTGTATATAAATTTTCAGTTCATATAACATATAATACTTTATGGATACATCATACCTCCCTATCAATCATGGTATATTACCTCATACTTTGTATGATAATATCATAGCGCAATAGAAGTAAATTATACTAAGTTTGCTGGATGGACGCACTATATTTGGTAACAGCGTTGATTAAGATAGTGAGGTAATATACCATGTAATATAAATTCATTCACTACTAGCTCGGGCTAGATGGTAAATTTGGAGACTAAATTTGATGGAGGTACCATATTGCCGCATCATTCGATACAATGGCTAACCAATGGCCCCAATCACATGCAACAATAATCACATACAATATGAATGTATAAGTATGTTATGATTGTATAAGTATGGTTTTGATGTTCCTATACTATATTGTATCCATATAATATAGTATATTATATGGATTAATAATCATTATTTTAAACTTAGATAAATGATTATTAATCATGCCACAATTATTCTCCAGGTCATGAGTGGCATGATGTTTGTTATAAGCCTAACAGTATGAATTCATATGAATGCCATTTGTGGAAAAATATTAATCATGCCATAATAATAATTGTGGCATGATTAATAATCATTTATCTAAGTTTAAAATGTATCGCTATGATATTGTCCTCAAAGGACAATCAATATTTATGGCATGAGCGGATTATATGTTCAATTAAAAATATAATATGATTATTATAAGCCTAATAGTGTATCATTGATTGTCCTTTAAATAAGATCAATATTTATAAATGGCAGAGACCCTATATGAATGCCATTTGTGGAAAAATATTAATCATGCCATAATAATAATTGAACATATAATCCGCTCATGCCGTAAATATTGATAACCGCGGTTAGATCTATGAAATATGTATTAGTGGATTTAAAATAATTCAAAGTATATTATATACGTTCCATAATAGGTATAAAATATGCAAATCTTATATTCCGTCATATGATATATATAAGGTCATTTCCGGTAACAGATATCTAATACCCTAACCCTAACATATACCAAATGAATTATGTATTAAGATTATAAAATATTTAGCACTATATATGTTCACGGAGGCTTTGTAACCATGATATTGTGGCGTATATCATGATTGTACTCTTTTCATATATTCGTTACAATATATGAAAAGAGCTAAATATGTCATATACTTATGTCATATAATAATATGTTCATTGATATAGAGCTATCAATGAACATATTATGCTATCAATGATTGTCCTTTAAATAAGATCATTAGCTAAATTACACGAATATACTAAACATGATAAGAGGTTATCAAACTTAGTATATTTAACGGAAATATATTTTAAATCCACTAAGACGCTCATGCCGTCTATGTATTATGAATACTTATGACGAGAATTTATATACAGTGGAGATAAATTCTCGTCATAACTTAACTGTTATATACAAAATTATATGATTATAATATTTAAATATTATTTTCGATGTTCCTATAGAACAATAGTACATTGATTATATTTCAATCGTGAATATTTAATTCGTGGGTTAGGGTTAGGGTTAGGGTTAGGGTTAATATCGACCTGCCCCTTAAATTAAGGCCGCCTGGTGAAGTATATATCCACCAATGGGCGGATATATACTAATATATAACGATTTTTATAACTTAGGGTCCAGGTTTAGGGTAAGTATGTTATTATAATATTTCTTATTTATATACATTGATTGCTGGTATGTTAACGGTATCCCTAGAATCGTTGGTATGTATATAAATATGTACCATAATTACTTTAAACTTAGATACATTCCTATTCCTTGAATATGAATGTATAAGTATATAATCGAATTCGATGTACAATCACATTCGAATTAGGTAAATAATCATTTCTATGTATCTCTAATTCGATGTAAATGATATCATTTACATTGTAAGTTATAAGTATTATAACTTAGTATAATTTACCCCACAAACAACCCTCATCCTAAATAGAATCAACACTAGAAGAATAAGCAGATTAGGTTAGAACCTAATCTGCCACAGATACATAGAAATGATTTAGTCATGAATGACACATGACTAAATCATTTCTATCCTAGCGATTTCAAGCCCTAAAAGATACCAATACAGGTAATTAACAAACCTTAATTATCCAAGGACGTTCATGAATTACCTCCTTTCCATGGTACGAAATAGATAACTATGTGTGATTATTAGTACAATTTTCATTGTAAGTACAGCAAAATTACAAGGTAATGATTACTAACGTCCATCCAGCAAACTTAGTATAATTTACTTCTATTGCGCTATGATATTATCCCTATCAAGATAATAATATGTTCATTGATAGCTCTATATCTTTGTAATAGATTATATTTTCATACAATAGAAGTAAATTGTACTATCATACACAGTAGCCATTCATATTGTTTAATATTTTAAACAATATTAAACAGTGGTGTGCCCCTTTAGAATTTCCTGACTATTAAGAATGATTATCCATGTCTAGCAAATTATTTGGCATTTCCGGTAACAGATATCTATTAAGATATTTAACTTTGTATGATAATATCATAGCGCAATAGAAGTAAATTATACTAAGTTTGCTGGATGGACGCACTATATACTTCTGTATATAGTAAACCAATGGATAACAGTGTATTTTAAATCACCCAAATGGTACGTTGGGTGATTTAAAATACACTGTTATCCATTGGTTAAATATTGATAACCTTGAGAATCATTGATAGCGGATTACCCTAACATTATAACTCCATTCTGTATAGGTATCCATTCATATTATCTTTGTTTATGGATGTAATTAGTCAAGGAGACAGCGATATAAATATTATACCGCTGTAATTATATGCTAGAGCGGATTGTTGTCATTAGTCTATATTTGATTAGCTAAATTATAACATGGATTAAATATACATCCATAATATTATATCAATGTACTATTTGGTTCTTAATCATGATATTGTGGCGTATATCATGATTGTAAGTTTTAACGACACAATAGTACATTGATATAGAGCTATCAATGAACATATTATTATCTTGATAGGGATAATATCATAGCGCAATAGAAGTAAATTATACTAAGTATAATTATAATCTTATTATAAATCTTTTATGGAGAACATATAATTTCTATTCAAAGTCACCTGGCATATACACCATTTAATAAATTATAATCTTATTATAAATCTTTTAATTTGCTAGACATGGATATGCATATATTTAGCTATTGTAAAGAGCAGTGCTATATAATTTTAAGAAGGTTTCTGTATATAGCTCTACAATATAGATTATAATCGTATAGCTCTACAATAAACAGTTTTCATTAAAATTTCAAGGGTTAGGGTTAGGGTTAGGGTTAGGGTTAGGGTTAGGGTCATTATTATAATTCCTAATATTATAATGATACAATATTATAATATTAACACGAGCATTGATATACGTATTTAGAATTTTCTGACTATTAAGAATGATTATCCATGTCTAGCAAATTATTTGGCATTTCCGGTAACATATATCTATTAAGATATTTAACTTTGTATGATAATATCATAGCGCAATAGAAGTAAATTATACTAAGTTTGCTGGATGGACGCACTATATACTTCTGTATATAGTAAACCAATGGATAACAGTGTATTTTAAATCACCAATATTCATTATTATAATTAGCGCAATAAGAACAGATAATTACCATTTTATAAATATATTCCATGTAATCAATATATAATATCATATATTATAAATTTCTGGAGAATATATTTATATAGGTTTACATTGATACCATTTACATGGAGAATACTATCTGCATAAACATGATAAGAGCTTGGATAACAGTATGATAGGGTTGTATCTCCACTCATATAAAATATTTCTGTATCATTCATGGATAATACATTACCGTTCATGTATATATGTCCAGCTACGTGGTAAATTTCTGATTGTATTTATGAATGTAAATTGGTGTGAATACTTATGACGAGAATTTATATACAGTGGAGATACAACCCTATCATTAAATGGTAATTATCTGTTCTTAATCACCAAACTTAGATAAATATATTTATCCATGTTGAGAATTTATATACAGTGGAGATACAACCCTATCAGCAAACTTAGTATGATATTATATTGATATAATATAATATCATTGCGCTATGAATTTAGTTCTGTAATTATTTAGGATCAATTACCGCGATATAGAGCATTGATAAACGTATTAACTTTGTATGATATTATATTGATATAATATAATATCATTACGCTATGAATTTGGTTCTGTAATTATTTAGGATCATGATCATAAATCACCAATATTCATATGATTTATATCAATATAATATCCGCGGTAAGATAATATTTACATTTTTACAATTACTTTAAATAAATACTCTAAATATATTTTAACCATTATTAAAATATATACAAAATAAATGATATTATATACTTATCCAAATGAACATATCATTGATATCATGTAATAATATCATAATGTATATTATGATATTATTAAGATTATTAGCTATAATCATGAATATCATATTGTATCATTGTAATATTAGCAAGTAAATCACCCAAATGAACATATCATTGATATCATGTAATAATATTATGGATGTATACTTCTATTGCGCTATGATATTATCATACAAAGTTAAATAATTACCATTTAAATATTATCATAATTATTAATATATAATTAATAAGTGTATGATAATATATGGTGTTAGCTCTATATCAGAGCTAACACAATATATTATTTTCATATAATATATAACTATAAGTGATATATTATTATTTTAATTTGCTAGACATGGATATGCATATATTTAGCTATTGTAAAGAGCAGTGCTATATAATTATATTGTAAATTATAGGAAATATTAGTGAAATATAAGTATGTATATACCATTTACTTAATTAATTTACTTAAATAATTATAACTTAGTTATCATTAAATGGTACGTTGATATAGAGCATTGATATACGTATTAACTTTGTATATACCAATATATATACACCGGTAACAGATAATGATATCACGATTCATTTATTTGTACTAATAAGTTATTTGTACAATACTATTAATATATCATTCCTAAAGATAATATTGTGCAAATTAATTTATTCAGAAGTAAGTATCAAACTCACTGGAATAATGATTGTATGGTAAATGTGAGGACGTCAGTTGCAGATTTCCTGTTGTTAGAGAAGTTACATTGATATATAGTGCAATTCCTTTCCTAATTCTAGAGATATCTACTGCATGATTCACATAGGTAAACATTCTGGATATATGAGAAATATGCAGAATATGTACATCTCCAATTTAAAGCATATCTATTTATCAATTCATTAGACTTATTGAATAAGTCTAAAATTATTATTACAATAATTTTATTCCTTCAGAAATAAAACCATTACAAGTCATCTGATAAATATTGTAATCAGAATTTGTTATTACATTGTTAACTGGAATGGCTTAAATATCTGTATATCGATGGATATCTGTATGGATATCCTTGTCAGGATATAACTCCTTAATATGATAGCACTGATGCATATGGCCACTATATGGAACTATACGTGATTTAGCATAATACTAAATAACATCATGAATCAATCATCCCCTATATTATCATTAATCCCCTATATCTAAAAAGAATAATATCCATAATATTGTCCTATATTAATAAGGGAATATTGGAGACTACGGTATATCATCAAATTAATATTAATATTTGTCAAAATTATATACTCACTTATGATAGTCTAATTTGGTATTATCTAGTTATAATATCTTTTCAAATTAAATAGTTAACTATCTTATTTTCGGTATTCACATATACCGAAAATAAGATATAACATTATTCAAAATTGTGATCAATTACATCGGTATATTATTCGCATGTGGTATATATTATAATATTTAGCGAAATGTATATATGTAAATTAATTTGAACATTTTATCTACATTATTAATAATAGTGTCTAGATATTCACATGCATCTATTCAAAATGCATGTGAGTTACTATGATCAATAGATCCATTCATCATAAATCACGATATATAACGGGATTGAAATATATATATATATATATATATATATATATATATATATATATATATATATATATATATATATATATATAAGTACTGTTATATATACATCAAACAAATGTTGAATGTAGAGTTGTAGAGTATTGACTACAAAATTTGAATATGATGTATATAAATATAGAATCATTGTTAACTGGAATCAAAAATTCAAATTTAATCTCTGTACCATACAATATAATCTCCAATTTTATAAATGGAGGAGTCAGTCGAGCATGTAATATATATTTTTAAGTATGGCTGATATTTAGGTGTAATAATGAAAATTGTTGCTTAATATGTTCCTTTGTACTAATAGATGATTATTGTAGTTTGTGATATACCGTTTCAATCAGGATAAGAGGTATTACGGTAAGAGCTATGCTTCAACCCTATGCTTCAGCACAAGATAAGAGCTAACCAAAAACCATATCATGGCAGAGACCCTATAGTTAACTCTTTCTATAGATTAGGATTGAACGAGAAATACCTTAGTGAGTATAGTAATTATATTTTTCCACAAATGGCATTATTAGTTATTAAACTGTTAACTATTCATAACGGTGCACCGACTAGTCTAATTTGGTATTAACTAAGGGATATGCTTTGAACTTAAAGTCCACTCGTTAGATATCAAGTACAATTCCAGCAACCTGAGGAAATCATTACGCATAATTAGTTATCTTGTTTTAATGATTACAATAAACCAATTGATATTAGTTACGAGTGGATATGTTAATTACAACTAGATAATACCAAATTAGACTATCGTTATCGTTTATGTATATGGCATATAAATTTGCTATAGGATGTATATGGCATATCGAAATAGTAATTTAGTAATATAATTGATATGATTCTATTCAAATAAGTTGGATAATATATATTTATAGATTAACCCTGTTAAACAATAGCTTAATTTATTTAATCTAAGCCAGGATTATACTATCGTAATTTTGTTACTTGGAACATATGGCTTATATCACCATTTGAATATAGTTAATCGTCATATACAAAAAACTGATAAATGCCTGACTAGGATAAATCAAATTTTACTTATAGAAGATAGTGGCAAGAATTTGTGATTTACGATGATATATTAGAATGGGTCATATCCATTGTATTATAATACCATTTATTCATGAGATATTTCACTTATCTTCTATAAGTGAAATTTGATTTATCCTAGTCATCCAATTATCTTCTGGATGACACTTAATTATAAGAGAAATATCAATGTCAAAATAACCATTTTATTAGATTATAAAAAGAATAGACAGGTCAATTTATATTATACATAAGGGCACCTAAAGAATCAAGTTATTCCTGACTTGTTTACACTGTACTTAAAGAGTCACCCAAGCGATTTTTACTGGGTATATTAATCACACATCTGGATGTTCTATTATTACCGGGTTACCCCTATGTAAATTGTAAATAGTGAACAAAGAAAATGGATAAATATCAGTGTCCTTAAATATATCGAATATGAAAGATATTTAGTTCATGTATAATGAAAGATAATTTATATACCTAACAACTGATATTCCTGGATATCGGTAAACTGGTTGTGACTGCATATCCAGATTCGTTTAAGTATGGCTTTTATATAGTATGATTCATAATCCTAGAAAGTACGTTATACGGACTAATTTTAGACTAACTCCGGAATTTCAGGTGAAGACAAATCCATATATATGGCTGAAGACAAATAATTATAAAAGAATAATACAAAAAAACCGATAAATTCAATAGATATCCATGCACTCACTAACCAAATGAATATGAAATAATCATATTCATACTAACCAACTAACCAAAGTGATAGACTAATGACATATATAGGATTTAAGAATATTGTAACATATGGGAACTCATATTATTTCCCAGCTTCGTCAAATTCGACATATAGTGAATTTGGTTCTTAATATTTTCACTGTTCAACTTGAAAAATTAGGAATTAAGGATTTGGCATTCACCGAGCCGTTATAAACTCAAATACGTACGATATGATAGCACTAATGCATATGGCCTCATATTTGTTTTCTGCGGGTGCACCGTTAGTCTGGATATTTATTAATGTATATATTATGATAGTGCCACTTTATCTAAATGTGGGAATATATTATTAATGTATGGTATCATATTTTAGATATAATGTTGATATATTATTAATGGCATTGCGTTTTAGATATCTTAAGATGATTATGAAAATACAAACATGTAAACGTTGATGATACTCATTTGTTCAGGCATAATTGGAGATATTATGCTAAAT
Organism: Dracaena cambodiana; assembly: GCA_036321105.1. Lineage (NCBI taxonomy): Eukaryota > Viridiplantae > Streptophyta > Magnoliopsida > Asparagales > Asparagaceae > Dracaena > Dracaena cambodiana. Next base: position 26,463,411 of record JAYEPQ010000004.1, read on the forward strand.
CACGTTTATTTCCTAATTGAACTAAGATTACAACAGATATCTAATCTTTAGTTATCCATAAAAGAGTCTTCGATTATATACAAAATCTACGTAGTTGCTTTTAGCTATAACATATTCTACAATCATAAAGAATAACTAATTTAAATATCGTAAAATTGTACGATATTCATTATATACCTAACAACTGATATTCCTGGATATCGGTAAACTGGTTGTGACTGCATATCCAGATTCGTTTAAGTATGGCTTTTATATAGTATGATTCATAATCCTAGAAAGTACGTTATACGGACTAATTTTAGACTAACTCCGGAATTTCAGGTGAAGACAAATATATACCAAACCTTATCCAGATTATACCAAATTAGGAAATCCGAATTTGCATATGGATAATAATATAAATACAATCAGAAAATAGTATTTATGAAAATAATTTAGCGTAACTTTGGTTTGATGGATATAATTATATTTGATAACATATTTTAACCTATTATAAGGAGTTATATAATAGGTATAGATAATTAAATACAAACCTATTACCGTTTTTAGCGTAAATTATCATATATTCATTTTCGGATTAATGGTTATATATATGTATAACCCATACTACAAATTGCATAATCCCAAATATATTTATCATGAGTGGATATGCGATATTTATCAGGAGTTATTTATCATACAATATCTAAAATACTCCAATGAATAAATTAATATTCAGGTACTTGAGTAAAATTGGTGAATATCATCGCTGATTAAGAATTATATATTATGTTAACGGCCATACAATCATCCATAATTGGATTTTCATCATATAACCCATACTACAAATTGCATAATAATTTGACGATACATATTCAGCATTTTACAAAAAAGTAAAATGCTAAATAAAAAGTGGTATTTTCTATTTGAAATATATTAGAATGTCTAGATTTGAAATAGTTTATAAATATTTCATATTCATTTAATTGAATATAAATATTCAATTATTTCATATTCATATTCATACTAACAAACTATCATTTAATATGTTCTACATTATATATACATTATATCCAATATGTGTTTAATAATCATCGTATTAATCATCCTAATATATGTGGCCTAATTTGCTCACAAACTATAATAATCAAGTCTAAGTATAATACATTTCTGGATATTCTATATATGTGTAACAATGTATAGACTAGCTGAATATAAAACATTTCTGGATGTATTAATAACTCATAATTGATATCTTTATACTTCATATTGTATCTAGAACATAGTAACCTATGTTTGATGTATATTAAAATTTTAGATATCTATCCAAATTACGTATACCTAAAAACATATGTGTTTAATTACGTAATATCCAAAGATAATTCGGAGCTCTACAATTATTTCCCATGCAAACATTTTTTTAGCTTTGAGCATATCTTGGATATTTCAAATACTAGTGAGAAACTAGTAGGGGACCTGTAGGTGTTATCTTATATCTTATCAGACTACGTCTGATAAGATATACTCTTATCAATGCACTATACATAGAAATTCCGGAGTTAGTCTAAAATTAGTCCGTATAACGTACTTTCTAGGATTATGAATCATACTATATAAAAGCCATACTTAAACGAATCTGGATATGCAGTCACAACCAGTATAAGAAAACTGCACTCCATATCCAGATCTATACTAAAGATCTTTATAGGTATAGCTTAATTCATATGGGTCTAAATATTATCTCCTCGATATATCTGTATATACATTTAACAGCAAATATCAATATTATGTTAATAATTTACATGGGTTCTTTCCATGTATATTCCCCAATTGTAATCTATATTAGTCATTTATAATATTCTTTATACAATTGAGGAGATGTATCAACTAAAAGTGTTATTCATATATTACGGGTTCTGTCATCAAACATAAGGGTACTATGGATTATTTGATTAAGGGCACCTAAAGGGACCATATACATAACGGCCAACCCTTGTATAGCCGTTAACATAATATATTTTAAATATACAGTTCCATTGCAATCATAAGAGCTATATATCGAGAATTATCGATATATTATTATAGGAAAATAAAGAGCTATTCACATTTGCTTAATAATATCAGGTTATAATTCTTTCTTATAGAACTCTTCCATTATCGAGAATATTGTATAGAATTAGAATATGCTAAACATAAGTAAGGGCAACTTAAATATTATTCAAGTGTTAATAAATTTATGAAATCAGAGATCCTATTAACACTAGTATAGATCAATTAGTGAATCCACTAAGTTTTTGTTTTTGAAGACAATCTTATCCTTATTTTCTTATACCTAATATTAAAATTGATTTTAGTGATAAAGGCAACTTAAATATTATTCAAGTGCATAAATATTTCAATCAATTAGTAAGGTTGCCCTTACTAACATTTATACTATAAAATTAATATATTAATACTATTTATGATTCAATATTTATGCTAAAAAGCTTAGTTGTCATATTATTATAAATCTAAGTAAGGGCATGCTATAATTAGGTTATTATGCTAAAAAGTTATAGGCGCGATTATCACTAAAATATAGTACCAAGTAAGCATTGTTGATTGTTATCTTAGCATTATAAGATAGTGAGGTAATATATTAGTAAAGCTTATACAATAATAAAATGCCATTATCGCTATAACATATTCTCATTATATGTTACGTTCCAAGCTAAATTAGGTATAATTGCGCTTACCATTTTTAAGTATAATTTGCGCTAATTTTAGACTTTATATAACAGGTATATAAAGTTCCAATTATCATATAGTAATTGGAATAGATTTTGTATCTTGGAAATGTTCATTTCTTTTCATTTAATAGATAATATATGTCCTAAAAATAATATATTTTTTAGGACATATATTGCACAAATATATATGTCCTAAAAAATAGGCCTTTTTTACATTATATTTCTCCCTGTATTATATTCTATGTAAAGAAAAATTACATTTCTGATTATTGAACGTAAACTCTTAAATGTAGTAATCAATTACGATGGATATTATTTGATGCTTAAAATATTGCGCTAAAATATTGATCTTATTTAAAGGACATATATATGATGTCCTAATATAACAAATTATTGATGCTTAAAATACGAATAGGTAACTTATACTATTTGTATAAGTTGGTTCTTATTCTTACGTATCATCCAGAAAAATAATGAAGGATATGCTTTGAACTTAAAGTCCAATTTAATATCCATCAAAAACAAGTCGTTCTAATAATGTTCCGAACGACTGTTGCTAGCATGTGTATATCAATTTAATAAGTTTCAAATTATTCCTAATAATTCTTTACATGAGTACAATGATTACAAAAGTTGAAAATATGTTTTTATATAGTATGATTCCTTGGTTAGAACTGTGATAGGTTTTTATCTAATTTGGCCTAAATAAGTTCATAAGTATAATTGTATACCAATTCTGATACATTTTCCTTAACATAGTAAATTATAATTAGGTCCCCTACTTAGTAACTAAATTTTAGATATTTCTAGATGGTGGTCATATATATTTGTATTATCTAATAACTTTATATATTGTGAAAACTCCCAACGAGTTGATTTATATGTCTAAATTGTTATGAGTCACCATCAGCACTGATTAAGAATATTTCTCACATAGGTTCTCAATTGTGAAATCAGAGACCATAACGTGATTTTTTAACGACTATATCGTTGGGAGTTTTCAGCGATAAATATATTTGGGATTATGCAATTTGTAGTACGGGTTATATGATGAAAATCCAATTATGGATGATTGTATGGCCGTTAACATAATATATAATTCTTAATCAGCGATGATATTCACCAATTTTACTCAAGTACCTGAATATTAATTTATTCATTGGAGTATTTTAGATATTGTATGATAAATAACTCCTGATAAATATCGCATATCCACTCATGATAAATATATTTGGGATTATGCAATTTGTAGTACGGGTTATATGAATATATACAACAGATAATTAATGGGAGTTTATTATGTATGAGAATCACTTATAGCATGTGTATATAAATTTAATAATTATTAGGAATAATTATGTTCACCTATAATTATGAACATCATATTCATATTTTATGTATAAAGAGTATTCATATTAAATATATCTATTTAATCATATGTTCAATTTTCATATATAATATATGATGATTCACTATTTAAAATATATCTATTTAATCATGTATAATATATGATATATTAAAAGTGTACATTGTTAATATATATCCCTATTAATTATATCCACAAATTATAAGCATATTTTGGATCTATATATGCACACATGCATATATAGTGAATCATTATGCTAAACATAAGTAAGGACTATATCACTGGATGTATTATGATAACGTATTATTTCCTTCTTGAGAAATAATGTGTCCCAAAAATGAAACACTCTTCAGATATATAATTTATATAAATATATAAATTATATTTCACCATTGTATCCCTACGATTATAATCCGCATTTTTGTTTGAGATAATCTATGTAATTACAAATTAGTAGATTATAAAGTTTACGTTATTAATCAAGTTACATTATACGGTCAGGATGTTCAGGCTAACATTATGCCTGAACCATAGTCATATAATGTAATTCAAATTATTAAGCATAGCATTTTGAATATAAAGCCTAACAACTAAATTTTTTAACTATTACAGTACACGCTTAGCATCAATATCTACTATGGTTCACTGATATAAATAAGCCCAGCTTCGTCATATACTGATCATCAGGATTATTTTAATATAGGTATATTGCAGTGAAAATTACAATATCATGAAATTGTAGGGTTTTGAGAGAGTATTAATATTCACATACGGCGAGAGTAGAGGGATTAAACTGTAGTGTTAGATGTAAAATATTACCCGCATATTTTTAAAGCCAAGCACCATTAATCCGTAATATTTTACAATTAGGTAAAATATAAATTTAACACTACCGTTTATGCCATACGGTAGATGCCTGACAGATGTCCTACTATAAATTCAATGGTGCTTCTGAATCTATTTTCAATGTTAACAATACTCCTGTTGAAGAACTCCTGTAATGCTGAAATATGACAAAAGAGACTTAAAAGATGTGGGTCATCAAATTGTAACTATATTTGATAATCTTAGTTGATATTTCAATATAGATGTGCAATATATGTCCTAAAAAATATATTATTGTTAAGTGGTATAGCTTAATTAGCATTAAAATTGAACGTAACAATAATTAACTTGGCGTAGATATTTATCGATGTTGTTATTTATCATACAATATATATTATTAACATATATCTATTATGAAAAATACCCGTTACCGGTAATGGTTATTTAACGGCTGTCTAAATCTGTTAATTCACACTAACAGATAGGTATTTAATGATTTGATAAGTTAAGCACCATTTTTTAGATATCTAAAAAATATATGATTGCATAATTGAGTCACATATATTATAATATTAATTATTGTTACGTTCAATTTTAATGCTAATTAAGCTATACCACTTAACAATAATATATTTTTTAGGACATATATTGCACATCTATATTGAAATATCAACTAAGATTATCAAATATAGTTACAATTTGATGACCCACATCTTTTAAGTCTCTTTTGTCATATTTCAGCATTACAGGAGTTCTTCAACAGGAGTATTGTTAACATTGAAAATAGATTCAGAAGCACCATTGAATTTATAGTAGGACATCTGTCAGGCATCTACCGTATGGCATAAACGGTAGTGTTAAATTTATACTTTACCTAATTGTAAAATATTACGGATTAATGGTGCTTGGCTTTAAAAATATGCGGGTAATATTTTACATCTAACACTACAGTTTAATTCTCTACTCTCGCCGCTGCTCTTGGCTTGCTCTGGCCACAAACTTTGTCTTGCACTGGTAGCAGGCCTCTGACTATTGGTGAATATTGTAATGATGGCCTCAATGTTCCTCTCGCCTCCGATCTCTCCGTTCACCTCGGCGTTCCTCTCGCCTCTGAAAACCCTAATATGTTTAGGATGTAAACTCGAAATATAGTATATATTTCGAGTGGATATGTTACATGCAGTTCACTATAATTATATAATTAGAGCTATATCTCCCATTTATTCCAAAGGCTAACATAAATTTTATAGATCTCGTCATTTGATAAGTTATCTATGCACTTGATTGTTTACATGATATATACGGGTTAATTTATCCCTAACGTCCATTTTTTGGGACACAATGGTGAAATATAATTTATATATTTATATAAATTATATATCTGAAGAGTGTTTCATTTTTGCGACACATTATTTCTCAAGAAGGAAATAATACGTTATCATAATACATCCAGTGATATAGTCCTTACTTATGTTTAGCATAATGATTCACTATATATGCATGTGTGCATATATTGATCCAAAATATGCTTATAATTTGTGGCTATAATTAATAGGGATATATATTAACAATGTACACTTTTAATATATCATATATTATACATGATTAAAGAGATATATTTTAAATAGTGAATCATCATATATTATATATGAAAATTGAACATATGATTAAATAGATATATTTAATATGAATACTCTTTATACATAAAATATGAATATGATGTTCATAATTATAGGTGAACATAATTATTCCTAATAATTATTAAATTGATATACACATGCTATAAGTGATTCTCATACATAATAAACTCCCATTAATTATCTGTTGTATATATTCATATAACCCGTACTACAAATTGCATAATCCCAAATATATTTATCATGAGTGGATATGCGATATTTATCAGGAGTTATTTATCATACAATATCTAAAATCTCTATTAACTGCATGATATCACCTTTTTATAATTGGTATTGTTATATCATAATATAATTGAGTGGACTTTCGGTCCTTGGTTTAGTGCTTATAGTAGTTCTTCAACAGCGCTTAAATATTTAGAAAATGTGGGAATATTATTTAAATAACTTGTTGATATTATTAATACTCTAACATATCTTTATAACCGGTATTATAATCGGCACAATCCAGATCATTCGCCTTTCTAGGATTATGAATATACATAATCCTAGAAAGTGACTCATATAATGTAACATTTATCAGGAGTTATTTATAGATATATGTATATATATCTATAAGTTAATATATTCATAAGTCAGCTAAACGATAGGAATAATTATGGGATATTATTAGATTCACATAGGGTTTTGAGAGTTAATACGTATGTCATATATGTATTTTATCATGTAAATAGTGTCCTATATTAATAAGGACAATATTGTAAATTATTACCGTTATAAAGATATCCATATCTTTGGATATTAATGTTGATATATTATAAATGGCATAGCTCTTTTCATATTTCCCTATAAGGAGTGCACTCCCAACGATTATGCACGTATAAAGCGAGGACGGTATTAATAATTTATACTAAATATTCTCTAATCGTTCGTCTGACTCAAAATATTGGACTAAGGTATGTTGTATGAACCATTTCCGTTTGTTACAAGATATTTGTTATATTTATATTTTATGACGATCTTTATTGATTTAAGAGAGTATGACCATGTTTGTTACAAGATCAAACCGTTATATCAATATAGATTATTGCCTCCATGATGGCTATAATGATTGATTAGTTGATCATACCACAATTAATAAATGGTGGCTATTACCACCAATTGGTAATATTAGGGTGTGATACGTATGGTAAACTGTATTAATACTTGCTCCAAATTACATAATTGATTACTACGAATATTCATAATTAGAGAATATATACATTACTATGTCTATTATCATAAACTTTTATACACTTGAAACATTTTTTCAGTAAATGTGAATGATATATCATTGAGTAAATGTTTAAGTAAATGTGGATGATATTTTTCCTATGTATGTAATGACTTATGCTTAGATCTATGAATTATGGCGGAGATGATTTATATTATTAGATGGACATGTGCAAATATAATATTGATAATTGGTTCCCTTGGTTAATTCTTATATCGAATATAAGAATTGAAGTTAGAAAAGATTCCGAACATTGAACATTGATAGTTCTTTTAAGTTAAAAGAACTATTTCTCGTTACCACTAAAAAAACAATACTTACTAATTGATATCTACATTAAATAATAATTTAATAAAATTGGATTATTACATAAATTACAGAAAAGATTTCCATTTATAGATTATTTTAGTGATAATTACCATTTATAAATACAAGCTAAATTTAACTTAATATAGTGTCAGATACAGTAACCCCTATTTTAGATAGTGAGCATATTTAAAATACGATCAATGTATAGCTACCATACAATATAGAGCTATGAGATTAGCCCTTTGCCGGACGCATCACTAAACTATAGGCGATATTGAAACTTCTAAATCCAACTTCATGGTGATTAGACATATAAATTTAGCGTAATATCAATATCAACATATGTATTTTTGATTCTTTAGGGGATTTTTGTGATCATTATATGTTCCTATAATGATATTGTGTTGACTATTAGATTGATAAGTCCAATAGTATAATCCTGGCTTAGATAAATATGTGCAAATTGACGTTTAATATAATTCACATAATATCTAGACCTGTTATACTTTATATAACAGGTCTAGATATTATGTGAATTATATTTTAAAAATCCATAATGTATTAAAAACAAACATGAATTTATATCTATGCATAATGGTTGTGACTACAATTAACACAAACCTATCACTCCTTAATTTGCACAAAATATATTTTAGCATATTATACAAACAAGCGAAAATGTCATCATTAAAGATTTTATTCATATTATCTTTGTTTATGGATCGTTTTTAGCGATTATCACTAAAATATAGTACCAAGTAAGCATTGTTGATTGTTATCTTACCATTATAAGATAGTGAGGTGAATTGTTGTACAGGAAGAGAAACATTTTAAAATTAATGTTCAAATTAATTTACAATATGCTTTTGGGGTAATATTTGCCGGTAACTTATCAAAATTTACATTATTTTACACATAGTAGTATAGCATCTAATAATTCATATTATCTTTATATCCTTTTCTAATATATTTAATTAAGGCGTAATTTATATGTGGATAGTGGATATTCATAATACCTATTTCGATTTGATTATTAATATCAAAATTAGTACTATCGTAGACACTGGTTGTGACTCACATTGATAAGAGGGAATTTTGAAATATACCTTAATTATATTCTTAATAAATATTGACTATTAAATATTGACATCTTGTAACACAGAAAATGATATATATTACACAGAAAAAATTTCCCACAGTAACATAACTTTGTATGATATTATATATAAAATGTTTGAACTAAAAAGATTCGCCATTGCTACTAAATCCTATATATGTCATTAGTCTATCACTTTGGTTAGTTGGTTAGTATGAATATGATTATTTCATATTCATTTTCTGATATGTTATTATTCTAGATATTCACATGCAATATCTAGAATGGTTATATATATGAGTTATATACATGCAATATCTACACAAAAACATTTTCAGCTAGTCTATACATTTCATGTTATACATCCATAATTTATATCGCTGTCTCCTTGACTAATTACATCCATAAACAAAGATAATATGAATGGATACCTATACATTCATATTCGTGGTTGTAAATGATAGTTTATAATTGTAATTAAAAGATAGCTTAACTATAGGGTATTACCATAAGTATATTCATAAGTATGAATATAGGGTATGTCTATAAGTATAATAGGATTTACTTATGTATTATACCATAAGTATAATACATTATCATAATTGTAATTTAATGTGCCTAGACAATTTTTACATTGGATTATTGTCTAGGCACAATGAGTATTACCATTTTTCAATATATATGAAGAAATATTGAAGAATAATGATATTTAATAATAATAGTTCTTATTAAAATACCGGTCTTGAGTAGAGCAGTGCTTTGAAAGATAATTTATATACCTAACAATATATCGTGCAATTAAAACAATTAAAATCTAGTGGCTTATTAGGATAACTATAAGTCCAATAGTATAATCCTGGCTTAGATAAATACGACCGGTATTTTAATAAGAACTATTATTATTAAATATCATTATTCTTCAATATTGATAATTTATATCTATGCAAAAATAGCCCTCTATTAAATTTACACGTATCATGCCCTCTATTAAAATGGTTATTAGTACAAACCATATTTTCACTGTATTTGTGGTATACCGTTTCAATCAGGATAAGAGGTATTATGGTAAGAGCTATGCTTCAACCCTATGCTTCAGCACAAGATAAGAGCTAACCAAAAACCATATCATGGCAGAGACCTTATAGTTAACTCTTTCTATAGATTAGGATTGAACGAGCAATATTAATTATTTCAGTGCCCAATTACATATGTAATTGGGCACAATAAACAGTTTTCATTAAAATTTCAAGGAGTTATAACATCCTTATCTTATAACTCTCATGACCTTATGTATTAAGCCTAATATTAATAATTACTAGTTATATTTACCCTAATATTAATAATGACTAGTGATAATTTGATCTAAGCAATAGTATACACATAGTTGATATCTACATTCGCCTGTACTAACTCACAGGCTAATTATTGTTACATTCAAATTTTGTAGAGTATTGACTACAAAATTTGAATATGATGTATATAAATAATTTTATGGTACCCAAACTCGGAATATATACAATTTTACGTAAATTCTAAAATAGTAATTACCATTCTTAAAGAGAAGAATTACTGAGCATTAACGTATCTAAGAATACAATTTTTAGGAATGAATAGACTTAGTCCTTAGGATATAACACGTACGTTAATGCTTCAGTATTGAAATTACGAGCCATCAAAAATGATGGACCATTTTTACTTCAGCGGAACATTATTAGAACGACTTATTTTTTGGAACAATTAACTATACAGTTATTCGCTGACCAACTGTATGTTTAGGCCATAATATATTAACAAATATCGTCATTGATAAGATTGTCTTAAATGAAACTTGGGTATATCATGTATATATACCTAATTTATATATTTCGAACTAAGGATCCCAATATATATATAATTTATATATTTCGAACTTTATTAGGTTACGTATATCACAGTTAATTTATTCAGAGCTTATGTCCTCTTATCAATGTTTAAAATTTTGATCATAGCTATCGTTATTGCAATATACAATTTATAGATATCCAGAATATGTACATCTCCAATTTAAAAATTTATATACAATTTGAAAATTGTATATAAGTACTGATACAAAAGCGAAAAAAAAACAATCGCAAATGTTATAACTGAAATACTTACACCTTGTTATATACATTAGTTTCGGCAAGATTTATAACTATTTATAAATACAAGCGAAATCTAAAATGCCATTGCTAGCAACATTGTTGAATATTTACGTAACAACATTATTTAGCTATCAAATTATTATGTAACTTAGTGCAATCTGCACGTGTAGATATAGATCATATGCATATATAGATCCACTGGCATTCCATATGTTCCTGAAACGCCAACTTATAATCCAATGTTGGTCAGCGAATGTAGGTAATATTTCCATAATTCTGAATCTATCTCATATAAATAAACTATACGTTATCGTTATCGCTATTTTGAACGAATGGTTAGTAAATTTGGTGAGTTACTATTAATCTATCTCAATTAGCTATATATATAAACACTAATTACTAGTTATATTGATAATCTCTAATTATTGCAATTAAAATTATATTTAACCAAATGTATGTCGAATTATATGTCATACATCCATAATTCCTTAATGACTCATAATTGATATCTACATTGCGCTAGATAGCCTTTTCAGGAATTATTAGATGCTATACTACTATGTGTAAAATAATGTAAATTTTGATAAGTTACCGGCAAATATTACCCCAAAAGCATATTGTAAATTAATTTGAACATTAATTTTAAAATGTTTCTCTTCCTGTACAACAATTCACCTCACTGTCTTATAATGCTAAGATAACAATCAACAATGCTTACTTGGTACTATATTTTAGTGATAATCGCTAAAAACGATCCATAAACAAAGATAATATGAATAAAATCATTAATGATGACATTTTCGCTTGTTTGTATAATATGCTAAAATATATTTTGTGCAAATATAGTTACAATTTGATGACCCACTAATTTAATAGTATATCTTTTTAAATAGTCAAGGTTTAATACTCTAACAGATCTAGTTCTTTAATTGTCCTGATTGTTAGGTAATTGAACATTGGCTATTAAGAATATTCACAAAAGGATATCCATCGATTAATTTTAGCTCAATTTTAAATCTTATAATTTATATCTATGCATTTTGAATAGATAGGTTTGTAAAAGCCCAAGAGCTCTATACAAATATAATTTTTTTTTATATTTGTATTGGACTAAGATATGCTTTGATATTATGTCCTATCCCTTATTTGAGATAGGTTTGTTACTTCAGTAACAAACCTATCTCAAATAACCCTATAGTTGTTATCTCCGGTGTGATATATAGTAAAAATTACGTTGGTTTATGCTGGATTCTCACATAATTCACACTAACATCTTATTGTATCAAATTACATCCCAAACTTGACATATAAATCAAATGCCTGACTAGGATAAATCAAATTGAACAGGGTTTCCTTGATCTGCTAAACATGCTTTCGGTATACACAAATGAAGCATATGTATTAAGTGTAGAAGTAAAAGTGGGATCATCGAAACAAATGTACCATATGTGAGATTGCGCAATGGGCTATAATATTGTATACTACAGGAAGCTATTAATTAATTCTAAGCCAAATTGTGATACTGACGTATTGCAGCACAAGATATTGTTAATACGATCATCATAAACCCTGTTCTAACTATTAGAAAATTCTGATTACAATATTTATCAGATGACTTGTAATGGTTTTATTTCTGAAGGAATAAAATTATTGTAATAATAATTTTAGACTTATTCAATAAGTCTAATGAATTGATAAATAGATATGCTTTAAATTGGAGATGTACATATTCTGGATATTTCTCATATATCCAGAATGTTTACCTATGTGAATCATCCAGTAGATATCTCTAGAATTAGGAAAGGAATTGCACTATATATCAATGTAACTTCTCTAACAACAGGAAATCTGCAACTGACGTCCTCACATTTACCATACAATCATTATTCCAGTGAGTTTGATACTTACTTCTGAATAAATTAATTTGCACAATATTATCTTTAGGAATGATATATTCTCTGGGTATATATATTAGCAATAAAATGAGCAAATTTAATATCCATAAGGGATATTAAAATTATCCTTATTTCACTACAATAAGGATATGTCCTTATTGTCCATCGAAATAAACCTAAGTATAACAAATTATCCGTATTTCACTACAATAGCCTAATTTTAAATTATATTAGTATAATTTATGAAGTATAAATATGATTATTGTAACCAATCAATAATCGATGTCAGGAATCTTTACTGTAGAAGTCTTTGTCATGAATCTAAGTACTTGATGATGAAATCAAAAATACAAGAATAAAGGAGTTAACAATGGAGCCGTAGACTCTTTAAGTACAGTGTATAAATATTTAGGCTTTGATTTATATGTCATCGTTATCTATACATGATATAATAATCTAAGCCAAGTATTTATAAATAGTGATATCATGGGAGTTATATCCTGACAAGGATATCCATACAGATATCGATCGATATACAGATATTTAAGATTCTTATGGAGAGGAATTTCAGATAATTAGATAATATTAAATTGTATACACTTTTAAGTATACAAGGCTTAGTTGTACAAATAAATAAATATCCATGTGCTTTTATGGATTAATATATAATCCATTGCCTTTGATTAAAGTCACTTTCAAGCCGAAATTTACATGTCCTTGATATCTAACGAGTGGACTTATTGTCCATCTATTAGTCAACAATGTTTTTTTATCACAAAAACTAATATTCATATATTATTCAATATCAAAAACATACTATATAAAAGCACATGTATAATCGATAAATATACATGTTGCGAGCACCTATTTTAAAATAATTTACAGAGACATATCACTGATTTATGCTGTTATAGTTTTGGATCTCCATAATGTACTACTAAATTGTAAATATTGAGAGAAGTAAAAATAGTAAATATTCAATATCGTAAAACTAGGATTTGAAGCATCGTATTAATCATCGTTTAATATTCAAGTCTTTAATTGTATTAAACGATTAAAGACTTAGTGATAATAATCACTTATTATATTAGGATTAAAATTGAACGTAACAATAATTAATAGATATTTTAACAGATATTAAAACTTAGTGTCATACAATTGCTCTATTTCATATATGTTACATTACCTAACATCTGAATGCTTAATTATAAGAGAATATCAATGTCAAAATAACCATTTTATTAGATTATAAAAAGAATAGACAGGTCAATTTATATTATATATAAGGGCACCTAAAGAATCAATATATATTATTAATATATGGAGATCCAAAACTATAACAGCATAAATCAGTGATATGTCTCTGTAAATTATTTTAAAATAGGTGCTCGCAACATGTATATTTATCGATTATACATGTGCTTTTATATAGTATGTTTTTGATATTGAATAATATATGAATATTAGTTTTTGTGATAAAAAAACATTGTTGACTAATAGATGGACAATAAGTCCACTCGTTAGATATCAAGGACATGTAAATTTCGGCTTGAAAGTGACTTTAATCAAAGGCAATGGATTATATATTAATCCATAAAAGCACATGGATATTTATTTATTTGTACAACTAAGCCTTGTATACTTAAAAGTGTATACAATTTAATATTATCTAATTATCTGAAATTCCTCTCCATAAGAATCTTCTTCTAATTTTATCTATCCTCTCACTAACCCATGAAGGGATGGTCAGGATGGACATGAGGTAGATGGACATGAGGTAGAGTCGAATGGATGAGAGAACTGAGTTTATTAGGACGATGCGACCTCCTAGAGAAAGGTATCTGGCCTTCCATCCGTCAAGTCTCCTCTCAATCTTATCAATGACGGGGCACATCATATATAAGTTTTATATTAGAAAAGGATATATCTTACGATGAGTATTACCATTAAAATTAGCAACTGAAGACAAATCCATTCATCGTACATTGGTATTTCCTTAGGTGGTTAGAAGAGCAAAGTAAACTTATGGTCTCTGATAATAGATAGCACATAGCTACGTGATATATTCTTCTAGTGACATATATATGATGTCCTAATATAACAGATTGGTTATAGCGCAATATCTCCAGGTAGTCTAAATATTCCATATGCAAACTCATATACCAGTGTGAGAATAGGTACTGGTTTGAGATATATAATTCGAATGCAGACTAATGCATCACCAAATACTTTGACATAACCAAAATGTTAGTGCTAAATCGTTGCTTAAGACCAATGTGGTATCAGATGGAGGAGGAAACTCAAGATATATGTGTACACACACACATGATAAGATACAGAATTTAAGGATATTGAAGGGCGCAATGAGTATAGAAAATGATACAGAAATTTCTATTAGGTTACAATTCATATATCAATTCCTTATCTATTATCACACTGGTATAAGAGTTTTATAAACATATTCCAGTAATCAAGTACATATTTCTCCATATGATACTTCAATTATACCTAATTTAGCACTAGCTAAATTAGGTAGACTTCATGTTCAATTATGAATTTTATTTTTTACTAAATAAAATTTGGCTAGGGGAGCCAAATTTTAAGCTCTTAGTATCAATTTCATGGGAGGTAAGTATGTAACCCTGGTGTGTTAACAATTGAGAACCTATTTGAGACAAATCCATATTAGTATGAATATGGATTTGTTTGAGTATGGCTTTTATATTTATGTCATATTAGACATTATCTGGATATTAACATAACAATAATACCAAATTTATTTTATAGAGCTCTTGGGCCTAATTATGAAACTAATAATTTATTCTAATCATTACGATGGATTAGTAAGGTAAATACATGTTGAAGTGGTGATGCATTAGTCTCCAAGAAGAGCCCTCCTTCAAACCCGAATAAGAACATATAAATTATGGGTGGACCTTTAAGTTATTATAAGTTGGTTCTTATTCTTACGTATCATCCAGAAAAAATAATGAAGGATATGCTTTGAACTTAAAGTCCACTCGTTAGATATCAAGTACAATTCCAACAACCTGAGGAAATCATTATGCATAATTAGTTATCTTGTTTTAATGATTACAATAAACCAATTGATATTAGTTACCGGATGTGCGTAACAATCAATTAGTTCACCTTCCTCCTAACATCCATTTGATGTAAATCGAGTGGATATGTTAATATCCACCAGATTCTTCTTTTTAGGAATGAATATTAAATTACCATCGGATATGTTAATTCCTAAAGATAAGGACAATGTAAATCTAGTGTCCTTACTTAATCCTAGGTATCCATGATTAAGAATATCCTTACAATTTGTCCAAATTTTATAATTGGTATTGTTATAGGACTTAAATAATTAGATTTATAATTACAGCTGTTACAAAAATGTTTTAACATATCCATATTTAAGCGACAGTAACATTATTGTATTTTGAGAGAGTTGAGTTATCTCTTTATTTGTTCTGTTGGGAAAATTGATGTTATAAAACGACGGACAACAAATTTTAATCATATTTAAAAGAATAGTGGATTATGTTTTCTGGATGACACTAAGTTATGTATTTCTGTCTAAAAATGATAATGTAGTATACTCAGTTTATATACATTAGTTTCGGCAAGATTTATAACTATTTATAAATACAAGCGAAATCTAAAATGCCATTGCTAGCAACGTTGTTGAATATTTACGTAACCTAAAAACGTTATATGTTCATATTAACAGTGAGCTATTTTTATATAATAGTTTTCAACCCTGTTACCGTAATACCGTAACTCAGATACGCCTATCAATTGTAAATATTCGCTACAGTTTAATTCATCTATACTTAAACGAATATTCGTAGATTTTTGTTGGTATACCCAAGTTCGGTATAATTAGGTATCTATAATTATGAGGCATAAGTATAGATCAATTAAACCTACGTACCCTGTTACCGTAACTCAGATTAAAGGATATTATATATATATTGTATATATATATATATATATATCAAATGGTTTTGTCAAAGGATATTATAAAATGGTTTTTATATGTGCACTCCCAACGAATTTAAAAGATTATGTCCTGATTTCTTCACCCATGAAATATTTACGATTAAAATTTGTATATATTTTAAGTTATATAAACAGAAGTTATACAAATATAACTTCCAATATAACTTTATTTGTTTTTCATATATTAATCTATATTATAAGCAATATTCAGTATAAATTTCAGTGGATAATATTTAGTAGAAATCATATACATATATATATGTACATATATATATATATGTACATCGTAATCATATTAAAGAGCAATTCATACTTCCGTTTGAATCAATCATATCAATATTAGTTGTTATAGGCTAACATAAATCATATGAATCATATTAGTATACATTAGTTACTAAAGTCTCCACATATTCTACAATCATATGTGTTCGATTAATATCCACATATTCTACAATCATATGAATAATTTTTAGTGCTAACAATTAAAGTCAATAGGGTATCACAATTTTTTTTGTGATATTCATGTTACGAATAGGTATTATTAGAGGTATATTTTTAACCAATACCGAAATATCAATATTAGAAATAATATCGTCTTATATTTATATTTTATGATGATGCTAGGTAGTATGACCATGTAAAATAGAGCAATATCATCTCGTTACCACATAAATATTAACCAAATTTTATGTGGATTATTAGACTACTATTAATATATGAAACTACATATTTTCATATGGAATATGAAAATATGTTCTACAGTGGTATATGAAACTATTTACTTTTCATGGTATATGTATACCTAATTGACTTTTCATGGTAATATTGTTGACTCTATATGCAATTGCATAATCTACGTTATGCGTTACGCTATATGCAATATAACCTAACAAAAACAAAAATGTTACATTATCGTTATCGCTATTTTGAACATTGATAAGAGGTATTACGGTAACAGGGTTGAAAACTATTATATAAAAATAGCTCACTGTTAATATGAACATATAACATTTTTAGGTTACGTAAATATTCAACAACGTTGCTAGCAATGGCATTTTAGATTTCGCTTGTATTTATAAATAGTTATAAATCTTGCCGAAACTAATGTATATAAACTGAGTATACTACATTATCATTTTTAGACAGAAATACAAAACTTAGTGTCATCCAGAAAACATAATCCACTATTCTTTTAAATATGATTAAAATTTGTTGTCCGTCGTTTTATAACATCAATTTCCCCAACAGAACAAATAAAGAGATAACTCAACTCTCTCAAAATCCATTCTTTACATGAGTACAATGATTACAAAAGTTGAAAATATGTTTTTATATAGTATGATACCCTGGTTAGAACTGTGATAGGTTTTTATCTAATTTGGCCTAAATAAGTTCATATGATACATGCAGTCACAAACAAAACGTTATATGTTACAAAGTTCTGAATAAATTAATTTGCACAATATTATCTTTAGGAATGATATATTCTCTGGGTTTATATATTTGTATGGTAAATGTGAGGATGTCAGTTGCAGATTTCCTGTTGTTAGAGAAGTTACATTGATATATAGTGCAATTCCTTTCCTAATTCTAGAGATATCTACTGGATGATTCACATAGGTAAACATTCTGGATATATGAGGGATATCCAGAATATGTACATCTCCAATTTAAAGCATATCTATTTATCAATTAATTAGACTTATTGAATAAGTCTAAATTATTATTACAATAATTTTATTCCTTCAGAAATAAAACCATTACAAGTCATCTGATAAATATTGTAATCAGATGTACTTTGTTATACAAATTGTTTTAGTGCTAGGGTATAGCTAAAAGCCGTATAGATATAATTATATAGTGGGATACAATTACCAATAATATAATTATAACAATAGGAGGGATCTATAAGAAAGATGGGTATAATTTAGAAGGATATTTACCATTCATGATAAATATTTGTATGAAAATGTGTGATTAAAATGGTGGTCTGGATGATTGTATTTTCAATAATCAATTGAAAATACCTATAACTTATAAAATAATGAGGTATATTTCTAAACTTTCACCTATAACATATACATATGCACATTGATAGTTCTTTTAAGTTAAAAGAACTATTTCTCTCATCCATTCGACTCTACCTCATGTCCATCTACCTCATGTCCATCCTGACCATCCCTTCATGGGTTAGTGAGAGGATAGATAAAATTAGAAGAAGATTCTTATGGAGAGGAATTTCAGATAATTAGATAATATTAAATTGTATACACTTTTAAGTATACAAGGCTTAGTTGTACAAATAAATAAATATCCCTTGAATTAGGAATATATATATAAAACACCGTACTATTGTGTCGTTAAAACTTGGACTTCAAGTACGGGGTTGTTTTCACAATATGTACATGTTTTTGATGGAACATTATTAGAACATTATACATTAAACATATTGCAATATTTTTCTTATTTGGTGAGCCCTGTATCCTTGTGTTGTTTTCACAACATATAAATTATACTATATATATGTATTGTGATAATATATTCTATATAAGAAGCGTAAATAATCTATTTCCATATGGATTCAGAATTATGGAAATATTACCTACATTCGCTGACCAACATTGGAGTATAAGTTGGCATTTCAGGAACATATGGAATTCCAGTGGATCTATATATGCATATGATCTATATCTACACATGCAGATTACACTAAGTTACATAATAATTGGATAGCTAAATAATGTTGTTACGTAAATATTCAACAACGTTGCTAGCAATGGCATTTTAGATTTCACTTGTATTTATAAATAGTTATAAATCTTGCCGAAACTAATGTATATAAACTGAGTATACTACATTATCATTTTTAGACAGAAATACATAACTTAGTGTCATCCAGAAAACATAATCCACTATTCTTTTAAATATGATTAAAATTTGTTGTCCGTCGTTTTATAACATCAATTTCCCCAACAGAACAAATAAAGAGATAACTCAACTCTCTCAAAATCCATTCTTTACATGAGTACAATGATTACAAAAGTTGAAAATATGTTTTTATATAGTATGATACCCTGGTTAGAACTGTGATAGGTTTTATCTAATTTGGCCTAAATAAGTTCATATGATACATGCAGTCACAAACAAAACGTTATATGTTACAAAGTTCTGAATAAATTAATTTGCACAATATTATCTTTAGGAATGATATATTCTCTGGGTATATATATTAGCAAATGATAAATATAGTGCTATGTCAAAGTATTGATAGTTATGCGTGTGCCCATATGTGTTAAAAGAACACATATGGTTAAAGACTTTGATGCAAAGGTAATAGTCTTTTGTTAGAGAATACTATTTTAAAGGTAATTTCTCTAAAGTCCACTTTTTGGAATTGCTTCTCTAAAGATTCTTAAATAGTGATGTCTATTTAGGAATGACTTACTGCGGGTGCACCGCAGGGGCTTTATCACCTAGCTTCTTTATATATATATATACATATGTATATATTGGGCCATATGGAAAATAGTGATATATCTTTACTATATTGTAAAGATGAGAACAATAATTATTGGATATAATTAAGGAGTGCACTCCCAACTATTATGCACGTATAAAGCGAGGACGGCATTAATAATTTATACTAAATATTCTCTAATCGTTCGTCTGACTCAAAATATTGGACTAAGGTATGTTGTATGAACCATTTCCATTTGTTACAAGATATTTGTTATATTAATATTTTATGATGATCTTTATTGATTTAAGAGAGTATGACCATGTTTGTTACAAGATCAAACCATTATATCAATATAGATTATTGCCTCCATGATGGCTATAATGATTGATTAGTTGATCATACCACAATTAATAAATGGTGGCTATTACCACCAATTGGTAATATTAGGGTGTGATACGTATGGTAAACTGTATTAATACTTGCTCCAAATTACATAATTGATTACTACGATTATTCATAATTAGAGAATATATACATTACTATGTCTATTATCATAAACTTTTATACACTTGAAACATTTTTTCAGTAAATGTGAATGATATATCATTGAGTAAATGTTTAAGTAAATGTGGATGATATTTTTCCTATGTATGTAATGACTTATGCTTAGATCTATAAATTATGGCGGAGATGATTTATATTATTAGATGAACATGTGCAGATATAATATTGATAATTGGTTCCCTTGGTTAATTCTTATATCGAATATAAGAATTGAAGTTAGAAAAGATTCCGAACATTGAACATTGATAGTTCTTTTAAGTTAAAAGAACTATTTCTCGTTACCACTAAAAAAACAATACTTACTTCTACCTAGCTTATTCATGTTTTGGAGAAGATTAGTAGGGATCTCTACTAATCTTTAATAAGTGAAATACGGTGAGCTATTCTCAAAGATATTTACCATTACCACGCTGATTTTGGAGGTATACATATACAACGCTGATTTTGGATGTACGATATTTTAAAATAATTTACAGAGACATATCACTGATTTATGCTGTTATAAATTAGGCCCAATATGCAGTCAAAATTTGCCATACATCACAAATACAAAGGCGAATGTAGAGCAATATCATCTCGTTACCACTATCACCATGTAATTATTCAGCAAGAAGAATAACAAATATACAGAAATATATAAGCACATGTATAATCGTCAATTCTATTGGGTTTATGGGAATTAATATGGTATGTAAAAATTATTAATTACAAATCGAAGACTCTTCATTTGGACTATAATTTATAAGTTGATTTCATACTTTATATAATTCTCATTGGATAGTGTCTGGATATAATAGTGTCCAGTAAATAATCCAAATAATGCAGTGAAATCTTAACATGAATCATCTCCACATAAATTATTCAAATACCCAAATACGATTTAGGTATTTGGGTTATGATCCTATTAATCAATTTATCATACCTTCAGTTATTTATGAGCAAAGTATAAATAATTTACATATTTGACACTTTACATAATATTTCAATGTATGGTTTTCCACTTAACTTTAATTGAGAAAATTTTGTTGCAAATAACTTTAATGGAGAAGATCAGCGCTGATTTTGGATGTATGATTATACTATTATAGCCCATTGCGCATCCAGTAGAGAGACAAAATGGCCCACTTCGAGCTCTCGATTCCATGGCGCGGCTCATCGAAGCAGCCGCGCCGTCCTACCATTTTAACAAGTGTATATTCTGACTTAATAGGAAAGTTGTACAAAATGGTAACAGATATGGCATTGTTCCTAACATATGAACAGACATTTTCTTAAGAATATAAAATATGGCCTCTGAATTTATCGGAAGATTTATTTTCCGATTGCGGGGTGCACCGCAGGGGCTTTATCACCTAGCTTCTTTATATATATATACATATGTATATATGTATAAATTGTGCACTTCTAGCCTTAAACAATATGGGTTGTATAGTATTTGGCATAAGTATTAGTAATAAAGAGTTGCTAGCAATGAAGATATGGTTAGAAGCACAACCTTCATTACCTACTTTTCGTAAAGTATCAAAATTATTTATATGCCATTAACATATTGTTATATGTATTAGTATTTGTCATGTTCACCTTATTGGTCTCACTCCATATTGTTTTTTTTGGTGAATTTAAGGTGAACTAATTGAGATCAAATCCATTCTTAAATCCACTATAATAAAACCAAAAAAAGTTCATCAGTTGTATAGTGCATATAGTGAGAAAAATAATATGATCCAAATACTTTGACATAACCAAAGTCATCATATGAAGGAGGTTTACCTATAGTTGGACACATAGGTAATGATTACTAATAAACATTTAGATTATCTTGAAGTATATAACTAAATCTTTTAGCATCAACCCTATCGATAACTATTATATTGGAACCATTATATTGCTTGTCTGGTTAATGTAACTTGATATCTAATCGTACTGTTTGTCCATATTCAATTGATCGTACATAGTTTCAATATCGTACATTGTAAAATTGTTTGATTAGACTGATTTTCTGATTTAGCCCCGCCTTAAATTCATCAGACATGGTTCTAGATATTCCACCAACATCCCATCATGTGGGTATGAATAATGATTACCTATGTGAATCAATTAGTTCACCTTCCTCCTAACATCCACTACATCCCTTAGTAATTGCTTATCTATTATCACACCTATGAGCAGATTCCAAAATATTCAATTAAGAAGAACCTTCATTAAATACTATAAAATCCATTTAAGTAAGACAACTGTACTTGTCTATTAAGTATAACTACCTAATTTTATTCAGAAGTATCAAACTCACTGGAATAATGATTGTATGGTAAATGTAAGGACGTCAGTTGCAGATTTCCTGTTGTTAGAGAAGTTACATTAACGACGTAACTCTAACAAGAATTCATGCTTCCAACGAAGTTGGTGCACCTATTCATGACAAGAATATCCTCATGATGGGATGTTGGTGGAATATCTAGAACCCCATAGTGACTATTATAATCAAGCATATACCTGTGAGGTCCAAAGACTTAGGTTAAAAATCAGTCCTTTTGACCATGGTCAAATAGTTTCTTGACAGATTTGACTGTTAGATAGTAGTTCTTCCCAAGTTTCAGGTCTCAGATTTCTTATAACAAACTTATAAAATCCCAATATCTTATAGCATGATCAGATCATTAAAAATCTATTTGTTCGGAGCCCTTAGCATAAACCTAGATTAAGTATCCACAATTATTTACCAATATAAAATCGATATATTACAAGCCACGTAGTAAACATAAATATGTGATGGATAATCAAAAGAAATATTGCGAATAACCGATATTTCTTTAATATCTGATTTCAAATTTAGATTGAAATTTAAATCTAACTATTTTTCGTTATATGTATTGGATGAGAGAACCCAATATAGCTGTATTGGGTTCTTAAGCAACGATTTACCACTAACACTTTGGTTATGTCAAAGTATTTGGATCAGATCTTCATGAGTTTCGGCACAATTTGGCTAATTATCCACCTAGTGACTATTATAATCAAGCATATACCTCACAGGTCCATTTATAACATATATACATTAATTATATATGATTGGTTACAACTTTTGACTACATTACACCACCGATTGTTCCCACTGATATTACCTTATATATCCAACTAAAAGATATATATGTAACTTTTATTTAAGATATATAAATTTTTTTTTATATGTATAAATGTATTTATATAATACATTTATATAAAGGTAATATCAGAGTAAGGAATGGAGTTTAAGTAATATAATCATTATAATCATTATAATGTTAAACAAAAACCTCTCTGATATATAAATTTAATATACAAAGTAGGGGGAGTAATTCAACATAACAAGGTGATAAATCATTCTTATATATTCCATATACTCGTAATACTCGGTCAGTCCATGCGTAATTTCAACACTAGCATGGGGATTATTGTCTCCATGCTACAACTTTATAGCTATTCAGCTATAATCATATTAGGGTTTGGTAATCTGAGTCTTATATATTAGCCGTATCATTATAAATTAGGATTTTATATAAGTTATCATACACTTTTGATTAAATAAATGAGGATAAAAGTACAAGAACACGAAGCTTAAAAAAAGTAAAGTTAAATAAAGTCAAGCAGATCAAAGAAAATATATCAGAAATTCATAATGAAGAAATCAGAGACCATAACTTAACTATTTTGCTACCAATTGGTGGTAATAGCCACCATTTGGCAGCAAGATAGATTCCGAAAGTATTCCTGAACAACTCAACAGTTACATAGTTATATAACAGTACTATGCCTCTGAATTATGGATCAATATAGCCTCAGATTTGACGGTAATGTCTAATAGTCAACACAATATCATTATAGGAACATATAATGATCACAAAAATCCCTTCTCATTCTTCTTCACATTATAATAGTAAATATTACTATTATTTATGTTAATAGTAATATTTAATCTAAAAAAATATTACTATTAGAGGCCAATTGAATATTATCTTCGTAATGGAAAATCTATATTTGTGCAATAGTTTAATAAACCTTAACGTGATAGCTTTATTTATATGGCACAAAATGTTGGACTTATAATATAATACATGGACTTTTTAATAGTACTTCTGCTATTATTGAGTAATATACAGATAATTATATAAATTACCAGAGGCTGAGATTTTTGTCATACCTGGAAATGCAAGGTTGAATGTCTAGTTGTAGAGTGGATATATAGCTAGAAAATATAGGTAAATATTTTATACATATAAAGCGAACACTTTGGATAATATGTAAAACAGTTATAAACTCCCCTATAGTCCATTTAAACTATAGAGTCTACAATTTGTGCCACTAAAACCCTATCAAAGACACTATTTTCTATTTCTGAAGGAAAATAATGTATTTAAGTGGACTATACGCCATTAAACTATCCTCTATCAAAATCGCGGATTTAATTATTAAATGTAACGACTAGGACTAGTGCCCTAGTCCCTGTATGTGACTTTAATATTATAGTCCATGTATTTGTTATTCTTCTTCCGGATTCTCACATAGGTTCTCAATTGTGAAATAAGAGACCATAACGTGATTTTTTAACGACTATATCGTTGAAATATTCTTTTTATCTCATTTGCATAGATCACGTCGCCTTCTTATAATCGAAAAATAATTTAATTAAGAACAAAAAAGATAAAGTTGTGAACTTGATAATTTGTTATAATTTATCGTGCAGTTATAATTTTGAGTTTGACCAAAATTGATTATAAAAAGTCGTTTACTTCCGTTTGAATCAATCATATAAATATACCAAGTCGGAATTAGGCTGAATATAATCATTTGAATTGCTATACATGCTATGGTTGGCGAGAAACATTAGTCAAAATTTTAATCATATTTAAAATAGGTGGGTCACGGAGTATGCTATCATACTTGTTTTAACTAGTATTTAATTATAGATTTCCTTACAAAATATTATACAATAAACATATACCTTACACAATATAAAATATGGACACATATACCATTTCTATAAAACCATTCTATTAGTAATCAATGTAACTTGATTATAATAGTTATCGAGAGGTTGATGATAAAAGATTTAGTTATGAGTCACCATCATTATCGATGGTGACTCATAGGTGCACCAACTAACCAAAGTGATAGACTAATGACATATATATATGATAGTGGAAAGATTATAAAATATTTAGCACTATATATGTTCAGATAAATGTTTTAAGTTTAGCTTAGATGTATAACCCGTATTATATTAGGAATACAAAATATCATTGACTATCCTGATACAATAAGGGCACCTAAAGAATTTTGAAATATACCTTAATTATATTAGATCGTATTGCTCGTTTAATCCCTTATTTGTGAAATTATTAATATAATTTGATGCTTTATAGTTAGACGATATAGTCGTTTAAGATCTCCTATATAAAACAATATAGGAGATGATACGAATAGTCTGCTATGTAATTCTGACTCACTTATTAAACAAGCTGAAAATTATATAGCTTTTGATATTATTTTCTAAATTTATCATAGGTTTAGTTTCCTAAGATTTGATAGGAATTTTTATGCATAGATATCGTTCAAATCACTTATTATATTAGGATTAAAATTGAACGTAACAATAATTAACTTGGCGTAGATATTTATCGATGTTGTTATTTATCATACAATATATATTATTAACATATATCTATTATGAAAAATACCCGTTACCGGTAATGGTTATTTAACGGCTGTCTAAATCTGTTAATTCACACTAACAGATAGGTATTTATGTTTCACTATAGCTATATGCATGCCACATATATTATAAAAAGAAAACTATAATGCACTATCGTTCACTACTTTTGTTATATTTTTTGTGGATATCATAAGTAATATAATAATATCGATGGATATTGTAGATATTGTTATATTCTGTAGATATTGTAACAAGGCCTTGTAGATATTGATGGAGATGTTATGCATTTATATCTAGGTGAATTTGTGAATAGCTCTTAATATATCTACTATTTATGATAAACATACGTTATCATAAATATTTTATATAATTTTATATTTATTTTTATTAAATAAATAAAAAATTGCATAACTGAAATTAAGCAATTTCAAAACTTGCATAAAAAGAAAAACAGGCATATAAAAATAAAATTATTTTTATATGTAGAGCTAAGACATAACTGAAATTCTTTTAAATTCATTTCTCACTTTGAATGTATATTGATGAAACGAGGAGCACCATTCTCTTTACCACATATATTATATTGTTCAAAACATAAATATTAAATTAATATCGTCTAAATGAAAGGCTATCTAGCGCAATAGAAGTAATCAATTACGATGGATATTATTTGATAACTAACATAATATAATTCTAGAGTTATCAATATAACTCTAGAAATAGAATTAGATAGTTACATCGACGCACATCATATATAATTAATGTCCTTAATTATATCCAATAATTATATTCTTATATCCAATATAAGAAGAGAAACATATAGCGCTTATCGCCGATGAGAACAATAATTATTGGATATAATTAAGGAGTGCACTCCCAACGATTATGCACGTATAAAGTGAGGACGGATAACACAGATTGTTCTATAAGATAAGATTAGATATCTGTTTAATCCAGATATCCATATGGATGGTTACAATATATCCAACTTATACTCCAATGAATAAATTAATATTCAGGTACTTGAGTAAAATTGGTGAATATCATCGCTGATTAAGAATTATATATTATGTTAACGGCCATACAATCATCCATAATTGGATTTTCATCATATAACCCGTACTACAAATTGCATAATCCCAAATATATTTATCATGAGTGGATATGCGATATTTATGAGAGTTATTTATCATACAATATCTAAAATATATTTATCATGAGTGGATATGCGATATTTATCAGGAGTTATTTATCATACAATATCTAAAATACTCCAATGAATAAATTAATATTCAGGTACTTGAGTAAAATTGGTGAATATCATCGCTGATTAAGAATTATATATTATGTTAACGGCCATACAATCATCCATAATTGGATTTTCATCATATAACCCGTACTACAAATTGCATAATCCCAAATATATTTATCGCTGAAAACTCCCAACAATCTGGATGTTCTATTATTAACATAGGGTTGAAGCATTAACGTATGGAGCAAATCCTTAGATATTTTTCAGCGTAAATCACAAATGGCTTAAATAGTTTTAGCCATCATTTTTGATATTTTTCAGCGTAACTCAGTAAGTCTATTCATTCCTAAAAATCATTATCTATACATGATATTCCTGAATGAAATCAAAAATCTTATATGATATTATATTGATAACTAAAAATACCCAAGTAAATGGTATCAATGTAAACCTATATAAATATATTCTCCAGACGTAAATTTTATTATTCATTTCAGCTATACATGATATATCAATGTTTGCGGATGTATCATAATAAAGTTACGTCTGATTAAGTTACCAAGTCATACATATATATCATGTATGACTTGATATGGACATTCATTTAAGATTATACTCTGTTTATGTACTGACTTTTAAATGGTTTTGGTTTTTGTAATAATTATTATGCTAATAATCTTTGTGCTCGTCGGATATTAAGATACATTTACAATTAATATTTAGATTATCATATATATCATGTAAACAATCAAGTTCACTATATACCCGGATTAATGGTGAATTAGATCTATAACCTATGATAAATTGGATATTATCGTTATCGTAATAGTGCCATTTTTTAAATATGTACAACTATATTAAAATTGGGTATATCGTTATCGTTTTAAACTGAGATTACCCACTTAATGCCATAACGATAGCTATGATCAAAATTTTAATCATATATAAGCTCAATTGTATCATAAATATTATGATACATTTAGGAATTTGTAAATTTAGTACCGTAATGTCCTCTAATAGTAATCAGAATTACATACATTGTATTTGGATCAGATCTTCATGAGTTTCGGCACAATTTACCACATATGTAGCAATAAATATGGCATTTAGTAAAAGCTATTAGGTATACATATGCTTATTATGATATCCATCGATAATAAGCATATGTACGGTATTTATCCAGATAACACCTACAGAAAATGCTATGTAATTCTGAGCTATTAAACGCACTTATTCCCACATTGGAATACGGACTAAATTTAGATAGTGAGCATATCTACGTAGTCGATTATTGTATATTTGCACATGAACAATGTGCAAATATAGTTACAATTTGATGACCCACAATATAGTGACACAATGGTGATGTGATTGTAGCTCATCATTACATTTGGTTAGATATCAGAATTATTTCATATTCATATTCATACTAACCAACTATCATTTAATATGTTATATATGTGAAACAATGGATATAATTTTATACATTGATATCTAAATTCGACATCCCCTGGAGAAAATGGAGCCGTTGTAATACAATATGATAATTGAACTACACTTAAACGTAATTTTATATAACGCACATGATACTTGGTAAAGATTAATTCGTATATAACTTCATGTTTATATACTATATAAACGTAAAATACAACTTATGCAAAAATTAATTTATTGAGATCATAATATGGATATGATCTCAGTAATTTATATGCCATTATATTGATAAACCTAAATAATATGGTTAATTTGCACAAATTAATTTGCACTAATATACAATCCACAATTTAAAATAGTGAATTTTGTATATTTATTCAGTTTTTGTGTTATATAAATTAGTGTAATCATAAGTATGACTTGGTAAGAATGCACTGATAGATATATATGTAACTCGACGTAGGGATAAATAAACTCGACGTAGGGATACAATTAAGATGTGGATATTATATGTCCTGCACAATGGTGAAATAATATAAATCTTAAGAATAATTTATTATAATACAAACAAGCGAAAATGTCATCAAATTATATATATAATGAGTTCACCATTATATATATAAACGTATATATATATTCAGATAGTACTATTCAAATTACGTATACATGAAAGTATTACAATTGACTGAAATTTACCAATTATATGAAATGTATAGACTAGCTGGTTAAACACTATATACCACGCAGCTTAAAACAGAATTGGAATTGAAATTCCGGAGTTAGTCTAAAATTAGTTATATATATCAAATTAGGAAATCCGAAAATTATACCAATTGTGACTGCATATTCAGATTCGTTTAAGTATGGCTTTTATATAGTATGATTCATAATCCTAGAAAGTACGTTATACGGACTAATTTTAGACTAACTCCGGAATTTCAGGTGAAGACAAATCCATATATATGGCTGAAGACAAATAATTATAAAAGAATAATACAAAAAATCGATAAATGCCTAACTAGGATAAATCAAATTTCACTTATAGAAGATAAGATATGGTAAAGATTAATACGAAAAACCAATATAGATTAGCGCAATATTGGAGATATTATGCTAAATCACGTTTATTTCCTAATTGACCTAAGATTACAACAGATATCTAATCTTCAGTTATCCATAAAAGAGTCTTCGATTATATACAAAATCTACGTAGTTGCTTTTAGCTATAACATATTCTACAATCATAAAGAATAACTAATTTAAATATCGTAAAATTGTACGATATTCATTATATACCTAACAACTGATATTCCTGGATATCGGTAAACTGGTTGTGACTGCATATCTAGATTCGTTTAAGTATGGCTTTTATATAGTATGATTCATAATCCTAGAAAGTACGTTATACGGACTAATTTTAGACTAACTCCAGAATTTCAGGTGAAGACAAATCCATATATATGGCTGAAGACAAATAATTATAAAAGAATAATACAAAAAACCGATAAATGCCTGACAAGGATAAATCAAATTTCAGTGCCCTCACTTGAAACTAAACAACAGGGCACTGAAAAGTCAATGTAACATTAAATTTGTGCAAATATTAATATCTCCAAGGAGGAGATAAATTGGAGATATTTAGTAATATAAATTTTTAACTGGTATTTGATGTAATAAAATTATATATACAAATATATAATTTTTACATTGAGTGATATTATATGAAACTACATACTAATTATGAAACTACATATTTTTGGAACCTTTGGAATATTTACGATCAGAAAATTAACCCAAGGATATTACATTGTTAACTGGAATGGCTTAAATTACATGATATACTTATGATTTTTAGTAGTTAACAGTATATTCCGCACAATTATTACTAACCGGTATAGTGTTTTTTTATAATTTGTGTTAGCAAATTGATTCCGTGCACAGATTGTCCACTCGATTTAATCACCTATTGTATAATGATATTAGGTATTTACAATTTGGTGTGTCATGAATAAAGGAATATACTGTTAACTATTTAATTTGAATATGATGCCCAATATCTCCTATTATGCTAAAAAGCTAAGTTGTGGCGATATCAATATATTATATCGCCACAACTAAGCTTTTTAGTATAAATATTGAATCATAAATAGTATTAATATATTAATTTTATAGTATAAATGTTTGCTAAACATAAGTAAGGGCAACCTAAACATACGAATAATTCTATATAAATAATTAACACTTGGATATTCCTTTATTCTTAAGTAATGCGTAGTTTGATAATAGACAAAAGTAATCAAAATAATAGTATGCTAATCTTAATCAGAGTGAGAATAAATATAAAATCAAAATAATAGTATGATAATGCTGTTATCGATATTATAATTTATAATTGTAATGTTCAATTTATCTTATTTGTAATTGTTAATTTCAGTGCAGTTAAAAATTTAGTAGAATCAACAGGAGATGAAGGAATCTTATATAACATAAGTGTATGAATTAATCATGTAAGCTTTTCATATTGTAAGCTTAAATAATCTTACAATCATATGTGATTTATATGTCTAAATTGTAATTGAGTAACATAGGTATGATTATACTATTATAGCCCATTGCGCAATATCCCAAGGATATTGAAAATATCAAAATTAAGTCAATTGGTAATTGTATCCCACTCTATAATTATATCTATACGGCTTTTAGCAATTGCATAATCTACAATTAATATATTAGCAATATTAATTGTATTGCTAATATATTGATTGTTACGTTAATTTGGCAGCAAGATAGATTCCGAAAGTGTAGTCAAAACTAATTGAGTTGGTGGAACTCTATCCAGTAGTACGAACAACTCAAACCACCAGCCCTAAGTACGTATAATATGAAAATAGGGAAATATGAAAAGAGCTATGCTTACTATATATATAATGTAGATATAAACATTGATATCATTTACACGGGTATTTTTAGTTATCAATCAAATATCACTAAATACCAGTTAAAAATTTATATTATGATATATATTATGTGTTCATTGTTATATGTTATACACTTATATGACAAGCATAGCTACGCTTATATATAATTTAACAAATGTGAATTGCATTCATCGTAAAAGCTATGCTTATATGATATTCCTCATGATATAATTTAACATAGGGATTCCTGATGGTATTCCTCAAAAGAAGGTAGAGGCATGGCTTCATCAAGTAGAAAATTCTAGATATACTAGGTGTATATCAATTGAATAAATATGGAACATATATCAACTCAGATTATCCTTCAAAATCATATTTAATCCTTTCAAAGATAGCAGAGAATCAAAAATATCAATTCCACATAAAACAATTAAAATCTATAAGTATAGAAAAAGCAAGTATAACGATGCACTGTTAGTGTATAATAAGATGTTTGTGATATAACAAGGCGTGGAATACATCACCCTCTGAAGGTCAATGTAAAATTAAATTTGTGCAATAGAAGTTTAATTATAGTGGTCCTAGTGAGCCCAATTATATAATATAAATATTACAATGAGCCCTGTTGTTTAGTGTAAATCTGGATGCCCCAACTCAACTAATTGAGTTGAGTGGACTTTAAGTTCAAAGCATGCCCTTACTTCCTTATGTAAGCAATATCATTTAATATAACAAGTTATTTAAATAATATTCCCACAATTTCTAAATATTTAAGCGCTGTTGAAGAACTACTATAAGCACTAAACCAAGGACCGAAAGTCCACTCAATTATATTATGATATAACAATACCAATTATAAAATGGTGATATCATGCAATTGCTAGCCATATTTAAAATACGATCATACGGACTAATTTTAGATAGTGAGCATATCTACGTAGTCGATTATTGTACATTTGCACATGAACAATGTGCAAATATAGTTACAATTTGATGACCCACATAAACCAAGCTATACCTAATATTACAAGTATACTCCTTTATGGTAGTCCTAATATAAGAGTTTAACCTATGTGAATCATACTATATAAAAGCACATGTATCATACCTTAAGTAAAATTACGTTGGATAATGATAATTATGTCATAACTAAGCTGCCCAATTCAAACTTCCTATTTTAGAATTTACTATGACGTAACAATTTTAGAATAATCTGTGTTATATTAGTGAAATTAGGTAAAATTATCAGGTGTTATAATAATTATTTCTCAATACTGATAAATGTTAATTTTCTATGTTATACATAGAAAATTATCTTTAGTGAAATTATAGATAATGTTTAGGCGCAATTGATATACACCTGATAATTTGTAGTACGGGTTATATGAATATATACAAAATCATTATCGATAGTATAACAGGGTTGAAAACTATTATATAAAAATAGCTCACTGTTCGGAATCTCTTGCATGGCATAGCTCATATTCTTCTTATATGATCGTATTTTCAACTTGATTGAAAACATAGTAGGATAAATCAAATTCTTAATCACACATTTGGGATTAAGAAGCATAGTCTTATCTATTATTAATATTATTTTCAATAGTGAACACACATCTGGATTCCTCGACGTAGGGATACAATCTGTGTTATCCGTCCTCGCTTTATACGTGCATAATCGTTGGGAGTGCACTCCTTAATTATATCCAATAATTATTGTTCTCATCGGCGATAAGCGATATATGTTTCTCTTCTTATATTCGATATAAGAATATAATTATTGGATATAATTAAGGACATTAATTAAATATGATGTGCGTCGATGTAACTATCTAATTCTAATTCTAGAGTTATATTGATAACTCTAGAATTATATTATGTTAGTTATCAAATAATATATACCTATGTATATAATAATTTAGACATAGGTATTATACAGTTATAAAAACATTTGCTTGTCAGGATATAACTCAAAATGGATTTTTTAACTTAACTGGAATATCCAATTATTTCCTATGCAAACATATCATATATTATCGATGTTCTAATATCATGATACAATAAGGGCATGAGATAAATTATAGCCAATTGTATTATACTAATTGGCTATAATTTATAACGTACATTATCACTGATGTCATATATATGTGCATTATAAAGATCTTTAATGATGACATTTTCGCTTGTTTGTATAATATGCTAAAATATATTTTGTGCAAATATAGTTACAATTTGATGACCCACATCTTTTAAGTCTCTTTTGTCATATTTCAGCATTACAGGAGTTCTTCAACAGGAGTATTGTTAACATTGAAAATAGATTCAGAAGCACCATTGAATTTATAATAGGACATCTGTCAGGCATCTACCATATGGCATAAACGGTAGTGTGAAATTTATATTTTACCTAATTGTAAAATATTATGGATTAATGGTGCTTGGCTTTAAAAATATGCGGGTAATATTTTACATCTAACACTACAGTTTAATCCCTCTACTCTCGCCGTTGCTCTTGGCTTGCTCTAGCCACAAACTTTGTCCTGCACTGGTAGCAGGCCTCTGACTATTGGTGAATATTGTAATGATGGCCTCAATGTTCCTCTCGCCTCCGATCTCTCCGTTCACCTTGGCGTTCCTCTTGCCTCTGAAAACCCTAATTTATTTAGGATGTAAACTCGAAATATAGTATATTCGAGCTTAGATCTATTAATTTAAAGTATTCAATTATATTCTTAATAGCCAATGTTCAAAATATTGCGCTAAAATATTGATCTTATTTAAAGGACATATATATGATGTCCTAATATAACAAATTATTGATGCTTAAAATACGAATAGGTAACTTATACTATTTGTATAAGTTGGTTCTTATTCTTACGTATCATCCAGAAAAAATAATGAAGGATATGCTTTGAACTTAGAGTCCAATTTAATATCCATCAAAAACAAGTCGTTCTAATAATGTTCCGAACGACTGTTGCTAGCATGTGTATATCATAAGTTTCAAATTATTCCTAATAATTCTTTACATGAGTACAATGATTACAAAAGTTGAAAATATGTTTTTATATAGTATGATACCTTGGTTAGAACTGTGATAGGTTTTTATCTAATTTGGCCTAAATAAGTTCATAAGTATAATTGTATACCAATTCTGATACATTTTCCTTAACATAGTAAATTATAATTAGGTCCCCTACTTAGTAACTAAATTTTAGATATTTCTAGATGGTGGTCATATATATTTGTATTATCTAATAACTTTATATATTGTGAAAACTCCCAACGAGTTGATTTATATGTCTAAATTGTTATGAGTCACCATCAGCGATGATTAAGAATATTTCTCACATAGGTTCTCAATTGTGAAATCAGAGACCATAACGTGATTTTTTAACGACTATATCGTTGGGAGTTTTCAGCGATAAATATATTTGGGATTATGCAATTTGTAGTACGGGTTATATGATGAAAATCCAATTATGGATGATTGTATGGCCGTTAACATAATATATAATTCTTAATCAGCGATGATATTCACCAATTTTACTCAAGTACCTGAATATTAATTTATTCATTGGAGTATTTTAGATATTGTATGATAAATAACTCCTGATAAATATCGCATATCCACTCATGATAAATATATTTGGGATTGTGCAATTCGTAGTACGGGTTATATGAATATATACAACAGATAATTAATGGGAGTTTATTATGTATGAGAATCACTTATAGCATGT
This sequence comes from Dracaena cambodiana, assembly GCA_036321105.1. Classification (NCBI taxonomy): domain Eukaryota; kingdom Viridiplantae; phylum Streptophyta; class Magnoliopsida; order Asparagales; family Asparagaceae; genus Dracaena; species Dracaena cambodiana. The sequence goes on from JAYEPQ010000004.1 coordinate 26,499,714, forward strand.
GTATATCAATTTAATAATTATTAGGAATAATTATGTTCACCTATAATTATGAACATCATATTCATATTTTATGTATAAAGAGTATTCATATTAAATATATCTATTTAATCATATGTTCAATTTTCATATATAATATATGATGATTCACTATTTAAAATTTATCTATTTAATCATGTATAATATATGATATATATTATGTGTACATTGTTAATATATATCCCTATTAATTATATCCACAAATTATAAGCATATTTTGGATCTATATATGCACACATGCATATATAGTGAATCATTATGCTAAACATAAGTAAGGACTATATCACTGGATGTATTATGATATTGTATGGTACAGAGATGGATATGACCTATATTATTAAGATATCTATTAAAGGAATATAATAATAATATGTATGGAGAAAATTAATAGTGGAAAATTCCAACATTAATATGATTAAGGGTTAAAGGGAGATTTACATAGCACAAACTACATACTAATGCTTCAACCCTATGTTAATAATAGAACATCCAGATTGATACAATAAGATGTTAGTGTGAATTATGTGAGAATCTAGCATAAACCAACGTAATTTTTACTATATATCACACCAGAGATAACAACTATAGGGTTATTTGAGATAGGTTTGTTACTGAAGTAACAAACCTATCTCAAATAAGGGATAGGACATAATATCAAAGCATATCTTAGTCCAATACAAATATAAAAAAAAAATTATATTTGTATAGAGCTATTGGGCTTTTACAAACCTATCTATTCAAAATGCATATATATAAATTATAAGATTTAAAATTGAGCTAAAATTAATCGATGGATATCCTTTTGTGAATATTCTTAATAGCCAATGTTCAATTACCTAACAATCAGGACAATTAAAGAACTAGATATGTTAGAGTATTAAGCCTTGACTATTTAAAAAGATATACTATTAATTAGTGGGTCATCAAATTGTAACTATATTTGCACAAAATATATTTTAGCATATTATACAAACAAGCGAAAATGTCATCATTAAAGATTTTATTCATATTATCTTTGTTTATGGATGTAATTAGTCAAGGAGACAGCGATATAAATTATGGATGTATAACATGAAATGTATAGACTAGCTGAAAATGTTTTTGTGTAGATATTGCATGTATATAACTCATATATATAACCATTCTAGATATTGCATGTGAATATCTAGAATAATAACATATCAGAAAATGAATATGAAATAATCATATTCATACTAACCAACTAACCAAAGTGATAGACTAATGACATATATAGGATTTAAGAATATTGTAACATATGGGAACTCATATTATTTCCCAGCTTCGTCAAATTCGACATATAGTGAATTTGGTTCTTAATATTTTCACTGTTCAACTTGAAAAATTAGGAATTAAGGAAACATAATTCCCATACAACATATGGAGTGATAAAGATATTGGAACTGAGTTCTTGAAGGAGAGTCTTTTTCACTTAATTTCACTTATTAAATCTCACAATCACATTTGTAGATATATCATTCCTATCAAGTAATATCTCGTCATTTAAATAGAGTATATCGTTTTAAATAATTTGTCCTAAGTTAAGAGGCATATAAATGATAGTTTATATGCAGATGATTACTTAAGATATTAACAGATGATAGCCTTAGGGTTATTTATCAGGAGTTATTAATACCCAAGTTAATTATTGAATTGATTAACTTGTGTATATTACGATAAAAAATGGTGATTCGGTAGAACATGGAGATATAGTTAAATTATATTATCTAATACAATTTATGTTATCTTTGTTCATTGATAGCTCTATATCAATGTACTATTGTGTCGTTAAAACTTGGGTGTATATATATATATATATATATATATATATATATATATATATATATATATCGCTTAAATTAAATGGTGTATATGCCAGGTGACTTTATAAAGAGAAATAAGATAAAGAGAAATTATATGGGAAGCTCAGCAATTGTGAATTTTGGCTGAAGAGTGTTTCATTTTTGGGACACATTATTTCTCAAGAAGGAAATAATACGTTATCATAATACATCTAGTGATATAGTTCTTACTTATGTTTAGCATAATGATTCACTATATATGCATGTGTGCATATATAGATCCAAAATATGCTTATAATTTGTGGATATAATTAATAGGGATATATATTAACAATGTACACATAATATATATCATATATTATACATGATTAAATAGATAAATTTTAAATAGTGAATCATCATATATTATATATGAAAATTGAACATATGATTAAATAGATATATTTAATATGAATACTCTTTATACATAAAATATGAATATGATGTTCATAATTATAGGTGAACATAATTATTCCTAATAATTATTAAATTGATATACACATGCTATAAGTGATTCTCATACATAATAAACTCCCATTAATTATCTGTTGTATATATTCATATAACCCGTACTACAAATTGCATAATCCCAAATATATTTATCATGAGTGGATATGCGATATTTATCAGGAGTTATTTATCATACAATATCTAAAATACTCCAATGAATAAATTAATATTCAGGTACTTGAGTAAAATTGGTGAATATCATCGCTGATTAAGAATTATATATTATGTTAACGGCCATACAATCATCCATAATTGGATTTTCATCATATAACCCGTACTACAAATTGCATAATCCCAAATATATTTATCGCTGAAAACTTCCAACGATATACTCGTTAAAAAATCACGTTATGGTCTCTGATTTCACAATTGAGAACCTATGTGAGAAATATTCTTAATCAGCGCTGATGGTGACTCATAACAATTTAGACATATAAATCAACTCGTTGGGAGTTTTCACAATATATAAAGTTATTAGATAATACAAATATATATGACCACCATCTAGAAATATCTAAAATTTAGTTACTAAGTAGGGGACCTAATTATAATTTACTATGTTAAGGAAAATGTATCAGAATTGGTATACAATTATACTTATGAACTTATTTAGGCCAAATTAGATAAAAACCTATCACAGTTCTAACCAGGGTATCATACTATATAAAAACATATTTTCAACTTTTGTAATCATTGTACTCATGTAAAGAATTATTAGGATTAATTTGAAACTTATTAAATTGATATACACATGCTAGCAACAGTCGTTCGGAACATTATTAGAACGACTTGTTTTTGATGGATATTAAATTGGACTTTAAGTTCAAAGCATATCCTTCATTATTTTTTCTGGATGATACGTAAGAATAAGAACCAACTTATACAAATAGTATAAGTTACCTATTCGTATTTTAAGCATCAATAATTTGTTATATTAGGACATCATATATATGTCCTTTAAATAAGATCAATATTTTAGCGCAATATTTTAAGCATCAAATAATATCTATCGTAATTGATTACTACATTTAAGAGTTTATGTTCAATAATCAGAAATGTAATTTTTCTTTACATAGAAAATTATTTAAGGCCAAATTATCTTTAGTGAAATTTCACTAAGGATAATCTAATAAAGTTCGGTATAATTAGGTATCTATAATTATGAGGCATAAGTATAGATCAATTAAACTGTAGCAAATATTTACAAGATATTCATATGTAGCTTAAAATCCGTATTTTAAATCTGTAAAATAAATATTGGCCTTGATTATTCACATATATAATAGTGAGGGCACTGATATATGGATTTGTATTATACTAATCCATATATTACAGTTAAAATTTATATCTAAGTATATTGATATTAAATTTATTCTTGTGAATAATCAAGGCCATATCTTATAATGATACTTAACTATATCTCATGAATAAATTAGTATCAGAATAGCTTGGTTGATGTGTGTCATCAAATTGTAACTATATTTTTACACTGCTAAATACATCTTATATACATTTTTAAGCATGGCTTTTATATAGTATGATTCATAATCCTAGAAAGTACGTTATACGGACTAATTTTAGACTAACTCCGGAATTTCAGGTGAAGACAAATCCATATATATGGCTAAAGACAAATAATTATAAAAGAATAATACAAAAACCGATAAATGCCTGACTAGGATAAATCAAATTTCACTTATAGAAGATAAGATATGGTAAAGATTAATACAAAAAACTGATGTAGATTAGCGCAATATTGGAGATATTATGCTAAATCACGTTTATTTCCTAATTGAACTAAGATTACAACAGATATCTAATCTTCAGTTATCCATAAAAGAGTCTTCGATTATATACAAAATCTACGTAGTTGCTTTTAGCTATAACATATTCTACAATCATAAAGAATAACTAATTTAAGTATCGTAAAATTGTACGATATTCATTATATACCTAACAACTGATATTCCTGGATATCGGTAAACTGGTTGTGACTGCATATCTAGATTCGTTTAAGTATGGCTTTTATATAGTATGATTCATAATCCTAGAAAGTACGTTATACAGACTAATTTTAGACTAACTCCGGAATTTCAGGTGAATACAAATCCATATATATGGCTGAAGACAAATAATTATAAAAGAATAATACAAAAAACCGATAAATGCCTGACTAGGATAAATCAAATTTCAGTGCCCTCACTTAACACTAAACAACAGGGCACTGAAAAGTCAATGTAAAATTAAATTTGTGCAAATATTAATATCTCTAAGGAGGAGATAAATTGGAGATATTTAGTAATATAAATTTTTAACTGGTATTTGATGTAATAAAATTATATATACAAATATATAATTTTTACATTGAGTGATATTATATGAAACTACATACTAATTATGAAACTACATATTTTTGGAACCTTTGGAATATTTACGATCAGAAAATACAAGAATAAAGGAGTTATTTGATTGATAACTAAAAATACCCGAGTAAATGGTATCAATGTAAACCTATATAAATATATTCTCCAGACGTAACTTTTGTTATTCATTTTAGCTATACATGATATATCAATGTTTGTGGATGTATCATAATAAAGTTACGTCTGATTAAATTACCAAGTCATACATATATATCATGTATGACTTGATATGGACATTCATTTAAGATTATATGGTTTTGGTTTTTGTAATAATTATTATGCTAATAATCTTTGTGCTCGTCGGATATTAAGATACATTTACAATCAATATTTAGATTATCATATATATCATGTAAACAATCAAGTTTACTATATACCCGGGCGGACAACAGATATCCAAGCTTATGAATTTTTGGCAAGAGAATCAAGATATTCCCATGCTTCATCAATATTCTTGCTAAAAAAACTCATCGTTATATATAGTTTCAATAAATTGCTTGGTTGCAGTATTAAGTCCTTCAAATCTATGCATGAATTTGACTACATTACACCACTGATTGTTCCCACTGATATTTCTTCTAGTGATTATATCCCTCGTATTCTTACGATCCGTATGCTAAAATAAAATTATATATACAAATATATAATTTTTACATTGAGTGATATTATATGAAACTACATACTAATTATGAAACTACATATTTTTGGAACCTTTGGAATATTTACGATCAGAAAATATAAGAATAAAGGAGTTATTTATCGTATAGTATAAAATGGCAGTGCACGTATAAATTTTCCTGTTTTTCAGCGGAAAATCTATACAAGAATAAAGGAGTATACTTGTAATATTAGGTATAGCTTGGTTGATGTGGGTCATCAAATTGTAACTATATTTGCACATTGTTCATGTGCAAATATACAATAATCGACTACGTAGATATGCTCACTATCTAAAATTTCACCTATAAATGAAATTTTATCGTATTTAAATTTTCACCTATTTATGATAGTGACCATCAGCAATGTATATTTCTCACCTAATCCCTATTAATTATAGCCATACTTAAAAATATTTATTGTATTTAAAATATACACTGCTACATAAATATTGACTATTAAATTGTATCCTCTCTACCTTCTTTTGAGGAATACCATCACGTTATCAAAGGGTCATCCAGTAATTTGCGCTAAATAGAATTTTTTAAACTTTATTATGTAGGACTATTCCAAAAAAAGAAAAACAATTCCTTCAACAAATACTATTTTGTATATACATATATATGTATATACATATATATATACTTACACATATATATATTTTACCCCTGAATGATAATACATGCCCACTTAAAGAGTATTCATATTTTATGTATTTAAGAGGATCAATCGCAATTCCTGCAAAAGTGAGTTAGGATTTTAATGGCCATACAAGGATATCTTCTGGATGTTCTATAAGAAAGATGGGTATAATTTAGAAGTATACTCTATACGCCAATACTAGCAAATGTACCATACTCTGAACTATGCCAGAGATACTTTTTTATCTCTGCGTAGATAAAAACTCAAAGTAAAGAGCTTTTAAAAAGTAGTGTTCTTTTTGATATCATAGTAATATATTGTTTGTATATTTTATGTAATTATTGTATATATCTACGAGGATAATATTTAGTATAAATTTTATACTATATATATGTATATATATAACCAATGTAAAAATATCAGGGGATTAGAGCTTAGGTTACTATTTTAAAATAGTAGCAACTAAAAATGAATAATAATTTAATAAAATTGGATTATTATTAATGTATGGTATCCGACATTAGAGCAGATATCAATCCCACTATAAAGCAATTTAATGGTTATTTTTAAAATAACCAAATAGCTAATTGAGTTGGATTAATAGTGTCAATATTATAATTAATATATACCACATGGATAATTGGGTATACATATAAATACTAATTACTAGTTATATTAATAATCTCTAATTATTGCAATTAAAATTATATTTAACCAAATGTATGTCGAATTATATGTCATACATCCATAATTCCTTAATGACTCATAATTGATATCTACATTGCGCTAGATAGCCTTTTCAGGAATTATTAGATGCTATACTACTATGTGTAAAATAATGTAAATTTTGATAAGTTACCGGCAAATATTACCCCAAAAGCATATTGTAAATTAATTTGAACATTAATTTTAAAATGTTTCTCTTCCTGTACAACAATTCACCACTATCTTATAATGCTAAGATAACAATCAACAATGCTTACTTGGTACTATATTTTAGTGATAATCGCTAAAAACGATCCATAAACAAAGATAATATGAATAAAATCTTTAATGATGACATTTTCGCTTGTTTGTATAATATGCTAAAATATATTTTGTGCAAATACAGTTACAATTTGATGACCCACTAATTTAATAGTATATCTTTTTAAATAGTCAAGGCTTAATACTCTAACAGATCTAGTTCTTTAATTGTCCTGATTGTTAGGTAATTGAACATTGGCTATTAAGAATATTCACAAAAGGATATCCATCGATTAATTTTAGCTCAATTTTAAATCTTATAATTTATATCTATGCATTTTGAATAGATAGGTTTGTAAAAGCCCAAGAGCTCAATACAAATATAATTTTTTTTTATATTTGTATTGGACTAAGATATGCTTTGATATTATGTCCTATCCCTTATTTGAGATAGGTTTGTTACTTCAGTAACAAACCTATCTCAAATAACCCTATAGTTGTTATCTCCGGTGTGATATATAGTAAAAATTACGTTGGTTTATGCTGGATTCTCACATAATTCACACTAACATCTTATTGTATCAAATTACATCCCAAACTTGACATATAAATCAAATGCCTGACTAGGATAAATCAAATTGAACAGGGTTTCCTTGATCTGCTAAACATGCTTTCGGTATACACAAATGAAGCGTATGTATTAAGTGTAGAAGTAAAAGTGGGATCATCGAAACAAATGTACCATATGTGAGATTGCGCAATGGGCTATAATATTGTATACTACAGGAAACTATTAATTAATTCTAAGCCAAATTGTGATACTGACGTATTGCAGCACAAGATATTGTTAATACGATCATCATAAACCCTGTTCTAACTATCAGAAAATTCTGATTACAATATTGATCAGATGACTTGTAATGGTTTTATTTCTGAAGGAATAAAATTATTGTAATAATAATTTTAGACTTATTCAATAAGTCTAATGAATTGATAAATAGATATGCTTTAAATTGGAGATGTACATATTCTGGATATTTCTCATATATCCAGAATGTTTACCTATGTGAATCATCCAGTAGATATCTCTAGAATTAGGAAAGGAATTGCACTATATATCAATGTAACTTCTCTAACAACAGGAAATCTGCAACTGACGTCCTCACATTTACCATACAATCATTATTCCAGTGAGTTTGATACTTACTTCTGAATAAATTAATTTGCACAATATTATCTTTAGGAATGATATATTCTCTGGGTATATATATTAGCAATAAAATGAGCAAATTTAATATCCATAAGGGATATTAAAATTATCCTTATTTCACTACAATAAGGATATATCCTTATTGTCCATCGAAATAAACCTAAGTATAACATTACCATGCTGATTTTGGAGGTATACATATACAACGCTGATTTTGGATGTACGATATTTTAAAATAATTTAAAATATCTATAAAACTTGATTAATAATATCTATAATATGATAAATATTATAGATATCTATGTTATATTTCATCGCCATATTCAATCTGGATGAATATGAATATGAAATAATTTATAAACTTTATATAGTTAGCGCAATAGAAGTAAGCAATTTAATGGTTATTTTTATTCATGTTTTGGAGAAGATTAGTAGGGATCTCTACTAATCTTTAAAAAGTGAAATACGGTGAGCTATTCTCAAAGATATTTACCATTACCACGCTGATTTTGGAGGTATACATATACAACGCTGATTTTGGATGTACGATATTTTAAAATAATTTAAAATATCTATAACATATGTAACTTGATTAATAATATCTATAATATGATAAATATTATAGATATCTATGTTATATTTCATCGCCATATTCAATCTGGATGAATATGAATATGAAATAATTTATGCTCATTATATAGTTAGCGCAATAGAAGTAAGCAATTTAATGGTTATTTTTATTCATGTTTTGGAGAAGATTAGTAGGGATCTCTACTAATCTTTAATAAGTGAAATACGGTGAGCTATTCTCAAAGATATTTACCATTACCACGCTGATTTTGGAGGTATACATATACAACGCTGATTTTGGATGTACGATATTTTAAAATAATTTAAAATATCTATAACATATGTAACTTGATTAATAATATCTATAATATGATAAATATTATAGATATCTATGTTATATTTCATCTCCATATTCAATCTGGATGAATATGAATATGAAATAATTTATAAACTATTTCCGATCTTTGGATTATATCTTTGGAATATGAACCATTAAATTGAGATAGATTAAGGAGTTATATCCTGACAAGGATATCCATTAAATTACCATTAAATTGCTTTATAGCATGCATATGGTATGCTTTATTTTAAATAAAGGATAGATATCTAAGCATAAGTCAGATTTCCACATTTCTTAGTTTGATATAACAATATATTATCCACTAGTTTTTAGTATGCACGATATGTAATTAATAATTAGAATTTCCCGAATTTACATATATATATTGATGTTATATATAAAAATATTACGTATCTATTATTTCATCCAGAAATTATTTCGAGTAGATAAGATATCCATAAAAGCACATGGATATTTATTTATTTGTACAACTAAGCCTTGTATACTTTGAATAAGTACAGCTATGCTTATATTTTTAGGAATGAATAACAATGACTCACTTATATGATAACTAAAATGATAACAGTTATATTATACACTTTCGGTATTAGATATAAATGTGAGTACAAGTGCGTTGATAACAATGACTCACTTATATGATAACAGAAATAAACGTGATTATTGGGTATAGCAACGTAAAAGAACAATCAAAGGCTTAAACATCTGGGTATATATGCAAATTAAAAGATTATGTTAATAAAATATCTAAATTTCGTTACAAAATATTTTTCCACAAATGGCTTAAATATCCTTTTGTGAATAAGTCAGCTAAAAAAACACTATCTAAAATTGTTACGTTATGAAATAATTTGTTAATAATAGATACGTAATATTTCATTATAGGCTAATAATTTATAACATTATGTATAATGATTGCAATTATTACTGGGTTTGAATATTCCTAATAAGGGCACCTACCTATCCTGTATAATAATCTATCACATATATAATCTATCACATACGGAATAGGCCTTGTTCTATATTAAAGGAAATAATATAATAAGATAAATTGAACATTACAATTATAAATTATAATAACGATAATAACTTTCTGGTTGCTGGAATTAAATTTTGATGACCTAATTGATTCACATAGGGTTGCTGGAATTAAATTTTTGATTTAAACATGAACTTAAAAGATGTTACAATATTGTAACAATGATACTTAACTATATCTTGTCCATAATAGGAGTGATATATTCTTTGGGTATACAAGAATACCCAGAGAATAGAGTATGCTTAATAATAGTCAATTCGACATATATTCACTCACTAATATATGTCATATTCTAATTGTAATACATAGTCTAATTATTGCAATTAAAATTATATTTAACCAAATGTATGTCGAATTATATGTCATACATCCATAATTCCTTAATGACTCATAATTGATATCTATAACTCCATGTTCTATAATATAGACTAGTTCTTATATCAACTTAACCCTTTGGCTTATATTAGATCGCTCCTTTATAATTGGTATTGTTATATCATAATATAATTGAGTGGACTTTCGGTCCTTGGTTTAGTGCTTATAGTAGTTCTTCAACAGCGCTTAAATATTTAGAAAATGTGGGAATATTATTTAAATAACTTGTTATATTAAATGATATTGCTTACATAAGGAAGTAAGGGCATGCTTTGAACTTAAAGTCCACTCAACTCAATTAGTTGAGTTGGGGCATCCAGATTTACCCTAAACAACAGGGCTCATAGTAATATTTATATTATATAATTGGGCTCACTAGGACCACTATAATTAAACAACAAAACAAAGTGAAATTTGATTTATCCTAGTCAGGCATTTATCGGTTTTTTATCCTACTTTACATATATACCGTTTTTAGCGTAAATATGGCCAATTTAGAAAACTCTAATATTTTGTGAATATGGATTCACAAAGCATAGCTCTTACCGTTTTTACCCATGATACTATTAATCAGGTTATGTTCCAACCATCTCCACAACTAAATTCTATTAACATAATGAGTTAATATAGCTGAATAGTGGGCTATTCAGCTATATACTGATATCAACTTATTGATATCTCAATAAGTTGATATCGGTATATAGCTGAATAGCCCACTATTCAGCTATATTAACTCATTATGCTAATAGAATTTAGTTGTGGAGATGGTTGGTTTCTAGAGATTTGATGTAATTTTATCTTTGGATATATCTTTATAGAAACTGAGGTATCTATGTTAAGGTATTTAGTCAATGACCTAAATGTTATAAATTATGATCTCCATAATGAAATATTGGGCATGTAAAATTGGACACTGAAAAGTCATATCCATGTATTTGACATATATACATTTAACATAATTTAGGGGAATTCTGAGTACAGTATAAATATTGAATTATACACTTATGCAAAAATTTGCACAAAATATAATATGAATAAAATCTTTAATGATGAATAGTTCAATTATGATATTAACATGTTTCCTAATTATGGATGGATTACTTCATGTTCAATTATGATATTAACATGTGCGTTAATATCATCCGATATATATACCTCAAAGCCTCTTTGATAACATCCCCTGAAGATATCCATCAGATTATCTTCAGGGGAAATAATTAAGGTTATAAATATTTACAGTAACACACATGCATATATAGATCCATATGGATGATTATGTCTTATTTGGCGTTTCAATCACACTCAATATACACTCAATATACACTGTTATTAAGTATGTATCATTGATATTATTTCTTGGATCATAAGTGAGTCAGAATTATAATATAGTTTTGACATGATTATTCATTAGCTCACAGTAGTCCGTAACTATAAAATTTACGTAATGTAGCGTTGTAATACAATAAAATGGTTGGATATAAGCCTTTCATATGATTGAACCTATGATAAATTGGATATTATCGTTATCGTAATAGTGCCATTTTTTAAATATGTACAACTATATTAAAATTGGGTATATCGTTATCGTTTTAAACTGAGATTACTTACTTAATGCCATAACGATAGCTATGATCAAAATTTTAATCATATATAAGCTCAATTGTATCATAAATATTATGATACATTTAGGAATTTGTAAATTTAGTACCGTAATGTCCTCTAATAGTAATCAGAATTACATACATTGTATTTGGATCAGATCTTCATGAGTTTTGGCACAATTTACCACATATGTAGAAATAAATATGGCATTTAGTAAAAGCTATTAGGTATACATATGCTTATTATGATATCCATCGATAATAAGCATATGTACGGTATTTATCCAGATAACACCTACAGAAAATGCTATGTAATTCTGAGCTATTAAACGCACTTATTCCCACATTGGAATACGGACTAATTTTAGATAGTGAGCATATCTACGTAGTCGATTATTGTATATTTGCACATGAACAATGTGCAAATATAGTTACAATTTGATGACCCACATCAACCAAGCTATACCTAATATTACAAGTATACTCCTTTATTCTTGTATAGATTTTCAGCAGAAAAACAGGAAAATTTATACGTGCACTGCCATTTTATACTATACGATAAATAACTCCTTTATTCTTGTATTTTCTGATCGTAAATATTCCAAAGGTTCCAAAAATATGTAGTTTCATAATTAGTATGTAGTTTCATATAATATCACTCAATGTAAAAATTATATATTTGTATATATAATTTTATTACATCAAATACCAGTTAAAAATTTATATTACTAAATATCTCCAATTTATCTCCTCCTTGGAGATATTAATATTTGCACAAATTTAATTTTACATTGACTTTTCAGTGCCCTGTTGTTTAGTGTTAAGTGAGGGCACTGAAATTTGATTTATCCTAGTCAGGCATTTATCGGTTTTTTGTATTATTCTTTTATAATTATTTGTCTTCAGCCATATATATGGATTTGTCTTCACCTGAAATTCCGGAGTTAGTCTAAAATTAGTCCGTATAACGTACTTTCTAGGATTATGAATCATACTATATAAAAGCCATACTTAAACGAATCTGGATATGCAGTCACAACCAGTTTACCAATATCCAGGAATATCAGTTGTTAGGTATATAATGAATATCATACAATTTTACGATATTTAAATTAGTTATTCTTTATGATTGTAGAATATGTTATAGCTAAAAGCAACTATGTAGATTTTGTATATAATCGAAGACTCTTTTATGGATAACTGAAGATTAGATATCTGTTGTAATCTTAGTTCAATTAGGAAATAAACGTGATTTAGCATAATATCTCCAATATTGCGCTAATCTATATCGGTTTTTTGTATTAATCTTTACCATATCTTATCTTCTATAAGTGAAATTTGATTTATCCTAGTCAGGCATTTATCGGTTTTTTGTATTATTCTTTTATAATTATTTGTCTTCAGCCATATATATGGATTTGTCTTCACCTGAAATTCCGGAGTTAGTCTAAAATTAGTCCGTATAACGTACTTTCTAGGATTATGAATCATACTATATAAAAGCCATACTTAAACGAATCTGGATATGCAGTCACAACTAGTATAAGAAAACTGCACTCCATACCCAGATCTATACTAAAGATCTTTATAGGTATAGCTTAATTCATATGGTCTAAATATTATCTCCTCGATATATCTGTATATACATTTAACAGCAAAAATCAATATTATGTTAATAATTTACATGGGTTCTTTATATTAACAAATATCGAGAATAAATCCAGGGTTGAAAACTATTAATCATCAATAATCCATAGTAAGAATGCGTTTACAATTCAGAAGCACCAATTGAATATAAGATTAAATTTGTAGCCTATCAGAGTGGAGCGATCTAGTTTCGACAGGTCATTACGTACGTTTGGAGACATGAGAGAGTGTTATTCTCAAAGATATTTGAGTTTATAACGGCTCGGTGAATGCCAAATCCTTAATTCCTAATTTTTCAAGTTGAACAGTGAAAATATTAAGAACCAAATGTCAGGAATCTTTACTGTAGAAGTCTTTGTCATGAATCTAAGTACTTGATGATGAAATCAAAAATACAAGAATAAAGGAGTTAACAATGGAGCCATAGACTCTTTAAGTACAGTGTATAAATATTTAGGCTTTGATTTATATGTCATCGTTATCTATACATGATATAATAATCTAAGCCAAGTATTTATAAATAGTGATATCATGGGAGTTATATCCTGACAAGGATATCCATACAGATATCCATCGATATACAGATATTTAAGCCGTTCCAGTTAACAATGTAATAACAAAATCTGATTACAATATTTATCAGATGACTTGTAATGGTTTTATTTCTGAAGGAATAAAATTATTGTAATGATAATTTTAGACTTATTCAATAAATCCAGGTGACTTTATAAAGAGAAATAAGATAAAGAGAAATTATATGGGAAGCTCAGCAAATATGAATTTTGGCTGAAGAGTGTTTCATTTTTGGGACACATTATTTCTCAAGAAGGAAATAATACGTTATCATAATACATCCAGTGATATAGTCCTTACTTATGTTTAGCATAATGATTCACTATATATGCATGTGTGCATATATAGATCCAAAATATGCTTATAATTTGTGGATATAATTAATAGGGATATATATTAACAATGTACACATAATATATATCATATATTATACATGATTAAATAGATATATTTTAAATAGTGAATCATCATATATTATATATGAAAATTGAACATATGATTAAATAGATATATTTAATATGAATACTCTTTATACATAAAATATGAATATGATGTTCATAATTATAGGTGAACATAATTATTCCTAATAATTATTAAATTGATATACACATGCTGTAAGTGATTCTCATACATAATAAACTCCCATTAATTATCTGTTGTATATATTCATATAACCCGTACTACAAATTGCATAATCCCAAATATATTTATCATGAGTGGATATGCGATATTTATCAGGAGTTATTTATCATACAATATCTAAAATACTCCAATGAATAAATTAATATTCAGGTACTTGAGTAAAATTGGTGAATATCATCGCTGATTAAGAATTATATATTATGTTAACGGCCATACAATCATCCATAATTGGATTTTCATCATATAACCCGTACTACAAATTGCATAATCCCAAATATATTTATCGCTGAAAACTCCCAACGATATAGTCGTTAAAAAATCACGTTATGGTCTCTGATTTCACAATTGAGAACCCATGTGAGAAATATTCTTAATCAGCGCTGATGGTGACTCATAACAATTTAGACATATAAATCAACTCGTTGGGAGTTTTCACAATATATAAAGTTATTAGATAATACAAATATATATGACCACCATCTAGAAATATCTAAAATTTAGTTACTAAGTAGGGGACCTAATTATAATTTACTATGTTAAGGAAAATGTATCAGAATTGGTATACAATTATACTTATGAACTTATTTAGGCCAAATTAGATAAAAACCTATCACAGTTCTAACCAGGGTATCATACTATATAAAAACATATTTTCAACTTTTGTAATCATTGTAATCATGTAAAGAATTATTAGGAATAATTTGAAACTTATTAAATTGATATACACATGCTAGCAACAGTCGTTCGGAACATTATTAGAACGACTTGTTTTTGATGGATATTAAATTGGACTTTAAGTTCAAAGCATACCCTTCATTATTTTTTCTGGATGATACGTAAGAATAAGAACCAACTTATACAAATAGTATAAGTTACCTATTCGTATTTTAAGCATCAATAATTTGTTATATTAGGACATCATATATATGTCCTTTAAATAAGATCAATATTTTAGCGTAGTATTTTGAACATTGGCTATATATGTCCTTTAAATTACAATTTGATGACCCACATTATTTATTAACATATTAGTAAAAATCAACAGTAGTTAGGGATATTCAATATGTCCATTCAGGAATATTTTGTAATTTGATATCTTCAAATTACAAAATAAGTAATTTTTTTATTGTTAAAATAAGAAAATTACAAAGTAGCTCACTATCTACTTGGATTAGATTTCGCTTGTATTTATAAATAGTTATAAATCTTGCCGAAACTAATGTATATAAACTGAGTATACTACATTATCATTTTTAGACAGAATACATAACTTAGTGTCATCCAGAAAACATAATCCACTATTCTTTTAAATATGATTAAAATTTGTTGTCCGTCGTTTTATAACATCAATTTCCCCAACAGAACAAATAAAGAGATAACTCAACTCTCTCAAAATCCATTCTTTACATGAGTACAATGATTACAAAAGTTGAAAATATGTTTTTATATAGTATGATACCCTGGTTAGAACTGTGATAGGTTTTTATCTAATTTGGCCTAGTAGATATTGATGGAGATGTTATGCATTTACATATGTAAATTGATGAACCATATGTAAATTTTAACTGTGATATCCACAAAAATACTTATGATTACAATATTTATGATAGGATTTGAAGCCATTGAGAGAAGTAAAAATAGTAACATCTCCATCAATATCTGTAACAAGGCCAAGTAGATATAAAGGAGTATGGGTTTTGAGAGTATGCACAAACCTATATGTTACAAAGTTCTTGTGCAAATTAACTTTGATAGTTATAGCTATCATGGAATTTAAGTAAAAGTGCATTACCACAGATACATGGAGTGATAAAAATATTGGAACTGAGTTCGTCCTATAAAGATTTAAGTTGTGTGAAATATAATGAAACTGACATACATTCCTGCTAGAGGGCAAATATTTTAATACAAATACAGATCAATGATTGTATAAACTAGTTTTCAATAGCTATCGTTTTACGATATTTAAATTAGTTATTCTTTATGATTGTAGAATATGTTATAGCTAAAAGCAACTACGTAGATTTTGTATATGTGTGGGTCATACATAATGATGTGGGTCATACAATAAAATCCCATTGAAGGATAAATATTAATATTAACTACGTAGCTAATATATTTATATTATGAACATTTACAAGATATTTGTTATATTTATATTTTAACTAATTGATCTATACTTATACCTAAGCTTATCAAGTGAGTAATTCATAGACTGCTATGTAATTCTGATTACTATTATATATAGCGATATCCACTAAGTTTTTGTTTTTGAAGACAAACTGATAAGACAATCTTATCCTTATTTTCTGATCGTAAATATTCCAAAGGTTCCAAAAATATGTAGTTTCATAATTAGTATGTAGTTTCATATAATATCACTCAATGTAAAAATTATATATTTGTATATATAATTTTATTTTAGTATACGGATCGTAAGAATACGAGGGATATAATCACTAGAAGAAATATCAGTGGGAACAATCGGTGGTGTAATGTAGTCAAATTCATGCATAGATTTGAAGGACTTAATACTGCAACCAAGCAATTTATTGAAACTATGTATAACGATGAGTTTTTTTAGCAAGAATATTGATGAAGCATGGGAATATCTTGATTCTCTTGCCAAAAATTCATAAGCTTGGATATCTGTTGTCAGCCCGGGTATATAGTGAACTTGATTGTTTACATGATATATATGATAATCTAAATATTGATTGTAAATGTATCTTAATATCCGACGAGCACAAAGATTATTAGCATAATAATTATTACAAAAACCAAAACCATTTAAAAGTCAGTACATAAACAGAGTATAATCTTAAATGAATGTCCATATCAAGTCATACATGATATATATGTATGACTTGGTAACTTAATCAGACGTAACTTTATTATGATACATCCGCAAACATTGATATATCATGTACAGCTGAAATGAATAATAAAAGTTACGTCTGGAGAATATATTTATATAGGTTTACATTGATACCATTTACTCAGGTATTTTTAGTTATCAATCAAATATCATATAAGATTTTTGATTTCATCATCTTCAAATTTAATATATATAAGATTATAAAATAACATATGTTATATATATCATATAAATACTTGTTTTTTTGATATATAACATATGTAACTAGTTTATATGCACCCATCTTCGAAATATATAAATTTAACACCACCATTAAACTTGAAAATTGTACACATAATATAATATGATAATTACCACCATCTATGATATAAGTCGTTCTAATAATGTTCCGAACTTTATTAGAACGTTATATGTTACATTAATCTTTAGGTATAATTAGGTATATTTTACGTAACCTAAGCTCAATTTAGTTGGGATATAATAGATATTTATTTTTGTGACTCTTCATCTAGGAATTACGAGAAGTTAAAATTACATCATATTAACTTTTCTCTAGACTACTATACCCTATATATACCCCATTGTATACTTTATAAATATTTAAAGAAAAGTTAAATATTTATTTTTTTATCTAAATATTATGATACATTTATAATCAATATTTAGATTATCATATATATCATGTAAACAATCAAGTTCACTATATACCCGGGCGGACAACAGATATCCAAGCTTATGAATTTTTGGCAAGAGAATCAAGATATTCCCATGCTTCATCAATATTCTTGCTAAAAAAACTCATCGTTATACATAGTTTCAATAAATTGCTTGGTTGCAGTATTAAGTCCTTCAAATCTATGCATGAATTTGACTACATTACACACCGATTGTTCCCACTGATATTTCTTCTAGTGATTATATCCCTCGTATTCTATCTAATTATTCCAATGATCCTCCAGTGCCTATTCCCACATCTTCTCAGCTTGATAGTTCAACCAATTTCAACAATCATATTGCGGAACTCTCAATACGAAGGCCAAATTCTAATTTATGTTCGAGTAGTCAACTGTATGTTTAGGCCAAAGTTTGTGAATTCACCTATTGAATATATATTCCTATTCTTACGGGACGTTGGCTCCTTTAATTACAAGGGCAGAGTGGTATTTTTGGAAGTCCAAGTTTTAACGACACAATAGTACGGAGTTTTATATATATATTCCTAATTCAAGGGATATTTATTTATTTGTACAACTAAGCCTTGTATACTTAAAAGTGTATACAATTTAATATTATCTAATTATCTGAAATTCCTCTCCATAAGAATCTTCTTCTAATTTTATCTATCCTCTCACTAACCCATGAAGGGATGGTCAGGATGGACATGAGCTAGATGGACATGAGGTAGAGTCGAATGGATGAGAGAAATAGTTCTTTTAACTTAAAAGAACTATCAATGTGCATATGTATATGTTATAGGTGAAAGTCTAGAAATATACCTCATTATTTTATAAGTTATAGGTATTTTCAATTGATTATTGAAAATACAATCATCCAGACCACCATTTTAATCACACATTTTCATACAAATATTTATCATGAATGGTAAATATCCTTCTAAATTATACCCATCTTTCTTATAGATCCCTCCTATTGTTATAATTATATTATTGGTAATTGTACCCCACTATATAATTATATCTATACGGCTTTTAGCTATACCCTAGCACTAAAACAATTTGTATAACAAAATACATCTGATTACAATATTTATCAGATGACTTGTAATGGTTTTATTTCTGAAGGAATAAAATTATTGTAATAATAATTTTAGACTTATTCAATAAGTCTAATGAATTGATAAATAGATATGCTTTAAATTGGAGATGTACATATTCTGGATATCTCTCATATATCCAGAATGTTTACCTATGTGAATCATCCAGTAGATATCTCTAGAATTAGGAAAGGAATTGCACTATATATCAATGTAACTTCTCTAACAACAGGAAATCTGCAACTGACGTCCTCACATTTACCATACAATCATTATTCCAGTGAGTTTGATACTTACTTCTGAATAAATTAATTTGCACAATATTATCTTTAGGAATGATATATTCTCTGGGTATATATATTAGCAATAAAATGAGCAAATTTAATATCCATAAGGGATATTAAAATTATCCTTATTTCACTACAATAAGGATATGTCCTTATTGTCCATCGAAATAAACCTAAGTATAACAAATTTTCCATATTTCACTAAAATAGCCTAATTTTAAATTATATTAGTATAATTTATGAAGTATAAATATGATTATTGTAACCAATCAATAATCGATGTCAGGAATCTTTACTGTAGAAGTCTTTGTCATGAATCTGTACTGTTACTGTCAGGATAATTAGGACGCCATATATATTGATAATAAGGTCAATATGTAATGTCATCTTATAAAATAGTATTAATAGGATATACATATTAAGCAACGATTTTACACAGGATTGCCCGTACATTGTAATCATTTATATGCCATTATATTGATTACTAAATAATATGGTTAACAGTATATTATAGTGGACTTAAGAATGATGAGTAAGATGTTTGCATCGCGATCAAATGCCCCTAAATTTAACTTATCCTACATTTTTCTCACTAGTATTTGAAATATCCAAGATATGCTCAAAACTAAAAAATGTTTGCATGGGAAATAATTGTAGAGCTCCGAATTATCTTTTCAATTACATCGCACGAAGTTTAATTGAGAAAATTTTGTTGCAAATAACTTTAATGGAGGAGTGCCTGCGCTGATTTTGGATGTATGATTATACTATTATAGCCCATTGCGCAATATCCCAAGGATATTGTAAATATCAAAATTAAGTCAATTGGTAATTGTAACCCACTATATAATTATATCTATACGGCTTTTAGCTATACCCTAGCACTAAATTTAATATAATTAGTCCGTATACAATGTATACTAATATTTATTGTTAATCAGTAGGGGACCTAATTATAATTTTACTCAATTGAGGAGTAAAATTATGACTATTCATGAAGGACTCTCCTTCAAGAACTCAGTTCCAATATCTTTATCACTCCATATTTTAAGCTTAGTTTTGGAATAAAATAAATAGCGGTCTATTTGCCCTCAAAATCCTATCAAGTAATATCTCGTCAATATGGAATAAAATATAGGACAATATCTGTAATGTATATCTCAATATATTAATATCATAGTAATGTATATATTCCGACTATACATATATATATACATATATATATGATAGTGGAAAGATTATAAAATAACATATGTTATATATACCATATAAATACTAGTTTTTTTGATATATAACATATGTAACTAGTTTATATGCACCCATCTTCGAAATATATAAATTTAACACCACCATTAAACTGTCATAGATATATCATTCCTATCAAGTAAAATTACTATATATATATATGTGATAGGCGAATGATTACCTAGTCAAAATGGTCAATAGATCCGTTGATAGCTGGGGGTTTACATGATATGTTAATGATATAATATCAGTCCTTATGACCAGTGATATCTCATCCTTTATCTTCAAATAAAAATCTCAATATATTAATATCATAGTAATGTATATATTCCGACTATACATATATATATACATATATATATGATAGTGGAAATATATATTGTGAAAACCCTAGCATATATATATTGTGGTATATAGTTTGATATATATATAAAACTATACTCCTGTAATGCTAATTGTATCCCAACATATTCATATGGATGAATATGTTCTATACTCCTGTAATACAAATTGGTATTCTTGTATTATTAGATCTATAAAAAATCTATTATCACACCTATGGTTATATTTGTAACCATAGGTGTGATAATATTTTCTACTATATATATGTATTGATACCTAATTATATTTTATACTAGAATTCTAAACTTTCTAGTTTAGAATGGGAGTTTTCAGCGCAGGATTCTATTTAACTTTGCTTCTCTAAAGATTCGTGTTCTTGTAGCATTATTCCCTTTTATTCAATAAAAAATGCACGATAAATTACATGAAAACTAAAATATTCTTTCTTAAGTATTACCATTAAAATTAGCAATAAAATATGGTAAGCTGATTTTAATATTTTAACTATACAAATACAATATATATTTGTAAGATAAGCTTACAAATTGTCCACCCGATTTAATCACCTATGTGTATACAATCATACTTGTATATATATAAGTATCTATGATATGTTTGCATAGATACATTAGTTTCGGCAAGATTTATAACTGTTTATAAATACAAGCGATATCTAAAATGCCATTGCTAGCAACGTTGTTGAATATTTACGTAACAATTTTATTTAGCTATCCAATTATTTCCTATGCAAACATATCATATATTAAGTAATAATGCGTAAGATTCGGATGCAAATCTTAGCACTAATTAATTATGCGTAATGATTTCCTTAGGTTGCTGGAATTGTTCTTGATATCTAATGAGTGGACTTTAAGTTCAAAGCATATCCTTCATTATTTTTTCTGGATGATACGTAAGAATAAGAACCAACTTATACAAATAGTATAAGTTACCTATTCGTATTTTAAGCATCAATAAATTGTTATATTAGGACATCATATATATGTCCTTTAAATAAGATAAATATTTTAGCGCAATATTTTAAGCATCAAATAATATCCATCGTAATTGATTACTACATTTAAGAGTTTACGTTCAATAATCAGAAATGTAATTTTTCTTTACATAGAAAATTAAGTAACATATGTTAAAATTTACATATTAAGTAAATTTTAGAATGTGTTAATTCTAAAATTAAAATATGAGTTTCAACAATTTTTATATTATTCCCAATATGGCTATATTTTATTCCATATTGACGAGATATTACTTGATAGGATTTTGAGGGCAAATAGACCGCTATTTATTTTATTCCAAAACTAAGCTTAAAATATTACTATGATATCAATTACATATCAATTTATTCAATTTCAGGGTAAATTTATTCTAGTGAAGAAATATTTAAGCTCATATATCTAATCTTTAATAATTAGTTTAAGTTATTTGATTATACTCTAATCCCCTGATATTTTTACATTGGTTATATATATACATATACATAGTATAAAATTTATACTAAATATTATCCTCGTAGATAATATATCACTTTTGTCTAAAGTGATATATTCTTACAGGGGTAATGATATCTGCTGAATACCTATTTGTAACATTTATCCTGTACTGTGTATATACCAATGGAAGCAAACTCTTTTTTTGTTAACTTATGGTTTTTATTTGTTTGTTCTTGGTAATTGTTTAGCATTTTGGTATTTTGTATTTCCAAATTCAACATATATTAACAATATTTAGTTATTAGAACGACTTGCTTTTGTAGAACTAGAATATCCTACAAAAAAAGAACATTGAATTTTGATGGATATTTTAATTAACCATTATTAGAACGACTTGTTTTTGATGGATATTAAATTGGACTTTAAGTTCAAAGCATATCCTTCATTATTTTTTCTGGATGATGCGTAAGAATAAGAACCAACTTATACAAATAGTATAAGTTACCTATTGTGAAAACAACTTGTTTTTGATGGATATTAAATAATTTGTTAATATATGAGTCACTTTGTAACTGGCTTGTTCCTAATGAGAATTATTAGGAATAATTTGAAGGATAATCTGAGTTGTACAATCTAATAATATCCCATAATTATTCCTATCGTTTAGCCGACTTATGAATATATTAACTTATAGATATATATACATATATCTATAAATAACTCCTGATAAATGTTACATTATATGAGTCACTTTCTAGGATTATGTATATTCATAATCCTAGAAAGGCGAATGATCTGGATTGTGCCGAAACTTAAAGTCCACTCGTTAGACAATTATATGTACGATATCCTGGTTGTGACTGCATATCCAGATACATTATATAAGCGAACTGCAGTTTTCTTTATTACAATATATCCAGATTCGATTATGATCTGGATATGGAGGTATTTGGATTATTTACTGGACACTATTATATCCAGACACTATCCAATGAGAATTATTAGGAATAATTTGTAACTGGCTTAGTATCATCAGGTATGATTACCTATGTGAATCAATTAGGTCATCGAAATTTAATTCCAGCAACCAGAAAGTTATTATCGTTATTATAATTTATAATTGTAATGTTCAATTTATCTTATTTGTAATTGTTAATTTCAGTGCAGTTAAAAATTTATAAGTTTGATGACAGAACCCGTAATATATGAATAACACTTTTAGTTGATACATCTCCTCAATTGTATAAAGAATATTATAAATGACTAATATAGATTACATTTGGGGAATATACATGGAAAGAACCCATGTAAATTATTAACATAATATTGATATTTGCTGTTAAATGTATATACAGATATATCGAGGAGATAATATTTAGACCCATATGAATTAATTACATGGTGATAGCCAAGTATATTATGGATTAGAGGCATAGCTTCATCAAGTAGAAAATTCTAGATATACTAGGTGTATATCAATTGAATAAATATGGAACATATATCAACTCAGATTATCCTTCAAAATCATATTTAATCCTTTCAAAGATAGCAGAGAATCAAAAATATCAATTCCACATAAAACAATTAAAATCTATAAGTATAGAAAAAGCTATTTATCATATGGTAGTCCTTATAGAAAAAGCTTACATGTGCATGTTGCATATAGAGTCAAAGAACGATGTGGATATAATTAATAGGGATATAATCACTAGGACGATGCTTATAATTTGTGTCCTGTTGAAGAACTACTATAAGCACGTATTATTTCTTTCTTGAGAAATAATGTGTCCCAAAAATAAAACACTCTTCAGCCAAAATTCACATTTGCTGAGCTTCCCATATAATTTCTCTTTATCTTATTTCTATTTATAAAGTCACCTGGCATATACACCATTTAATTTAAGCGATATATATATATATATATATATATATATATATATATATATATATATATATATATATATATATATATATATATATATACCCAAGTTTTAACGACACAATAGTACGGAGTTTTATATATATATTCCTAATTCAAGGGATATTTATTTATTTGTACAACTAAGCCTTGTATACTTAAAAGTGTATACAATTTAATATTGACTATTAAATTGTATCCCTACGTCGAGTTTATTTATCATACAATATTCTCGATAACTATTAGAGCCGGTTACCTGAACTAAATATCTTTCATATTCGATATATTTAAGGACACTGATATTTATCCATTTTCTTTGTTCATATGTACAACTTTAAGGACATTAAGAACAATGCCATATTTGGAACTAAGTCTTTTGTTATATGAATAAATAGTTTAATTAGATAATATTAAATTGTATACACTTAGGGTTATCGCTATAACGATAACGTAAAATTATTTTTATAGCGTAAAAATATTCTAGTTAAACTTTGGACTAATTTGTAAGCTTACATGTGCATGTTATAGGTGATTAAATCGAGTGGACAATTTGTGCACGGAATCGATTTGCTAACACAAATTATAAAAAAACACTATCTAAAATTAGTCCGTATAACGTACTTTCTAGGATTATGAATCATACTATATAAAAGCCATACTTAAATGAATCTGGATATGCAGTCACAACCAGTTTAAGTAAAAGTGCAGTACCACAGATACATGGAGTGATAAAGATATTGGAACTGAGTTCGTCCTATAAAGATTTAAGTTGTGTGAAATATAATGAAACTGACATACATTCCTGCTAGAGGGCAAATATTTTAATACAAATACAGATCAATGATTGTATAAACTAGTTTTCAATAGCTATCATGGAATGCAAGAGATTCCGAACAGTGAGCTATTTTTATATAATAGTTTTCAACCCTATTACCGTAATACCTCTTATCAATGTTCAAAATAGCGATAACGATAACGTAACATTTTTGTTTTTGTTAGGTTATATTGAATATAGCGTAACGCATAACGTAGATTATGCAATTGCATTTAGAGTCAACAATATTACCATGAAAAGTCAACTAGGTATACATATACCATGAAAAGTAAATAGTTTCATATACCACTGTAGAACATATTTTCATATTCCATATGAAAATATGTAGTTTCATATATTAATCGTAGTCTAATATTTACAAATTGTCCACTCGATTTAATCACCTATGTGTATATTACCATATTGTAATATATATAAGGTAATGTATATATTTGTATGTCCTTATATATATAAGCTATGCCATGAAAATACCTATTCGTATGTCCTTATATATATAAGGTAATTCTAACCTATGTGAGAATCCAGCATAAACCAACGTAATTTTTATATATATCACACCGGAGATAACAACTATAGGGTTATTTGAGATAGGTTTGTTACTGAAGTAACAAACCTATCTCAAATAAGGGATAGGACATAATATCAAAGCATATCTTAGTCCAATACAAATATAAAAAAAAATTATATTTGTATAGAGCTCTTGGGCTTTTACAAACCTATCTATTCAAAATGCATAAAACTATTTTATAATGTTAAATTGGTAAATGATATCTGTATCTTATCGTTTAGGGAAAATTATTCATAACGTAACAATTTTAGATAGTGTTTTTTTAGCTGACTTGTTCACGCCTAGAATACGCTTAGGGAAAATTGTGATACCCTAGCACTAAACCAAGGACTAAATTTAAGCGCTGATACCCTAGTTCAATATATCCAACTTATAACCCCAAACCATCTATTAGAGACATATGAACAATGATTATACTATTACAGCCCATTGCGTTTCTACGAATATCCATAGAATATGGAGTGGATATGGAGTAGAATATGTTAATAACTCCTTTATTTACTATACGATAAATAACTCCTTTATTCTTGTATTTTCTGATCGTAAATATTCCAAAGGTTCCAAAAATATGTAGTTTCATAATTAGTATGTAGTTTCATATAATATCACTCAATGTAAAAATTATATATTTGTATATATAATTTTATTTTAGTATACGGATCGTAAGAATACGAGGGATATAATCACTAGAAGAAATATCAGTGGGAACAATCGGTGGTGTAATGTAGTCAAATTCATGCATAGATTTGAAGGACTTAATACTGCAACCAAGCAATTTATTGAAACTATGTATAACGATGAGTTTTTTTAGCAAGAATATTGATGAAGCATGGGTATATCTTGATTCTCTTGCCAAAAATTCATAAGCTTGGATATCTGTTGTCCGCCCGGGTATATAGTGAACTTGATTGTTTACATGATATATATGATAATCTAAATATTGATTGTAAATGTATCTTAATATCCGACGAGCACAAAGATTATTAGCATAATAATTATTACAAAAACCAAAACCATTTAAAAGTCAGTACATAAACAGAGTATAATCTTAAATGAATGTCCATATCAAGTCATACATGATATATATGTATGACTTGGTAACTTAATCAGACGTAACTTTATTATGATACATCCGCAAACATTGATATAACATGTATAGCTGAAATGAATAACAAAAGTTACGTCTGGAGAATATATTTATATAGGTTTACATTGATACCATTTACTCGGGTATTTTTAGTTATCAATCAAATATCATATAAGATTTTTGATTTCATCATCTTCAAATTCTCTTTTACTTCAGATTCTTTAACTCTACATATAAAACTACGATTCATATCCTCACATTGAATAGTAAGATCTCCCAAATCTTAAGTAAAACTACCATTATATAATATATCAAAATAATCTTTTGATATCTGTATCTTATCCGTCATATTAACTTTATAATTCATTTCACAATAAATATTTATAATTTACTATGACGTAACAATTTTAGAATGTTATCATATGATTGTAGATGATGACTATCTAAAATATAATTCAATGGTGCTTCTGAATATTTACCATACATTTTCATATGATAAATATTAACATAATATTGACTATTTATCATTCACACTTTCAATGAATGGTAAATATCTTTGAGAATAACGTACACGGACTCATTTGTATATTTACCGATTCAGCATATATTATATACAGTGCATATGGCTTGATATAAGATTAGATATCTGTTGTAATCTTAGTTCAATTAGGAAATAAACGTGATTTAGCATAATATCTCCAATCTTGCGCTAATCTATAGGTTTTTTGTATTAATCTTTACCATATCTTATCTTCTATAAGTGAAATTTGATTTATCCTAGTCAGGCATTTATCGGTTTTTTGTATTATTCTTTTATAATTATTTGTCTTCAGTCATATATATGGATTTGTCTTCACCTGAAATTCCGGAGTTAGTCTAAAATTAGTCCGTATAACGTACTTTCTAGGATTATGAATCATACTATATAAAAGCCATACTTAAACGAATCTGGATATGCAGTCACAACCAGTATAAGAAAACTGCACTCCATATCCAAATCTATACTAAAGATCTTTATAGGTATAGCTTAATTCATATGGGTCTAAATATTATCTCCTCGATATATCTGTATATACATTTAACAGCAAATATCAATATTATGTTAATAATTTACATGAGTTCTTTCCATGTATATTCCCCAAATGTAATCTATATTAGTCATTTATAATATTATTTATACAATTGAGGAGATGTATCAACTAAAAGTGTTATTCATATATTACGGGTTCTGTCATCAAACTTATAAATTTTTAACTGCACTGAAATTAACAATTACAAATAAGATAAATTGAACATTACAATTATAAATTATAATAACGATAATAACTTTCTGGTTGCTGGAATTAAATTTCGATGACCTAATTGATTCACATAGGGTTGCTGGAATTAAATTTTTGATTTAAACATGAACTTAAAAGATGTTACAATATTGTAACAATGATACTTAACTATAATCTCATGAATAAATTAGTATCAGAATAGCTTGGTTGATGTGGGTCATCAAATTGTAACTATATTTTTACACTGCTACATACATCTTATATACATTTTTAAGTATGGCTTTTAAAAAGGGAGATCTAGTCATTATTTTCTTAACATCTTGTTATGGCTATACCATATGTAAATTTCATAAATATAACCCGCACTATTACCATTCTCATTACCACATATATTATATTGTTCAAAACATAAATATTAAATTAATATCGTCTAAATGAAAGGCTATCTAGCTCAATAGAAGTAGTCAATTACGATGGATATTATTTGATAACTAACATAATATAATTCTAGAGTTATCAATATAACTATTAACACTAGAATACTTTGACATAGCACTATATTTATCATTTGCTAATATATATACCCAGAAAATATATCATTCCTAAAGATAATATTGTGTAAATTAATTTATTTAGAACTTTGTAACATATAACGTTTTGTTTGTGACTGCATGTATTATATGAACTTATTTAGGCCAAATTAGATAAAAACCTATCACAGTTCTAACCAGGGTATCATACTATATAAAAACCTATTTTCAACTTTTGTAATCATTGTACTCATGTAAAGAATGGATTTTGAGAGAGTTGAGCTATCTCTTTATTTGTTCTGTTGGGGAAATTGATGTTATAAAACGACGGACAACAAATTTTAATCATATTTAAAAGAATAGTGGATTATGTTTTCTGGATGACACTAAGTTATGTATTTCTGTCTAAAAATGATAATGTAGTATACTCAGTTTATATACATTAGTTTCGGCAAGATTTATAACTATTTATAAATACAAGCGAAATCTAAAATGCCATTGCTAGCAACGTTGTTGAATATTTACGTAACAACATTATTTAGCTATCCAATTATTATGTAACTTAGTGTAATCTGCATGTGTAGATATAGATCATATGCATATATAGATCCACTGGCATTCCATATGTGTATAGCTATACTCTCAAAACCTCATGTCCATCCTGACCATCCCATATGTATAGGTTTTTATCTAATTTGGCCTAAATAAGTTCATAAGTATAATTGTATACCAATTCTGATACATTTTCCTTAACATAGTAAATTATAATTAGGTCCCCTACTTAGTAACTAAATTTTAGATATTTCTAGATGGTGGTCATATATATTTGTATTATCTAATAACTTTATATATTGTGAAAACTCTCAACGAGTTGATTTATATGTCTAAATTGTTATGAGTCACCATCTGCGCTGATTAAGAATATTTCTCACATAGGTTCTCAATTGTGAAATCAGAGACCATAACGTGATTTTTTAACGACTATATCGTTGGGAGTTTTCAGCGATAAATATATTTGGGATTATGCAATTTGTAGTACGGGTTATATGATGAAAATCCAATTATGGATGATTGTATGGCCGTTAACATAATATATAATTCTTAATCAGCGATGATATTCACCAATTTTACTCAAGTACCTGAATATTAATTTATTCATTGGAGTATTTTAGATATTGTATGATAAATAACTCCTGATAAATATCGCATATCCACTCATGATAAATATATTTGGGATTATGCAATTTGTAGTACGGGTTATATGAATATATACAACAGATAATTAATGGGAGTTTATTATGTATGGGAATCACTTAATGGTGGAAAATATTAGGAATAATTTGAAACTTATTAAATTGATATACACATGCTAGTAACAGTCGTTCGGATATAATAAGCACCACCATCTTCAACATAAGCATTGTGAACATATGAACAATGTACACATAATATATATCATATATTATATATGAAAATTTAAATACGATAAATAAACTACTGGGCTCTATATATATCCACTATTTAAAATATATCTACTGGATGATTCACATTGGTAAACATTCTGGATACATGAGAGATATCCAGAATATGTACATCTCCAATTTAAAAATTTATATACAATTTGAAAATTTATATATAGTCCTGATACAAAAGCGAAAAAAAAACAATCGCAAATTAGTAAGTTAGCAAATCGATATGTTGTAACTATAACGATAACGTAAAATTGGATTATTTACTGGAGCGATCTAGTTTCGATATTTCTCCATACTATATATTATAGTAACTAAATATCAAAAATCCCATCGTTGCTTAACAATGCCATTCACACCGGAGCATATCTGGCATTCCATATGTTCCTGAAACGCCAACTTATACTCCAATGTTGGTCAGCGAATGTAGGTAATATTTCCATAATTCTGAATCCATATGGAAATAGATTATTTACGCTTCTTATATAGAATATATTATCACAATACATATATATATAGTATAAAATATAATTAGGTATCAATACATATATATAGTAGAAAATATTATCACACCTATGGTTACAAATATAACCATAGGTGTGATAATAGATTTTTTATTCCGAAATCTTATGTATGTAATTGATACTAAGAGCTATATGCATGTGTGTTACTGTAAATATTTATAGCCTTAATTATTTCCGCTGAAATAATTAAAGTCACTTTCAAGAAAAATATGGTTTAGCGCAATAGGAGTGAACAAAGAAAATAAAATTAAAATTATGCAGTTTCATAATTGATGAAACGAGGAGCACCATTCTCGTTACCACATATATTATATTGTTCAAAACATAAATATTAAATTAATATCGTCTAAATGAAAGGCTATCTAGCGCAATAGAAGTAATCAATTACGATGGATATTATTTGATAACTAACATAATATAATTCTAGAGTTATCAATATAACTCTAGAATTAGAATTAGATAGTTACATCGACGCACATCATATATAATTAATGTCCTTAATTATATCCAATAATTATATTCTTATATCGAATATAAGAAGAGAAACATATATCGCTTATCGCCGATGAGAACCCGAAAATTCGTTAAATTATTAACGAATTTTGAGAATCTATTTTATATTGCTTATATACTTGACATAGAGATCAATAGCAATATATTAGTCAGGAATTAACCTGCCTGCTCTCAACTTAGACCTAAAACATGCTTCATGGTCGAATCTATTTTAGTTGGTGGATATATTATCCAGCTCTGGGTTATACATCTAAGCTAAACTTAAAACATTTATCTGAACATATATATTTCTATGAGGAAAGCTTGTCTAACAGGACATGCTTTCGGTAAACACAAATTTGCTTAAAATTGAACCAAAGTCCTACAGGAAACTAATGGACAAAGTTGTTATGTCAAAGTACTGCCCATTGGACAGTATTCTGATAATTCGAGTGAAATTATCAACATTCTTCTCTTATCAACAACCATTATAACGGACCTCCTCTCAAATAGAAGGTCCGTTATAATGGTGACTCATAACATAATAATTTTAAGATAATAATTATCTTAAAATCCACTGTCCACATATAAATTACGCCTTATATTGGTCAATTGTTCATAAGTTTTAATTTATATGTTCTTACTTACATATTATTAGTAATCGATTATTGGACTTGAAATCACACATTTTCAACTTGATTGTTATATTTAAAATTGTACATAATTGGATTTTTGTTATAATACGGCTTCTTATATGATCGTATTTTCAACTTGGTTCCGCAATTCTGATACATTTTATCTAGTGATTATATCCCTATTCATACTAATATGGATTTGTCACTGATTCATTTAAATTACGGGAAAGAAGCTGGATTTGTCTTCAGTTGCTAATTTTAATGGTAATACTCATCGTAAGATATATCCTTTTCTAATATAAAACTTATATATGATGTGCCCCGTCAGTGATAAGATTGTCTTTAGTGAAACTTGGGTATATCATGTATATATACCAAATTTATATATTTCGAACTAAGGATCCCTAATTCATGTTACGTAACTTGGGTATGTGAATTGTTATATTACATATCAAGTTTTAACATCAGATATCCATTAGCCATATATATTTGCATAAGTTGTATTTTGCTTGTATTTTATACGGATATTTCTCTTCCTGTACATTTTTTACCAGCTCTACGGACGGTTATCACCATTCAAACCTGATTTTGGATCATAGATAACTCGAAACGGTTATTAGAGCGTTATGTATATGTATATATATCAACAAAAAAATACTTATGATTACAATATTTATGATAGGATTTGAAGCCATTGAGAGAAGTAAAAATAGTAACATCTCCATCAATATCTGTAACAAGGATCTCTGAAGACAAATTATAATATTAATATCGCCATTATCACTAAATTATGTCCTTAAAATGTATTACTAAAATGTTACCTGATATTGAATAATATATATTCATGTTAATTCATATATCGTTTAGGGAAAATTCTGATACATTAGTCAATATTATGTTAATAATTTAAGTTCAAACATTTTTGTTGCAGTATTGATAAAATTTCATTATTGTCGATAACTATTATAATCACTGTTACTGTCTGTATGTATACTAAATATACATACAGTGAGTTCTCTATAACTTTTTAGCATAATAACCTAATTAAGTAAGAGATAATTTAGTGCTAAATACATAAATAGTGAACCATAATAAATTTATAGTATAAAATAATTCAATAAATTGGTGATGATGGAATCGTAATTGATCGTACGCCTATCAAGTGAGTATAATTTAGAATGTTAATCTTATAATTTATATCTATGCATTTTGAATAGATAGGTTTGTAAAAGCCCAAGAGCTCTATACAAATATAATTTTTTTTTATATTTGTATTGGACTAAGATATGCTTTGATATTATGTCCTATCCCTTATTTGAGATAGGTTTGTTACTTCAGTAACAAACCTATCTCAAATAACCCTATAGTTGTTATCTCCGGTGTGATATATATAAAAATTAATATCTTGTGCTGAAGCATAGGGTTGAAGCATAGCTCTTATCCTGATTAATAATCACACCGGCTTTTAGCAATTATTATATATCCATCAAATATAGTTACTAATAAGGGATATTTTGAACATCTTACTAAAATATCACAAACTATAATTGATTACTTCTATGATTCACATAGGTTAAACTCTTATATTAGGACTATGATTATATATCTACTGTTAGTGTAAATATTCAAAGTCTAAGTATACACTGTACTTAAAGAGTCTACGGTATATCACAAACTATACGTAACCATATTCTTTGTTGGAACTATAATTTTACTGGACACTATTATATCCAGACACTATCCAATGAGAATTATTAGGAATAATTTGTAACTGGCTTAGTATCATCAGGTATACTAGAGTAGAAATTTTTTAATACAAATATCAAAAATTGACTTACAATTTTAACATATCCATATTCACTGATGCTATATTGTATTTTATTGTAATTATCCTAAATACAATTAGCATATTTACTCATTGTGAGCTAAAATATCGATGGATATCCTTGTCATAAGTAAATTTAAATATTAATAATAGATAAGACTATGCTTCTTAATCCCAAATGTGTGATTAAGAATTTGATTTATCCTACTATGTTTTCAATCAAGTTGAAAATACGATCATATAAGAAGAATATGAGCTATGCCATGCAAGAGATTCCGAACAGTGAGCTATTTTTATATAATAGTTTTCAACCCTGTTATACTATCGATAATGATTTTGTATATATTCATATAACCCGTACTACAAATTATCAGGTGTATATCAATTGCGCATAAACATTATCTATAATTTCACTAAAGATAATTTTCTATGTATAACATAGAAAATTAACATTTATCAGTATTGAGAAATAATTATTATAACACCTGATAATTTTACCTAATTTCACTAATATAACACAGATTATTCTAAAATTGTTACGTCATAGTAAATTCTAAAATAGTAAGTTTGAATTGGGCAGCTTAATTATGACATAATTATCATTATTCAACGTAATTTTACTTAAGGTATGATACATGTGCTTTTATATAGTATGATTCACACTATTTATGTTTCACTATTTTAACAATAAGAAAATGCAATAATATTATTTTAGGCATATGATAAAATGGTTCATCAATAAATAACAAAAATAAATATTCAAAGTCTAAGTATACACTATACTTAAAGAGTCTACGGTATATCACAAACTAAGTAACGACTATATCGTCTAACTATAAAGCATCAAATTATATTAGTATCTAATTTATAACCTTATAATATTGTAACAATGATACTTAACTATATCTCATGAATAAATTAGTATCAGAATAGCTTGGTTGATGTGGGCCATCAAATTGTAACTATATTTGCACAATGAAATCATATTGCTGTTATGATTTAAAAAGCCAGGAACATAAATATTGTTATACTTCAATATAACAAGATAAATTAGTATCAAAATAGCTCACTGTTCGGAATCTCTTGCATGGCATAGCTCATATTCTATTTATATGATCGTATTTTCAATCAATTTTGATATGTTCAAAAGTATCCCACTCACTAAGTTACAGATATTGATGCTAAGCGTGCATTAACAAATGGTCCTTATTTATATAGTTATAGTTATCATGGATGTTACAATATCATTCCTAAAGATAATATTGTGCAAATTAATTTATTCAGAACTTTGTAACATATAACGTTTTGTTTGTGACATGCATGTAACATCTTGTTATATAAATTTTTATGCTAAAAAGCTTAGTTGTACACCCAAGACCTTTGATACTTAAGAAATTCTTAAGTATATGCCTCAAACACGTATTACCCTTAGATGGATATTTAAGTTACGTAAATTCCGGAACTGAGCACAATTTACCACATAAGATAAGATTAGATTTAACACTACCATATAGGGCGGGTTATCTCATGCCTTTATTTATTTTTTCCTATATACCTAACTATATACATATGTACATACATATGTATATATATATATAAAGTTACTCAATTCAGTTTAGGTACATGGTAGAAGTTACCTATTTACCTTTGAGCACATGTCCGGATGTGCAAATTTAATATAGAATGTCTAGATTTTCTTGATATATATATATCCATAAGGGTAATACAAATATATATGATTAAGGTTAGAAAATATTCTTAATCACACATTTTCATCATATAACCCGTACTACTAATGTAAGTATATTTAAAATTTTCATTGATCCCATCTAATCTTATCTTATAGAACAATTTGTGTTATCCGTCCTCGCTTTTTACGTGCATAATCGTTGGGAGTGCACTCCTTAATTATATCCAATAATTATTGTTCTCATCGGCGATAAGCGATAAATGTTTCTCTTCTTATATTCGATATCTCTTGTTCGATATCATAAGCTTGGATATCTGTTGTCCGCCCGGGTATATAGTGAACTTGATTGTTTACATGACATATATGATAATCTAAATATTGATTGTAAATGTATCATAATATTTAGATAAAAAACTAAATATTTAACTTTTCTTTAAATATTTATAAAGTATACAACGGGGTATATATAGGGTATAGTAGTCTAGAGAAAAGTTAATATGACGTAATTTTAACTTCTCGTAATTCCTAGATGAAGAGTCACAAAAATAAATATCTATTATATCCCAACTAAAAGTCTTTGAATAATAGCCCATTGTTGCGCTAAACATAAATGCAGTTATACTACATATAAAGCATGTAGGAAGTGGTGATGCATTAGCCTCCAAGAAGAGCCCTCCTTCAAAACCGAATAAGAACATATAAATTATGGGTGGACCTTTGAGTTATTATAAGTTGGTTCTTATTCTTACGTATCATCCAGAAAAAATAATGAAGGATATGCTTTGAACATAAAGTCCACTCGTTAGATATCAAGTACAATTCCAGCAACCTAAGGAAATCATTATGCATAATTAGTTATCTTGTTTTAATGATTACAATAAACCGTTCCGCAATATCTCAAGCCATATGCACTATATATAATATATCAGAATAAGATAATTACTTATTTCTATGATTACAATATCATAGAAATAAGTAATTATTCATAGCGTATAATCGTCAGGCGTGAACAAAGAATATAAAATTACAATTATGTAGTAATCTTAGTTCAGTGCATATGGCTATGTTAAGGATACGTATAACGTGATAAATATTATCTAAAATTTAGTGCATTAGTTTAGGGACCACCATTTTATAATTGGTATTGTTATATTTAAAATTGACTATCACGTTACCAATGTAACTAAATTTTAAAGTTATAATTCTAACTTATAACTTATTTAGCTATCCCTTTATTATGTAAGCTTATCTTACAAATATATATTGTATTTGTGTTAGCAAATCGAGTGGACATTATAAAAAACAAGTCGTTCTAATAACTAAATATTGTTAATATATGTTGAATTTGGAAATACAAAATACCAAAATGCTAAACAATTACCAAGAACAAACAAATAAAAACCATAAGTTAACAAAAAAAGAGTTTGCTTCCATTGGTATATACACAGTACAGGATAAATGTTACAAATAGGTATTCAACAGATATCATTACCCCTGTAAGAATATATCACTTCAGACAGAAGTGATATATTATCTACGAGGATAATACTTAGTATAAATTTTATACTATATATATGTATATATATAACCAATGTAAAAATATCAGGGGATTAGAGTATAATCAAATAACTTAAACTAATTATTAAAGATTAGATATATGAGCTTAAATATTTCTTCACTTGAATAAATTTACCCTGAAATTGAATAAATTGATATGTAATTGATATCATAGTAATATTTTAAGCTTAGTTTTGGAATAAAATAAATAGCGGTCTATTTGCCCTCAAAATCCTATCAAGTAATATCTCGTCAATATGGAATAAAATATAGCCATATTGGGAATAATATAGATATTGTTGAAACTCATGTTTTAATTTTAGAATTTAACACATTCTAAAATTTACTTAATATGTAAATTTTAACATATGTTACTTAATTTTCTATGTAAAGAAAAATTACATTTCTGATTATTGAACGTAAACTCTTAAATGTAGTAATCAATTAAGATGGATATTATTTGATGCTTAAAATATTGCGCTAAAATATTGATCTTATTTAAAGGACATATATATGATGTCCTAATATAACAAATTATTGATGCTTAAAATACGAATAGGTAACTTATACTATTTGTATAAGTTGGTTCTTATTCTTACGTATCATCCAGAAAAAATAATGAAGGATATGCTTTGAACTTAAAGTCCAATTTAATATCCATCAAAAACAAGTCGTTCTAATAATGTTCCGAACGACTGTTGCTAGCATGTGTATATCAATTTAATAAGTTTCAAATTATTCCTAATAATTCTTTACATGAGTACAATGATTACAAAAGTTGAAAATATGTTTTTATATAGTATGATACCCTGGTTAGAACTGTGATAGGT
The DNA here is from genome assembly GCA_036321105.1 of Dracaena cambodiana. Taxonomy (NCBI): domain Eukaryota; kingdom Viridiplantae; phylum Streptophyta; class Magnoliopsida; order Asparagales; family Asparagaceae; genus Dracaena; species Dracaena cambodiana. The sequence goes on from JAYEPQ010000004.1 coordinate 26,538,039, forward strand.
TTTTATCTAATTTGGCCTAAATAAGTTTATAAGTATAATTGTATACCAATTCTAATACATTTTCCTTAACATAGTAAATTATAATTAGGTCCCCTACTTAGTAACTAAATTTTAGATATTTCTAGATGGTGGTCATATATATTTGTATTATCTAATAACTTTATATATTGTGAAAACTCCCAACGAGTTGATTTATATGTCTAAATTGTTATGAGTCACCATCAGCGCTGATTAAGAATATTTCTCACATAGGTTCTCAATTGTGAAATCAGAGACCATAATGTGATTTTTTAACGACTATATCGTTGGGAGTTTTCAGCGATAAATATATTTGGGATTATGCAATTTGTAGTACGGGTTATATGATGAAAATCCAATTATGGATGATTGTATGGCCGTTAACATAATATATAATTCTTAATCAGCGATGATATTCACCAATTTTACTCAAGTACCTGAATATTAATTTATTCATTGGAGTATTTTAGATATTGTATGACAAATAACTCCTGATAAATATCGCATATCCACTCATGATAAATATATTTGGGATTATGCAATTTGTAGTATGGGTTATATGAATATATACAACAGATAATTAATGGGAGTTTATTATGTATGAGAATCACTTATAGCATGTGTATATCAATTTAATAATTATTAGGAATAATTATGTTCACCTATAATTATGAACATCATATTCATATTTTATGTATAAAGAGTATTCATATTAAATATATCTATTTAATCATATGTTCAATTTTCATATATAATATATGATGATTCACTATTTAAAATATATCTATTTAATCATGTATAATATATGATATATATTATGTGTACATTGTTAATATATATCCCTATTAATTATATCCACAAATTATAAGCATATTTTGGATCTATATATGCACACATGCATATATAGATCCACTGGCATTCCATATGTTCCTGAAACGCCAACTCCAACTTATACTCCAATGTTGGTCAGCGAATGTAGGTAATATTTCCATAAATCTGAATCCATATGGAAATAGATTATTTACGCTTCTTATATAGAATATATTATCACAATACATATATATAGTATAAAATATAATTAGGTATCAATACGAATAAATTGATATGTAACATTTTGTTCGTAACAATTTTTAAACATTGTATATTGCAGTAACTACTTAAATTGTATTATACTTAAGAAAAACGTTATATGCAATATAACCTAACAAAAACAAAAATGTTACGTTATCGTTATCGCTATTTTGAACATTGATAAGAGGTAAAACGGTAACAGGGTTGAAAACTATTATATAAAAATAGCTCACTGTTCGGAATCTCTTGCATGGCATAGCTCATATTCTTCTTATATGATCGTATTTTCAACTTGATGATATTTTAAACTTGATGATAAAACTCGCAGTGATCAGATTGTAAGATTATTTATGTGGAGAAGAGCCTTCCTTCAAACCCGAATAAGAACATATAAATTATGGGTGGACCTTTAAGTTATTATAAGTTGGTTCTTATTCTTACGTATCATCCAGAAAAAATAATGAAGGATATGCTTTGAACTTAAAGTCCACTCGTTAGATATCAAGTACAATTCCAGCAACCTGAGGAAATCATTACGCATAATTAGTTATCTTGTTTTAATGATTACAATAAACCAATTGATATTAGTTACCGGATGTGCGTAACAATCAATTAGTTCACCTTCCTCCTAACATCCACTACATCCCTTAGTAATTGCTTATCTATTATCACACCTATGAGCTTAATTTTAAATTATCACCAGGGTAAGGATGATAATATTACAAACATTCGTACTAGATCATAACAACTAATTTGGATCTTCAAGTTTATTGACACATAGGTCCAAATACCTAAATCGTACTCCAACAAAGTTAATATTTATGAATAATGATTACCTATGTTTATGGATAGATGGACATAAAGTAAATAGGATATATGGTAACTTTCTAATCTTTGATATATATACTGTATGTAATTAGTATGAATTCACAATTGAGAACCTATGTGAGAATCCAGCATAAACCAACGTAATTTTTATATATATCACACCGGAGATAACAACTAAAGGGTTATTTGAGATAGGTTTGTTACTGAAGTAAAAAACCTATCTCAAATAAGGGATAGGACATAATATCAAAGCATATCTTAGTCCAATACAAATATAAAAAAAAATTATATTTGTATAGAGCTCTTGGGCTTTTACAAACCTATCTATTCAAAATGCATGTGAGTTACCATGATCAATAGATCCATTCATCATAAATCATGATATATAACAGGATTGAAATATATATATATATATATATATATATATATATATATATATATATATAAGTACTGTTATATATACATCAAACAAATGTTGAATGTAGAGTTGTAGAGTATTGACTACAAAATTTGAATATGATGTATATAAATAATTTTATGGTACCCAAACTCGGAATATATACATTACTATGATATTAATATATTGAGATTTTTATTTGAAGATAAAGGATGAGATATCACTGGTCATAAGGAAGTTAACGTATGAGGGTTAACCCTGTTGGCGAACTCACTGTTACAAAATAACTATTTCTTTATTAATGTATATAAAGAAATTAATTGGTTACAAACTTGACGGATGCAAATCAGAGCACATGTCCATCTACCTAACGGCACATCATGTAACTATGATATTAGTCTTAAGGATATCTAGTACTTAAACATTCGTACTAGATCATAAAACTATGATATTAATACAATATTTAGTATTAATATTGTATTAATTCTCATAATACTGCACAATAGTATATTCGTACGGCTTTAGATAACCCTTATGAATATTCTCTAAAAAACAGTTTAGAGAATTTATTTATCGGTTTAGTTGTTGTTGTTAATAAATTGATTAATAGGATATCCTATTAATCATCGTACAATGTAACTTGATTATAATAGTTATCGAGAGGTTGATGATAAAAGATTTAGTTATGAGTCACCATCATTATCGATGGTGACTCATAGGTGCACCAACTTTCTTATATAAAATCTAAGCATAATATGAACAATGCCATTCTGTTAATATGTCATATAAAACTCTTTCTGCCAAATCCTTTGACATGATTCTGAAATAATTGAAGGGACAATTGGTTATAAGGGTTACACAGGATCAGATGGGTTACACAGAATGTACGATCTATAACTTGCATGCTCAGATCAATAAAATTTACCTATAATATATTTATCGATTATTCCGTAAGTCGATTTTTTGGTTCATATAACCTACCCCAAATACTTGGGATAAAAGGCTTAGTTGTTGTTGTTGTTGTTGATATCTGAAGTTATATGTTGAATAGAGAGTTTTGTCATGAAATTGCCAAGGAAGATATTGTTAAGATTTTTATTTCTACATATGTGGTAAATTGTGCCGAAACTCATGAAGATCTGATCCAAATACTTTGACATAACCAAAGTGTTAATGGTAAATCGTTGCTTAAGAAATTTCCCGAATTCGGAAAATTTACTGATTCAAATACATTCCATATGAAGCACATGCTAACAGCATGAGTATTGATAACTACAACAATTATGCAATCAATGAAAATTGGTGTAGAATGTTAGATGAATTATCTCATCACTCTCAACATTTTACTACCCCTAAGTCTGCTAACTATAAATTCAAACTATACCTGTTTGTTTGATGGGTTGCGACCCCAGGAGAGGCGAACTTTTGAAATTTTGGTGGATGTTATATTCATCAGACATGGTTCTAGATATTCCACCAACATCCCATCATGTGGGTATGAATAATGATTACCTATGTGAATCAATTAGTTCACCTTCCTCCTAACATCCACTACATCCCTTAGTAATTGCTTATCTATTATCACACCTATGAGCAGATTCCAAAATATTCAATTAAGAAGAACCTTCATTAAATACTATAAAATCCATTTAAGTAAGACAACTGTACTTGTCTATTAAGTATAACTACCTAATTTTATTCAGAAGTAAGTATCAAACTCACTAGAATAATGATTGTATGGTAAATGTGAGGACGTCAGTTGCAGATTTCCTGTTGTTAGAGTTACGTAATTTACCATCGATAATGATAGGTGTGATTACCTGTGTGAGAACCCATAGGATATACATAGGAAAGTTGGTGCACCTATTATCGCCAATTGATAGCATTTTATGGGTTATAAAATATTAAAGGATTGTGTAGTTATGGGTTATAAATGATCCAAATCCTGTTATAGAGAATTGTCTAACAGGACATGGAATATATCTACATAGTGATATATGCACGATTGTGTATATATATATATACACAATCTAGTTATGGGTTATGGGTCCCCTAAAATTTCAAATATCAAGTTACAACAACGATTTACTAGGGGTCTGATCCAAATATATTGGAACCATTATATTGCACTGATTAATTGCACCAATTGTTTATTAGTAATCAATGTAACTTGATTATAATAGTTATCGAGAGGTTGATGATAAAAGATTTAGTTATGAGTCACCATCATTATCGATGGTGACTCATAGGTGCACCAACTTTCTTATATAAAATCTAAGCATAATATGAACAATGCCATTCAGTGATTCAATCTTGGAGGCGTTAACCCATATAAGGTAGCTTAACTCCCTAGTTTATTTTATTTTCAAATTTAACCAATCAACTTCAAACCAATTCATGCTTTTCTTTTTTATTTCTCATAACCTATAGTTTTAATGTTAGACACAATCGTAAAATATTGTATTCTCGATAGAATGATCTTTTGTTTACTTTCCGAGTGCCATTTATCGATCTCCTGTGTTTGGGAGTGCATGTTTCAAGTTGCATCAAGATTTTGATACCATTACCGAGAATTTGTACTATTGTGTTCTACACTTTTGAAAATGTTACAATTTACACGTTATTAACTATTGTAGATTTTAAATTTGTATGACCAGTTGGAGAAGAACATCTAACGATTGACTTGTAAGGTCATACTCTGATATACAACTACTTCTGATCTATCAATCACTTAAAAACATGAGCAACAATAATAAGAAAAAACACGGCATACACAAGTTTATGTATAAAGGAGATGTTAGGAATTTTTGTATTTTATTTTAGAACTTTTATTGTTTTAGAATTTTAGAATTTCTTTATTTTTCACTTTAGGTAGTTTTCTGAATGCTTTTGAAAAAAAAATTTCTTCTGTTTTAATTTATTTTGAAAGAAAGTAAAAAAATTCTAAAATTTGTTTTTTGCAAAAAATCAAGCTATTCATAAATTGATGAGTGTTATTTAGATTTGAGGTTTGATAGGAGAGTAGATTAGATAATACACTTTGAATTTTATGAAGAAAATCAAAATCCAAAAATAGATACCCATAATAATAATTTTGAGATAATTATACATTTATTTTTTCACTTTATAATGGTCTATTAGGTCAGGGTGAAAATAATAATAATTGAGCAGTCTTTACTCTCTAAAAAATAAAAAAATAAAATAAAATGAAGGAAAAGAAAAAGGAATAAAGAGGTGAGTTTGGCAATGATCCTTTATAAATAAATAGTTTTTTTAAGAATTGTCAAGTAGTTGGGCATTTATGCCTAAGTAAGCATGAATATTTACAAGAATGATAATTTTAAAGAAATTGAATATGATCCAAGTAATTGGGATTTGTTCCTAAGCAAGTGTGAATATTCACACAAAAAGCAAAATATTCAATGAAAAAGAGAAAATAAAAAATAAAAGAAAAAATTTAGCGGAAAAATTAATCAAAAGTAAAGTTTGAGCACAAAATCAAAATAAACCATCACGCGTGAACGTAAATGTAAGAGCTAAAGAATTATCTGTTAGTGGATATTGAAAGATAGAGTTTGCATTTTTTTTATTAAAAAAGTTGATTTGACTTGAAATTTACTTTGAAAATTAATGATCTAAATACATTAATTATTTTGGAGATTATGGAGATTAAATATAGAAAATACTAAAATATTCTTTCTTTATTTTGTATATAATTTTTTGTTTTTCTTGATTTTGGTTATCTTTATTTTCTTTTTATTTATTTCTTAATCTTCCATTTTCATTAATTTTGTGGGTATATTAATTGCAAACTCTCGCAAGATACAACTCGTCCACTAGGGTGATCTAGGGGTATAACTGTTTTGCACATGTTAAGTGTAATCGCAATTTCTGCAAATGTGAGTTACAATTTTCTTTTTCTTTTTAGACTTAAATTTTACTCGAGAACTAGCAAAAGATAAGTGTGGACGTGTGATAATTTCTATATATTGCATATTTATATCCCTCATATTATCTATTTGTTTATAAAAATAATATTACTCGGGCATGTTTAGTTATCATTTTCAGGTTAAGTCTCGTGCAGCAAGGATTACATAAAATTAGTTGTAGACATGGAAAAACTGAGTCCAGAAGAAACTTAAAAGATAAAATCTGTAGAATCAAAAAGTTCAGTCATAAAGTCCAAATCCAACCATGAAAATAGGATGATCAGCGCATGAAGAGCAAGTACTAGAAATATTCAAAAGTCAATCATACAAGATTTTGAGTGCCGTGTTCCTTCTTGATAGATGACAACATAAAAATATTCAAAAGTCTATGTTTTATTGTTTTCTTGTGTTAAGGGATATTTATTATCTTATACTCAATATTGTCTATAGAATTATTCATATTCATATATAAACAACTTCCATACTTAATTAAAGAGTAAAGCAACTAAAATTATTGCATATATTCAATTTCAAGTATAGTCTTACTTTTAATCCCATGTGAAAAAAATTAATAAAAAAATTCAAGAAAATGTTTGTTCCTAGTGGTGGGAAAGGACTACCAATATTGAAAGTAAGAGTAACATAATCCAAAATTCTTAATTATAGTTTTTTCTTATGAGGGTAAAAGTAACCATAAGAAAAATAGGGGTATAAGTTTATCGAAAATGAGGTGAGGAACTAGAAAATGGAGGTATAAGCTCATCGAAAATGAGAAGTGTTGAAAAAGATTTAAAAAATCTTGAATATCACAATGAGGGGGTGAACTATTTAAAAGACATGATCATATTCAGAAACTTGATATATATTACAAACAACTTCATGAAATATAGCATATGTCTCTATAATTAGTTTATCTTACTTTGTTTTGAAAATTTCAACACATGAGACTTAAGTATAATTTAGATATTTTTCACACTTGTGTGTCAATATAGATATTTGATGGTGATCACTTGAGATTTGATTACTATGTGTTAACTTCATATTTGACTCCTTATATGTGAGTATCATTTTCTGACAAAAAGGGGAGTATATATGCAAGGAGAACGATATTGATTTCATGATCAACTTGTATTGTATGTCTTGGCATGTTCTTGTTATTTTTGATACATTTTGAGGATAAATGCACTTGAATATTACTTGCTCTTCATGCGCTTGAGTGTCTTGGCATCTTTCTAGTACTTGCTCTTCATGCGCTGATCATCCTATTTTCATGGTTGGATTTGGATTTTATGACTGAACTTTTTGATTCTACAGATTTTATCTTTTAAGTTTCTTCTGGACTCAGTTTTTCCATGTCTACAACTAATTTTATGTAATCCTTGCTGCACGAGACTTAACCTAAAAATGATAACTAAACATGCCCGAGTAATATTATTTTTATACAAAAATAGATAAGATGAGGGATATAAATATGCAATATATAGAAATTATCACACGTCCACACTTATCTTTTGCTAGTTCTCGAGTAAAATTTAAGTCTAAAAAGAAAAAGAAAATTGTAACTCACATTTGCAGAAATTGCGATTACACTTAACATGTGCAAAACAGTTATACCCCTAGATCACCCTAGTGGACGAGTTGTATCTTGCGAGAGTTTGCAATTAATATACCCACAAAATTAATGAAAATGGAAGATTAAGAAATAAATAAAAAGAAAATAAAGATAACCAAAATCAAGAAAAACAAAAAATTATATACAAAATAAAGAAAGAATATTTTAGTATTTTCTATAATTAATCTCCATAATCTCCAAAATAATTAATGTATTTAGATCATTAATTTTCAAAGTAAATTTCAAGTCAAATCAACTTTTTTAATAAAAAAAATGCAAATTCTATCTTTCAATATCCACTAACAGATAATTCTTTGGCTCTTACATTTACTTTCACGCGTGATGGTTTATTTTGATTTTGTGCTCAAACTTTACTTTTGATTAATTTTTCTGCTAAATTTTTTCTTTTATTTTTTATTTTCTCTTTTTCATTGACTATTTTGCTTTTTGTGTGAATATTCACACTTGCTTAGGAACAAATCCCAATTACTCGGATCATATTCAATTTCTTTAAAATTATCATTCTTGTAAATATTCATGCTTACTTAGGCATAAATGCCCAACTACTTGACAATTCTTAAAAAAACTATTTATTTATAAAGGATCATTGCCAAACTCACCTCTTTATTCCTTTTTCTTTTCCTTCATTTTATTTTATTTTTTTATTTTTTAGAGAGTAAAGACTGCTCAATTATTATTATTTTCACCCTGACCTAATAGACCATTATAAAGTGAAAAAATAAATGTATAATTATCTCAAAATTATTATTATGGGTATCTATTTTTGGATTTTGATTTTCTTCATAAAATTCAACGTGTATTATCTAATCTACTCTCCTATCAAACCTCAAATCTAAATAACACTCATCAATTTATGAATAGCTTGATTTTTTGCAAAAAACAAATTTTAGAATTTTTCTACTTTCTTTAAAAATAAATTAAAACAGAAGAATTTTTTTTTTTTCAAAAGCATTCAGAAAACTACCTAAAGTGAAAAATAAAGAAATTCTAAAATTCTAAAACAATAAAAGTTCTAAAATAAAATACAAAAATTCCTAACATCTCCTTTATACATAAACTTGTGTATGCCGTGTTTTTTCTTATTATTGTTGCTCATGTTTTTAAGTGATTGATAGATCAGAAGTAGTTGCATATCAGAGTATGACCTTACAAGTCAATCGTTAGATGTTCTTCTCCAACTAGTCATACAAATTTAAAATCTACAATAGTTAATAACATGTAAATTGTAACATTTTCAAAAGTGTAGAACACAATAGTACAAATTCTCGGTAACGGTATCAAAATCTTGATGCAACTTGAAACGTGCACTCCCAAACACAGGAGATCGATAAATGGCACTCGGAAAGTAAACAAAAGATCATTCTATCGAGAATACAATATTTTACGATTGTGTCTGACATTAAAATTATAGGTTATGAGAAATAAAAAAGAAAAGCATGAATTGGTTTGAAGTTGATTGGTTAAATTTGAAAATAAAATAAACTAGGGAGTTAAGCTACCTTATATGGGTTAACGCCTCCAAGATTGAATCACTGAATGTGTTATTACTTATTTTAACTCATTTATATTGATCATGTGATCTCATACAATCGGCACGTGATCTCACACAATCGGAAAATAAATCAATGAAAAACACATAACTAAAGAAAGTTATAATATTGATAATTGGTTCCCTTGGTTAATTCTTATGTGAATTTTTGAGATAACCTTAACCTTGATCTATGAATAACAGAAATAAATATTCCAAATCTAAGCGTACAACATACCCAAAAGTGTAAAATATATTTAAAACTAAGCAAAACTATACAGTCAAACTAGACACCATCAAAGTCTCAAAAATCGTATTTGGTGTCTAACAAAATAATTAGGGATCCAAAATCAAATATCATATAAAATAATTAAGCATGTAAGAACAAAAACTCGTACCAGATCATCATCAGCTGTTTGTTATCTCATCTAAAACTAACAAGAAATTCAGCTACTCATTCTCATCATAGCCATCAAATAATTGAAAGAATTTTTTTTATTAAATAACTTTGAGAGAGTACAAAAACTTCAAAAATCCAAAAACTCTTAAAACTCTCTCTTTTAATCTCTAAAATTTCTTATGCCTAAGTAAGCATGAATATTTACAAGAATGATAATTTTAAAGAAATTGAATATGATCCGAGTAATTGGGATTTGTTCCTAAGCAAGTGTGAATATTCACACAAAAAGCGAAATATTCAATGAAAAAGAGAAAATAAAAAATAAAAGAAAAAATTTAGCGGAAAAATTAATCAAAAGTAAAGTTTGAGCACAAAATCAAAATAAACCATCACGCGTGAACGTAAATGTAAGAGCTAAAGAATTATTTGTTAGTGGATATTGAAAGACAGAATTTGCATTTTTTTTATTAAAAAAGTTGATTTGACTTGAAATTTACTTTGAAAATTAATAATCTAAATATATTAATTATTTTGGAGATTATGGAGATTAATTATAGAAAATACTAAAATATTCTTTCTTTATTTTGTATATAATTTTTTGTTTTTCTTGATTTTGGTTATCTTTATTTTCTTTTTATTTATTTCTTAATCTTCCATTTTCATTAATTTTGTGGGTATATTAATTGCAAACTCTCGCAAGATACAACTCGTCCACTAGGGTGATCTACGGGTATAACTGTTTTGCACATGTTAAGTGTAATCGCAATTTCTGCAAATGTGAGTTACAATTTTCTTTTTCTTTTTAGACTTAAATTTTACTCGAGAACTAGCAAAAGATAAGTGTGGACGTGTGATAATTTCTATTTATTGCATATTTATATCCCTCATCTTATCTATTTTTGTATAAAAATAATATTACTCGGGCATGTTTAGTTATCATTTTCAGGTTAAGTCTCGTGCAGCAAGGATTACATAAAATTAGTTGTAGACATGGAAAAACTGAGTCCAGAAGAAACTTAAAAGATAAAATCTGTAGAATCAAAAAGTTCAGTCATAAAGTCCAAATCCAACCATGAAAATAGGATGATCAGCGCATGAAGAGCAAGTACTGGAAAGATGAAAGTCAAAAGTGTTACTTTTGGCGCCACTTGGTGGGAATTGCCACCATTTGGTGGCAAAATTGTGGAATTTCCATGTCAACATTTACATGTAAATTCATATGTGGAGTAGGACTCTTTTGAGAAAAATTGACTATCGCTAATTAGCAGTCAATGTCGCTATTTGGTGGCAAAAGTAATGAGTCTGTACTTGATATTTTTAGAGGAGTTTCGTATAATTGTGTGATTCTGTATGTGTAACTGAATTAGAATTTTGAAATTTTGATGTCTATATATTTAGCCATAATCATTGTAAAAACTAAGCTTTATGTATTTTTTATTAGTTAATAAAATTAAGGTTTGAGATCTGTAGAGGAACGTCTGCAATACGAAGCCTTAACAGCACTCAACCTTTGTTCTTCGCTGAAATATTATAGGTAAATTTTATTTGCATTATTAGATAAATATATTTACTTTATAGAGTAGGATTTTAATTGCTTTCTAGGAATTTAGGATTTTTCTATATATTGCATAAATAAAAATATGATTTTCATAACTAGGAACATGTTTAACTAAATTTCTTAGTTCTAAGATGTAGATGAAATTAGTTTAATAATTTTAGCATGGATTTTTCTCATCTTCTTCTTAAAAAGAAATAAAGCTAAGATTTTTCTATAAATAATATATAGATAGGACTTTGTAAATCATAATTATTTGACAGATTATGCTTAATTCATATTTTGATAATTATACTTAGATGAGATTTGGAATTTGTATTATTTGCTTTTATTTATAGAATTATTAACTCGATATAATCTGTTTTTAATAAAGATGCTATCTTTGATAATCATTGCTTGAACGCCACTTGATAATAGAATATACTTAGGGGCTCTTAATTAACAACGAATTAAATATATCAAAATTTTAATGAATTACTTAATCATGCATGTTAAGAAGTTATACAGAAAGAGATAATTCATTGTTATGATATTATTATAATAGATTCGAAATCCTAGGCTAACTTTAGGAAATAAAAACTCATATTTTCAATGTAGAATCTCATAATTAATTTGTTAGGATTAAAGAATTAGTGAGATTTGCAAAATACCTTAGATCGCCATAGAACAACATATAAAACAATAAAACTAACATTATACATTTGTAGTAATATTTAATAACCAATAATTCGTTATACAAGTAATGAGACTCGTCAAAGATCAAATCTTAATGAGTTCACCATATTAACACAAGGAAAAAAGTTACGACATCTTGATCGCTTCGCACTTTCATAATATGTGAATTTTAAACGTGAAGTGAATGTATTAAAGGGTCTCACTATTCTCCTAGTAGTCATGAAATTACCTTTGTGTTTCTTACACCATCCTCGCTTCTTCTTTTTCTTCAAATAAGTATTAATGATTGGTTTAAATAAAATTTCAATACAAAATTTCCAATCATCACTAGCATCAAGCATGGATGTGAAAATATCGTGATACGTGAAGAGTGTACCATGAACAAGTGAGTCATAGACTATGAAGTTGATGGCTCTTTTAATTTATGAAGTAATTCGAACTCCTTCGCAAACAAATTCTCAAAGCTTTGTTCATTAACGAATGACACGTTTGCATAAGTGTCATCATACATAAGTCAGTATGATCGTCTAATAACATGAGCTCGTCTTGAAAATTTGCTCAAATGTGGTTTCAACATTAACAAAAGAGATAGAATGAGTGTATGCTATGAACTATGTTTATCTCAATGAGAGAGCTCATTGTGTGCTCATCCATGTTGAATATATTCAATGCCATAGTCATATTTCCAAATGATAACTTCATGAGGCCACTCCTGTAACTAATAACAACATTAGCGGTAGCTAAATATGGACATTCGAGGATACCTAGGATTTAAAGACGAGCATTTTTTATAGGTGAAGTATTAATAATAAAAAATTACACAACAACATAAATGTTATTGATTTGTACTAATACATCTTCAATTACAACTTTATGATACCTTTCTAATCTATCAGCTAATTGTAGTGTGACAGGAGTTGGTTTAAGTTCTCCAAAACCTAGTTGTTTATTAATCGAGTATGGCAACAGATTCAAACCAGCACCCAAGTTTAATAGAACTTTTTCAATATTGTATTGGGCTATGACGCGTGAAATTGTTGGACATCCAGGATTTTTATGCTTAAGAGACATCTCTAAGCAAAATAAAGCACTTATCTGCTCCATCAAGAATGCCTTCTTTTGCACACTATGGCATTTTTTTTTGTAATGCACATATCCTTTAAGAATCTAGCGTACAATGGCACTTGTTTAATTGCCTCTAGCAATGGAATGTTCATTTGTATCTATTTAAATATTTCTAAAATGTCAGCATAAGAAGTATTATAGAGAAATTCTGAGAGTTTTAAGAGCTAAAATAGGATGGTAGTTCTTGTTATTTTTGATGCAGCTAGTTTGACGGGTTTATTGTACTACTGTTGATAATTCTGCTTCCATTGAATATTTTGGTGATTCTTCCAACTAGGATTATAAGTTGAGAAATATGGGTTATTTACTAGTTGATAAATTATGTTAAAAGCATTAACTTGTTCATTTAATACTTCTTTGAAAGAATTGGACAATTGCAAGTTCTATGTCCTTGTAACTAACAAATATAGCAAATATCTGAAACTTCATCAATCAATTTAACTATTCCTTGTTTCATTGTGATCAAATCTTCAACTATTTTAGTGAGTGAATTAATCATGAAGTTATGTCTTCATTTTCTCCAAATTTAATAATAGCACCTCTGGTTTGAAGCATCTTTATAGATCAGTTTCGTTATGAAGTATCCTCCGTTTTCCAAGCTTATGAATTTTTGGCAAGAGAATCAAGATATTCTCATGCTTCATCAATATTCTTGCTAAAAAAACTCATCGTTATACATAGTTTCAATAAATTGCTTGGTTGCAGTATTAAGTCCTTAATAAAAAGTACTTACGGATCTCCATATCTCAAAGGCATGATGCAAACATAAGAGTAGTAAATCTTTAAATCTATCCCAATAGTCAAGAAAGTCTCATTATCTTTTGGGTGAAAGTAATGATTTGTTTAACCAATCAACTTCCACCCCAACAAAATTAGGGTTAAATACATAACAAACTCATGTTGCTCATTTCTTTCCAACGACATCTAAATCACCCAAATTGGACTTCATAGTCGAAAATTACAACCATTTTACTACATTAGCTGTTGAAGGAGCTTTCAATAGCAAACATTGACATTTTATAGTAAAGAGCTATTGAAGTGGCTGTTGAAGGAACTACCAAAAGCCCAGCGAAGAACCTCGTGGATAATAATTTTTTGGTGTTTTTATTATGGAATTAAAGTAGGAATATGACTCCTTTTGGATCCATAGATTTAATTTTGATGGATATGATTAAAAGGGAGTTTTAGGGTTTATTTGAAGGGTGTAAATCCTTTTTATATGTCATTGGCGTGAAACCTATTACTACAAATGTATAATGTTAGTTTTATTGTTTTATATGTTGTTCTATGGCGATCTAAGGTATTTTGCAAATCTCACTAATTCTTTAATCCTAACAAATTAATTATGAGATTCTACATTGAAAATATGAGTTTTTATTTCCTAAAGTTAGCCTAGGATTTCGAATCTATTATAATAATATCATAACAATGAATTATCTCTTTCTGTATAACTTCTTAACATGCATGATTAAGTAACCCATTAAAATTTTGATATATTTAATTCGTTGTTAATTAAGAGGCCCTAAGTATATTCTATTATCAAGTGGCGTTCAAGCAATGATTATCAAAGATAGCATCTTTATTAAAAACAGATTATATCGAGTTAATAATTCTATAAATAAAAGCAAATAATACAAATTCCAAATCTCATCTAAGTATAATTATCAAAATATGAATTAAGCATAATCTGTCAAATAATTATGATTTACAAAGTCCTATCTATATATTATTTATACAAAAATCTTAGCTTTATTTCTTTTTAAGAAGAAGATATGAAAGATCCATGCTAAAATTATTAAATTAATTTCATCTACATCTTGGAACTAAGAAATTTAGTTAAACATGTTCCTAGTTATGAAAATCATATTTTTATTTATGCAATATATAGAAAAATCCTAAATTCCTAGAAAGCAATTAAAATCCTACTCTAGAAAGCAAATATATTTATCTAATAATGCAAATAAAATTTACCTATAATATTTCAGCGAAGAACAAAGGTTGAGTGATGTTAAGGCTTCGTATTGCGGACGTTCCTCTACAGATCTCAAACCTTAATTTTATTAACTAATAAAAAATACATAAAGCTTAGTTTTTACAATGATTATGGCTAAATATATAGACATCGAAATTTCAAAATTCTAATTCAGTTACACATACAGAATCACACAATTATACGAAACTCCTCTAAAAATATCAAGTACAGACTCATTACTTTTGCCACCAAATAGCGACATTGACTGCTAATTAGCGATAGTCAATTTTTCTCAAAAGAGTCCTACTCCACATATGAATTTACATGTAAATGTTGACATGGAAATTCCACAATTTTGCCACCAAATGGTGGCAATTCCCACCAAGTGGCGCCAAAAGTAACACTTTTGACTTTCATCTTTCTAGTACTTGCTCTTCATGCGCTGATCATCCTATTTTCATGGTTGGATTTGGACTTTATGCCTGAACTTCTTGATTCTACAGATTTTATCTTTTAAGTTTCTTCTGGACTCAGTTTTTCAATGTTTACAACTAATTTTATGTAATCCTTGCTGCACGAGATCTGGTATGGAGACTTATACTTTTGCTTAACCAATCATTTAGACCCTAATAAGCATAACACCCTAATTTAGGTTTTGTCGAATCAAGTATAAGTATAAATTATACATAAAAGAACCTCTAACGATTTATATTTGGGGTTAAATACATAAAATCGTTAGATAACTTGTCCTACTTGTAAGGTCATACACTTAGAAATAAATAAATAGCTTATTAAAAAAAGTTGAAGTAGGATACCTTCAACACAAAGCCATACCTTCAGTTTTGCAACTATTATAGAGAAATTCTGAGAGTTTTAAGAGCTGAAATAGGATGGTAGTTCTTGTTATTTTTGATGCAGCTAGTTTGACGGGTTTATTGTACTACTGTTGATAATTCTGCTTCCATTGAATATTTTGGTGATTCTTCCAACTAGGATTATAAGTTGAGAAATATGGGTTATTTACTAGTTGATAAATTATGTTAAAAGCATTAACTTGTTCATTTAATACTTCTTTGAAAGAATTGGACAATTGCAAGTTCTATGTCCTTGTAACTAACAAATATAGCAAATATCTGAAACTTCATCAATCAATTTAACTATTCCTTGTTTCATTGTGATCAAATCTTCAGCTATTTTAGTGAGTGAATTAATCATGAAGTTATGTCTTCTTTTTCTCCAAATTTAATAATAGCACCTCTGGTTTGAAGCATCTTTATACATCAGTTTCGTTATGAAGTATCCTCCGTTTTCCAAGCTTATGAATTTTTGGCAAGAGAATCAAGATATTCCCATGCTTCATCAATATTCTTGCTAAAAAAACTCATCATTATACATAGTTTCAATAAATTGCTTGGTTGCAGTATTAAGTCCTTAATAAAAAGTACTTACGGATCTCCATATCTCAAAGGCTTATGTCATTTGTATTTTAGCATAGCAGACTATACGGGATGAATATCTTCAAAAATCCAAAAATTCTTATACATTTGTACTTACGGATCTCCTTAATAAATCGGTGGTTTATTTGAAGGGTGTAAATCCTTTTTATATGTCATTGGCGTGAAACCTATTACTACAAATGTATAATGTTAGTTTTATTGTTTTATATGTTGTTCTATGGCGATCTAAGGTATTTTGCAAATCTCACTAATTCTTTAATCCTAACAAATTAATTATGAGATTCTACATTGAAAATATAAGTTTTTATTTCCTAAAGTTAGCCTAGGATTTCGAATCTATTATAATAATATCATAACAATGAATTATCTCTTTCTGTATAACTTCTTAACATGCATGATTAAGTAACTCATTAAAATTTTGATATATTTAATTCGTTGTTAATTAAGAGCCCCTAAGTATATTCTATTATCAAGTGGCGTTCAAGCAATGATTATCAAAGATAGCATCTTTATTAAAAACAGATTATATCGAGTTAATAATTCTATAAATAAAAGCAAATAATACGAATTCCAAATCTCATCTAAGTATAATTATCAAAATATGAATTAAGCATAATCTGTCAAATAATTATGATTTACAAAGTCCTATCTATATATTATTTATAGAAAAATCTTAGCTTTATTTCTTTTTAAGAAGAAAATAAGAAAAATCCATGCTAAAATTATTAAACTAATTTCATCTACATCTTAGAACTAAGAAATTTAGTTAAACATGTTCCTAGTTATGAAAATCATATTTTTATTTATGCAATATATAGAAAAATCCTAAATTCCTAGAAAGCAATTAAAATCCTACTCTAGAAAGCAAATATATTTATCTAATAATGCAAATAAAATTTACCTATAATATTTCAGCGAAGAACAAAGGTTGAGTGCTGTTAAGGCTTCGTATTGCGGACGTTCCTCTACAGATCTCAAACCTTAATTTTATTAACTAATAAAAAATACATAAAGCTTAGTTTTTACAATGATTATGGCTAAATATATAAACATCGAAATTTCAAAATTCTAATTCAGTTACACATACAGAATCACACAATTATACGAAACTCCTCTAAAAATATCAAGTACAGACTCATTACTTTTGCCACCAAATAGCGACATTGACTGCGAATTAGCGATAGTCAATTTTTCTCAAAAGAGTCCTACTCCACATATGAATTTACATGTAAATGTTGACATGGAAATTCCACAATTTTGCCACCAAATGGTGGCAATTCCCACCAAGTGGCGCCAAAAGTAACACTTTTGACTTTCATCTTTCTAGTACTTGCTCTTCATGCGCTGATCATCCTATTTTCATGGTTGGATTTGGACTTTATGACTGAACTTTTTGATTCTACAGATTTTATTTTTTAAGTTTCTTCTGGACTCAGTTTTTCCATGTCTACAACTAATTTTATGTAATCCTTGCTGCACGAGATCTGGTATGGAGACTTATACTTTTGCTTAACCAATCATTTAGACCCTAATAAGCATAACACCCTAATTTAGGTTTTGTCGAATCAAGTATAAGTATAAATTATACATAAAAGAACCTCTAACGATTTATATTTAGGGTTAAATACATAAATTCGTTAGATAACTTGTCCTACTTGTAAGGTCATACACTTAGAAATAAATAAATAGCTTATTAAAAAAGTTGAAGTAGGATACCTTCAACACAAAGCCATACCTTCAGTTTTGCAACTATTGAAGAGAAATTCTATAGTTAATTCTCCTTAGTTATATATACATAGTTAATTCCGATTACTGTGAATATGGATAAAGAATGTTTAAACCGTATTTATAGCCCCTCAGAATGAGCCCATACCTTGACTAACCCGTATTCTGGTCAATACTCAAGCACTCCTCAGAATTTCTCTATATCTCTCTACAGTTTTGACAGATTATGCTATATATTAAGAGGGGCGATATATAATTATCAAAATATCGCCACTACTTTTGTTATGCATGTGCTATCACCCTAATTCTGAAAAATTTTAAGGCTCATTAAATATTTGAAAACAAACTATTCAAATATATTTTAGATGAAGATGGAGTTTATCAATGTAGGACAAGTTAAAAGAACGAAGAGAAAACCGAAGAAAATATGGACGGAGGTGATACGAAAAGATATGGATTCTAGAGGTTTAAATGAGGAGATATTACTTGATAAAAATGAATGGAGAAGGACTATCAAACTGATTGATCCGGCGTGATTCTTTTTTGGTTCATATAACCTACCCCAAATACTTGGGATAAAAGGCTTAGTTGTTGTTGTTGTTGATATCTGAAGTTATATGTTGAATAGAGAGTTTTGTCATGAAATTGCCAAGGAAGATATTGTTAAGATTTTTATTTCTACATATGTGGTAAATTGTGCCGAAACTCATGAAAATCTGATCCAAATACTTTGACATAACCAAAGTCAAGGTTGATAAAAACCAATACGATGGGTATGACGGATATGCTAATTTGACAAAACTATAACAAGAATCTTTAAGAGGTGTTCACTACAAAAGGGGGGAGCATTGAACTAACGATACCAAGATTAGTTAAAGTAGAGTTCAGATGTGAAAATTATTATCACTTAAAGTTGGAAAGAAGCAACAACAAAAATTGATGGAGACATTGCAGTAATATCAACTTCAAGCCAATTTTTGGAAATAATGCAACAAAATTGGTAATATTTATGTAGAAAGAGTTTGTAGAGCATTGAGTTTTCTTTCCAACGACATCTAAATCATCCAAATTGGACTTCATAGTCGAAAATTACAACCATTTTACTACATTAGCTGTTGAAGGAGCTTTCAATAGCAAACATTGAGATTTTATAGTAAAGAGCTATTGAAGTGGCTGTTGAAGGAACTACCAAAAGCCCAGCGAAGAACCTCGTGGATAATAATTTTTTGGTGTTTTTATTATGGAATTAAAGTAGGAATATGACTCCTTTTGGATCCATAGATTTAATTTTGATGGATATGATTAAAAGGGAGTTTTAGGGTTTATTTGAAGGGTGTAAATCCTTTTTATATGTCATTGGCGTGAAACCTATTACTACAAATGTATAATGTTAGTTTTATTGTTTTATATGTTGTTCTATGGCGATCTAAGGTATTTTGCAAATCTCACTAATTCTTTAATCCTAACAAATTAATTATGAGATTCTACATTGAAAATATGAGTTTTTATTTCCTAAAGTTAGCCTAGGATTTCGAATCTATTATAATAATATCATAACAATGAATTATCTCTTTCTGTATAACTTCTTAACATGCATGATTAAGTAACCCATTAAAATTTTGATACATTTAATTCGTTGTTAATTAAGAGCCCCTAAGTATATTCTATTATCAAGTGGCGTTCAAGCAATGATTATCAAAGATAGCATCTTTATTAAAAACAGATTATATCGAGTTAATAATTCTATAAATAAAAGCAAATAATACGAATTCCAAATCTCATCTAAGTATAATTATCAAAATATGAATTAAGAATAATCTGCCAAATAATTATGATTTACAAAGTCCTATCAATATATTATTTATAGAAAAATCTTAGCTTTATTTGTTTTTAAGAAAAAGATGAGAAAAATCCATGCTAAAATTATTAAACTAATTTCATCTACATCTTAGAACTAAGAAATTTAGTTAAACATGTTCCTAGTTATGAAAATCATATTTTTATTTATGCAATATATAGAAAAATCCTAAATTCCTAGAAAGCAATTAAAATCCTACTCTAGAAAGCAAATATATTTATCTAATAATGCAAATAAAATTTACCTATAATATTTCAGCGAAGAACAAAGGTTGAGTGCTGTTAAGGCTTCGTATTGCGGACGTTCCTCTACAGATCTCAAACCTTAATTTTATTAACTAATAAAAAATACATAAAGCTTAGTTTTTACAATGATTATGGCTAAATATATAGACATCGAAATTTCAAAATTCTAATTCAGTTACACATACAGAATCACACAATTATACGAAACTCCTCTAAAAATATCAAGTACAGACTCATTACTTTTGCCACCAAATAGCGACATTGACTGCTAATTAGCGATAGTCAATTTTTCTCAAAAGAGTCCTACTCCACATATGAATTTACATGTAAATGTTGACATGGAAATTCCACAATTTTGCCACCAAATGGTGGCAATTCCCACCAAGTGGCGCCAAAAGTAACACTTTTGACTTTCATCTTTCTAGTACTTGCTCTTCATGCGCTGATCATCCTATTTTCATGGTTGGATTTGGACTTTATGACTGAACTTTTTGATTCTTCAGATTTTATCTTTTAAGTTTCTTCTGGACTCAGTTTTTCCATGTCTACAACTAATTTTATGTAATCCTTGCTGCACGAGACTTAACCTGAAAATGATAACTAAACATGCCCGAGTAATATTATTTTTATACAAAAATAGATAAGATGAGGGATATAAATATGCAATATATAGAAATTATCACACGTCCACACTTATCTTTTGCTAGTTCTCGAGTAAAATTTAAGTCTAAAAAGAAAAAGAAAATTGTAACTCACATTTGCAGAAATTGCGATTACACTTAACATGTGCAAAACAGTTATACCCCTAGATCACCCTAGTGGACGAGTTGTATCTTGCGAGAGTTTGCAATTAATATACCCACAAAATTAATGAAAATGGAAGATTAAGAAATAAATAAAAAGAAAATAAAGATAACCAAAATCAAGAAAAACAAAAAATTATATACAAAATAAAGAAAGAATATTTTAGTATTTTCTATAATTAATCTCCATAATCTCCAAAATAATTAATGTATTTAGATCATTAATTTTCAAAGTAAATTTCAAGTCAAATCTACTTTTTTAATAAAAAAAATGCAAATTCTATCTTTCAATATCCACTAACAGATAATTCTTTAGCTCTTACATTTACGTTCACGCGTGATGGTTTATTTTGATTTTGTGCTCAAACTTTACTTTTGATTAATTTTTCCGCTAAATTTTTTCTTTTATTTTTTATTTTCTCTTTTTCATTGAATATTTCGCTTTTTGTGTGAATATTCACACTTGCTTAGGAACAAATCCCAATTACTCGGATCATATTCAATTTCTTTAAAATTATCATTCTTGTAAATATTCATGCTTACTTAGGCATAAGAAATTTTAGAGATTAAAAGAGAGAGTTTTAAGAGTTTTTGGATTTTTGAAGTTTTTGTACTCTCTCAAAGTTATTTAATAAAAAACATTCTTTCAATTATTTGATGGCTATGATGAGAATGAGTAGCTGAATTTCTTGTTAGTTTTAGATGAGGTAACAAACAGCTGATGATGATCTCGTACGAGTTTTTATTCTTACATGCTTAATTATTTTATATGATATTTGATTTTGGATCCCTAATTATTTTGTTAGACACCAAATACGATTTTTGAGACTTTGATGGTGTCTAGTTTGACTGTATAGTTATTGCTTAGTTTTAAATATATTTTACACTTTTGGGTATGTTGTACGCTTAGATTTGGAATATTTATTTCTGTTATTCATAGATCAAGGTTAAGGTTATCTCAAAAATTCACATAAGAATTAACCAAGGGAACCAATTATCAATATTATAACTTTCTTTAGTTATGTGTTTTTCATTGATTTATTTTCCGATTGTGTGAGATCACGTGCCGATTGTACGAGATCACATGATCAATATAAATGAGTTAAAATAAGTAATAACACATTCAGTGATTCAATCTTGGAGGCGTTAACCCATATAAGGTAGCTTAACTCCCTAGTTTATTTTATTTTCAAATTTAACCAATCAACTTCAAACCAATTCATGCTTTTCTTTTTTATTTCTCATAACCTATAGTTTTAATGTCAGACACAATCGTAAAATATTGTATTCTCGATAGAATGATCTTTTGTTTACTTTTCGGGTGCCATTTATCGATCTCCTGTGTTTGGGAGTGCACGTTTCAAGTTGCATCAAGATTTTGATACCATTACCGAGAATTTGTACTATTGTGTTCTACACTTTTGAAAATGTTACAATTTACACGTTATTAACTATTGTAGATTTTAAATTTGTATGACCAGTTAGAGAAGAACATCTAACGATTGACTTGTAAGGTCATACTCTGATATACAACTACTTCTGATCTATCAATCACTTAAAAACATGAACAACAATAATAAGAAAAAACACGGCATACACAAGTTTATGTATAAAGGAGATGTTAGGAATTTTTGTATTTTATTTTAGAACTCTTATTGTTTTAGAATTTTATAATTTCTTTATTTTTCACTTTAGGTTGTTTTCTGAATGCTTTTGAAAAAAAAAATTTCTTCTGTTTTAATTTATTTTTAAAGAAAGTAAAAAAATTCTAAAATTTGTTTTTTGCAAAAAATAAAGCTATTCATAAATTGATGAGTGTTATTTAGATTTGAGGTTTGATAGGAGAGTAGATTAGATAATACACTTTGAATTTTATGAAGAAAATCAAAATCCAAAAATAGATACCCATAATAATAATTTTGAGATAATTATACATTTATTTTTTCACTTTATAATGGTCTATTAGGTCAGGGTGAAAATAATAATAATTGAGCAATCTTTATTCTCTAAAAAAAAAAAAAATAAAATAAAATGAAGGAAAAGAAAAAGGAATAAAGAGGTGAGTTTGGCAATGATCCTTTATAAATAAATAGTTTTTTTAAGAATTGTCAAGTAGTTGGGCATTTATGCCTAAGTAAGCATGAATATTTACAAGAATGATAATTTTAAAGAAATTGAATATGATCCAAGTAATTGGGATTTGTTCCTAAGCAAGTGTGAATATTCACACAAAAAGCAAAATATTCAATGAAAAAGAGAAAATAAAAAATAAAAGAAAAAATTTAGCCGAAAAATTAATCAAAAGTAAAGTTTGAGCACAAAATCAAAATAAACCATCACGCGTGAACGTAAATGTAAGAGCTAAAGAATTATCTGTTAGTGGATATTGAAAGATAGAATTTGCATTTTTTTATTAAAAAAGTTGATTTGACTTGAAATTTACTTTGAAAATTAATGATCTAAATACATTAATTATTTTGGAGATTATGGAGATTAAATATAGAAAATACTAAAATATTCTTTCTTTATTTTGTATATAATTTTTTGTTTTTCTTGATTTTGGTTATCTTTATTTTCTTTTTATTTATTTCTTAATCTTCCATTTTCATTAATTTTGTGGGTATATTAATTGCAAACTCTCGCAAGATACAACTCGTCCACTAGGGTGATCTAGGGGTATAACTGTTTTGCACATGTTAAGTGTAATCGCAATTTCTGCAAATGTGAGTTACAATTTTCTTTTTCTTTTTAGACTTAAATTTTACTCGAGAACTAGCAAAAGATAAGTGTGGACGTGTGATAATTTCTATATATTGCATATTTATATCCCTCATCTTATCTATTTTTGTATAAAAATAATATTACTCGGGCATGTTTAGTTATCATTTTCAGGTTAAGTATCGTGCAGCAAGGATTACATAAAATTAGTTGTAGACATGGAAAAACTGAGTCCAGAAGAAACTTAAAAGATAAAATCTGTAGAATCAAAAAGTTCAGTCATAAAGTCCAAATCCAACCATGAAAATAGGATGATCAGCGCATGAAGAGCAAGTACTAGAAAGATGAAAGTCAAAAGTGTTACTTTTGGCGCCACTTGGTGGGAATTGCCACCATTTGGTGGCAAAATTGTGGAATTTCCATGTCAACATTTACATGTAAATTCATATGTGGAGTAGGACTCTTTTGAGAAAAATTGACTATCGCTAATTAGCAGTCAATGTCGCTATTTAGTGGCAAAAGTAATGAGTCTGTACTTGATATTTTTAGAGGAGTTTCGTATAATTGTGTGATTCTGTATGTGTAACTGAATTAGAATTTTGAAATTTCGATGTCTATATATTTAGCCATAATCATTGTAAAAACTAAGCTTTATGTATTTTTTATTAGTTAATAAAATTAAGGTTTGAGATCTGTAGAGGAACGTCCGCAATACGAAGCCTTAACAGCACTCAACCTTTGTTCTTCGCTGAAATATTATAGGTAAATTTTATTTGCATTATTAGATAAATATATTTGCTTTCTAGAGTAGGATTTTAATTGCTTTCTAGGAATTTAGGATTTTTCTATATATTGCATAAATAAAAATATGATTTTCATAACTAGGAACATGTTTAACTAAATTTCTTAGTTCTAAGATGTAGATGAAATTAGTTTAATAATTTTAGCATGGATTTTTCTCATCTTCTTCTTAAAAAGAAATAAAGCTAAGATTTTTCTATAAATAATATATAGATAGGACTTTGTAAATCATAATTATTTGACAGATTATGCTTAATTCATATTTTGATAATTATACTTAGATGAGATTTGGAATTCGTATTATTTGCTTTTATTTATAGAATTATTAACTCGATATAATCTGTTTTTAATAAAGATGCTATCTTTGATAATCATTGCTTGAACGCCACTTGATAATAGAATATACTTAGGGGCTCTTAATTAACAATGAATTAAATATATCAAAATTTTAATGAGTTACTTAATCATGCATGTTAAGAAGTTATACAGAAAGAGATAATTCATTGTTATGATATTATTATAATAGATTCGAAATCCTAGGCTAACTTTAGGAAATAAAAACTCATATTTTCAATGTAGAATCTCATAATTAATTTGTTAGGATTAAAGAATTAGTGAGATTTGCAAAATACCTTAGATCGCCATAGAACAACATATAAAACAATAAAACTAACATTATACATTTGTAGTAATAGGTTTCACGCCAATGACATATAAAAAGGATTTACACCCTTCAAATAAACCCTAAAACTCCCTTTTAATCATATCCATCAAAATTAAATCTATGGATCCAAAAGGAGTCATATTCCTACTTTAATTCCATAATAAAAACACCAAAAAATTATTATCCACGAGGTTCTTCGCTGGGCTTTTGGTAGTCCCTTCAACAGCCACTTCAATAGCTCTTTACTATAAAATCTCAATGTTTGCTATTGAAAGCTCCTTCAACAGCTAATGTAGTAAAATGGTTGTAATTTTCGACTATGAAGTCCAATTTGGGTGATTTAGATGTCGTTGGAAAGAAAACTCAATGCTCTACAAACTCTTTCTACATAAATATTACCAATTTTGTTGCATTATTTCCAAAAATTGGCTTGAAGTTGATATTGCTGCAATGTCTCCATCAATTTTTGTTGTTGCTTCTTTCCAACTTTAAGTGATAATAATTTTCACATCTGAACTCTACTTTAACTAATCTTGGTATCGTTAGTTCAATGCTCCCCCCTTTTGTAGTGAACACCTCTTAAAGATTCTTGTTATAGTTTTGTCAAATTAGCATATCCGTCATACCCATCGTATTGGTTTTTGTCAACCTTGACTTTGGTTATGTCAAGTATTTGGATCAGATCTTCATGAGTTTCGGCATAATTTACCACATATGTAGAAATAAAAATCTTAACAATATCTTCCTTGGCAATTTCATGACAAAACTCTCTATTCAACATATAACTTCAGATATCAACAACAACAACAACAACTAAGCCTTTTATCCCACGTATTTGGGGTAGGTTATATGAACCAAAAAATCGACTTACGGAATAATCGATAAATATATTATAGGTAAATTTTATTGATCTGAGTATGCAAGTTATAGATCGTACATTCTGTGTAACCCATCTGATCCTGTGTAACCCTTATAACCAATTGTCCCTTCAATTATTTCAGAATCATGTCAAAGGATTTGGCAGAAAGAGTTTTATATGAAATATTAATAGAATGGCATTGTTCATATTATGCTTAGATTTTATATAAGAAAGTTGGTGCACCTATGAGTCACCATCGATAATGATGGTGACTCATAACTAAATCTTTTATCATCAACCTCTCTATAACTATCATAATCAAGTTACATTGATTACTAATAAACAATTGGTGCAATTAATCAGTGCAATATAATGGTTCCAATATATTTGGATCAGACCCCTAGTAAATCGTTGTTGTAACTTGATATCTGAAATTTTAGGGGACCCATAACCCACAACTAGATTGTGTATATATATATATATACACAATCGTGCATATATCACTATGTAGATATATTCCATGTCCTGTTAGACAATTCTCTATAACAGGATTTGGATCATTTATAACCCATAACTACCAATCTAATTTTTACTTATTTCATTTGATAGCATTTTAATCTATAACCCATAACTACATAACAAATTTACTATGTATATTACAATTGTTAACTTTTCTCCTCTAATTCTCACTTTATCCTAATCAAATCTTAGTTTAAAGTTAGAGTTACGACACAATAGTAAAGTTCTCATGCTATGTTTGGTAAATTCATGATATATCTTAATCTTGAATACCAATCAAACCCATCCTAGATTTGTTTGAAAGAAAACTCGATTCTCTACAATTCTCGTTTATACTTTTTTGTCCTAATTCAAATTAGATTGGTACATAAAAATCATTTAATGTCTCAATAGTTGCAAAACTGAAGGTATGGCTTTGTGTTGAAGGTATCCTACTTCAACTTTTTTAATAAGCTATTTATTTATTTCTAATTGTATGACCTTACAAGTAGGACAAGTTATCTAACGAATTTATGTATTTAACCCTAAATATAAATCATTGTTATGATAGCCTCACATTGAAATTTGCAACTGACGTAACCCATAATATCATTGCTAGGAGTTACCAATATAAATATAGATATGATTAGATTGATATTACATCGATAATGATGTAATAACTACATGGGTGCGTGATGATTTGCTGGTAACCTATCATTATCGATGGTAAATTGATTAATAGTCGATCAGTGATGATTAGGCATACAATGTACGATGATTACAATGTACGGGCAATTTAACTCCTAAATGATTACTTTTAAAATTGATGTACGAACAAATATAATTATCGATGGTTATGTCAAAGTATTTGACATAACATAGGTAATGATTACTAATAAACATTTATCATCATTATTATTTAGTAATAATTTATATTACTCATGAAGCAATATAATGGTTCCAACTATATGTCCATGTTAAACCTACTTCAGACCTCTCTCATATTGATATACCTAAAATAATAATCTTAAAGAGGAAAGTCCTTATGCCAAATATATAAAATTGATGCTAATCACCCATATCCTTCAGACCTCTCTCATACTAAAAGTTTGACAAATTTGGAGGAAATGGATTTGGTTTTGTTAGAGGTAATTTTTAACTTAACAAATTTATAAAGAATGGATTTTGAGAGAGTTGAGTTATCTCTTTATTTGTTCTGTTGGGGAAATTGATGTTATAAAACGACGGACAACAACATATTGACTGCATTTCTAATCAATGTAGAAAATTTATAAGTGTGGAGTTTGCTTTGTTACGGAATCTCTAGAAAGGAATTCGGTTTTTTAAGGTTCTGGAAGAGCTGGTAAAAAATGTACAGGAAGAGAAACATCTGTATAAAATACAAGAAAAATACAACTTATGCAAAAATTAATTTATTGAGATCATAATATGGATATCTGTGCTTTAGTACCAAGAGCTGATAAATTTCATGGCATAGTACTCTAGTAAAGACAGAAAGAAGAAAATCATGAAGATGTACATCTAAGTGGAGGACTTAGAATAACAAAATCAAAATAATCATATAAAACTTCTCTAGGTAATCATGTGAGAACCCATAGGATGAATAAGCTAGGTAAGGTCCAACTCTTTTAATATGAATATTCATAGTAATCAATTATGTAATATTCTTGTCATGAATAGGTGAGTTTTATAGGGAATTATGAATGGATTTTATAATAATTCAGTTGGAGAACTGTTAACTTGATAGGGGTTAACAGTTTGATCGCGATGCAAAAATCTTACTCATCATTCTTAAATCCACTATAATATACTGTTAACCATATTATTTAGTAATCAATATAATGGCATATAAATGATTACAATGTACGGGCAATCCTATGTAAAATCGTTGCTTAATATGTATATCCTATTAATACTATTTTAACTTATCCTACATTATAAACTCTCCTAGTTCGAGATATAATATACTGGTATAGTGCATATTTTCACCAAGAATTTAGCCGATTACTACTGAAAATGAGTAATTTTTATTTAAACAAAAAAGAAGAGAGATGGATATACAAAGATATTTAATAGGGAGGCGCATTCTCTCCTATCTGTAGAGTTTATAAGCTCCAAGACTGCTGATTCTACTGCATATCACTTTAGTAAAACAGTCATAACTTTTGCATTTGAATTCTGATTGAGCTAATTCTAATGTCTTGAAAAGATAATTCGGAGCTCTACAATTATTTCCCATGCAAACATTTTTTAGTTTTGAGCATATCTTGGATATTTCAAATACTAGTGAGAAAAATGTAGGATAAGTTAATTAAAGGGTCATTTGATCGCGATGCAAACATCTTACTCATCATTCTTAAATCCACTATAATGTACTATTAACCATATTATTTAGTAATCAATATAATGGCATATAAATGATTACAATGTACGGGCAATCCTGTGTAAAATCGTTGCTTAATATGTATATCCTATTAATACTATTTTAACTTATCCTACATTATAAACTCTCCTAGTTCGAGATATATTTATAGGTCTATATTGCACATGACCAAACCATTGACCAAACCATTGTAAGCGATTTTATCGCATCTTCTCATCGATGGGGCTACACCTATTTTAGTACAAATATCTTTATTTCTCACTTTATCTCTCATAGTGACTATTATATTCATTTGATTATAATCAAGCTCCACAGATTAGAGCTTGATTATAATAGTCACTATGTAACTTGATAACAAAATACTATTTATGTTGTTAATAAATTGATTAATAGGATATCCTATTAATCATCGTACAATGTAACTTGATTATAATAGTTATCGAGAGGTTGATGATAAAAGATTTAGTTATGAGTCACCATCATTATCGATGGTGACTCATAGGTGCACCAACTTTCTTATATAAAATCTAAGCATAATATGAACAATGTCATTCTGTTAATATGTCATATAAAACTCTTTCTGCCAAATCCTTTGACATGATTCTGAAATAATTGAAGGGACAATTGGTTATAAGGGTTACACAGGATCAGATGGGTTACACAGAATGTACGATCTATAACTTGCATACTCATATCAATAAAATTTACCTATAATATATTTATCGATTATTCCGTAAGTCGATTTTTTGGTTCATATAACCTACCCCAAATACTTGGGATAAAAGGCTTAGTTGTTGTTGTTGTTGTTGATATCTGAAGTTATATGTTGAATAGAGAGTTTTGTCATGAAATTGCCAAGGAAGATATTGTTAAGATTTTTATTTCTACATATGTGGTAAATTGTGCCGAAACTCATGAAGATCTGATCCAAATACTTTGACATAACCAAAGTCATCATATGAAGGAGGTTTACCTATAGTTGGACACATAGGTAATGATTACTAATAAACATTTAGATTATCTTGAAGTATATAACTAAATCTTTTATCATCAACCCTATCGATAACTATTATATTGGAACCATTATATTGCTTGTCTGGTTAATGTAACTTGATATCTAATCGTACTGTTTGTCCATATTCAATTGATCGTACATAGTTTCAATATCGTACATTGTAAAATTGTTTGATTAGACTGATTTTCTGATTTAGCCCCACCTTAAATTCATCAGACATGGTTCTAGATATTCCACCAACATCCCATCATGTGAGTATGAATAATGATTACCTATGTGAATCAATTAGTTCACCTTCCTCCTAACATCCACTACATCCCTTAGTAATTGCTTATCTATTATCACACCTATGAGCAGATTCCAAAATATTCAATTAAGAAGAACCTTCATTAAATACTATAAAATCCATTTAAGTAAGACAACTGTACTTGTCTATTAAGTATAACTACCTAATTTTATTCAGAAGTAAGTATCAAACTCACTGGAATAATGATTGTATGGTAAATGTGAGGACGTCAGTTGCAGATTTCCTGTTGTTAGAATTGCATCAGTTGCAAATAAAAAGTACTTACGGATCTCCATATCTCAAAATCTTAACAAAAGATTATTAGCATAGCTGGACAAACACGTGAGGGTCTACCTATAAATTCTGTTTTCACACATTCACATAAAACATCGTCCATAACATGAATAAGCTAGGTAGAAGTAAGTATTGTTTTCATATAAAATATGCCATCAAATGACCCACATAAGCATTTTATCAACTAATCGTTCATACGAAGTTTAAAGTAACCCATAACTTTAAACTTCTGTAGGATATACATAGTAAATCGTTGCTTAATACCACTCAGTTTCGGAACCATTATATGGTGCCGAAACTCACTAGTATATAATTACACAGGATTGCCCTTCCTAGTTAATAAATTGATTACAATAGGGTCGCGATCAATTTATTAGCACGAACAATGCCATTCTGTTATGGACGATGTTTTATGTGAATGTGTGAAAACAGAATTTATAGGTAGACCCTCACGTGTTTGTCCAGCTATGCTAATAATCTTTTGTTAAGCTTTTGAGATATGGAGATCCGTAAGTACTGGTTTTTTGCAACTGACGTAACTCTAACAACAGGAAATCTGCAACTGACGTCCTCACATTTACCATACAATCATTATTCCAGTGAGTTTGATACTTACTTCTGAATAAAATTAGTTAGTTATACTTAATAGACAAGTGCAGTTGTCTTACTTAAATGGATTTTATAGTATTTAATGAAGGTTCTTCTTAATTGAATATTTTGGAATCTGCTCATAGGTGTGATAATAGATAAGCAATTACTAAGGGATGTAGTGGATGTTAGGAGGAAGGTGAACTAATTGATTCACATAGGTAATCATTATTCATAAATATTAACTTTGTTGGAGTACGATTTAGGTATTTGGGTTATGATCCTATTAATCAATTTATCATACCTTCAGTTATGATCATACATTGTGATGATCAAATAATATTAAAGGGTCATTTGATCGCGATCTCTATCATTCTAAATAATAGAACCCAAATACCTAAATTGACCTCAATTGGCGATAATGGGTGCACCAACTTTCCTATGTATATCCTATGGGTTCTCCCATAGGTAATCACACCTATCATTATCGATGGTAAATTACGATAAGCAGCTAAATCCTCTACATTAGTCTATCCTATGGGTTCTCACCATCGATAATGATGACTCATAGTAGATCTGAGTATAGAGAGAAGTTACATCGTAAGCGATTTTATATATGAAAATGGGCTACCCTAAATTAGTCTATTTGGAAGTGTCGATCAATTTGTTGAGCTCCGAAAGTTAATAAACTATTTTAGAGAATTACCAAGTTCCGACCACTGGATGACTTTGCCCGACATGGGTCATGTGATGACTTTACCCATAACTCAATTTGTTCTGTAGTTATGGTTATATAATGGTTCCAATATATTTGGACACATATGTCAAAGTATTATAGGTAACCCATAACTCATTTTGCAGATCCAAATTCTTAAATCCTCATCATATGGGCTTTATATAATGGTTATAATATTGATAATAAGGTCTTAAATTTACACATATAGTCTAAATTTATATGCCATTTTATAAGCGGTAAATTATACAATAGTTAACAAAATTTCAAGTCAAAGAAAATAAATTAACTGTTTTCATCGTTTACAACGTTAAACTTGAAATTTGTCATTGATAACAAAAAACACAACACAATTTGTATTGGACGAAAATCAAGGAGTTCATAATAGTCCAATTTTTTAGGGTTCTGGTTGTTAGTTTTTTTTTGAAAATTTGTTATTGATGGACGAATTCAAAAGTCTCTTCGCTATCAAATGCACTATATACCCCCGACATATTTATGAATGGAAATGGACAATATTAATATGGCATATTATGCTTAGAATTCAAAAGTCTCTTCGCTATCAATATGACATATTAACAGAATGGCATTGTTCATATTATGCTTAGATTTTATATAAGAAAGTTAACCTATTAATAGGATATCCTATAAAACTTCCTCTACAGAATCTTCTTTATCCTATTAAGAAGAACCTTATTACTAATTCATGACAAGAATAGTTGTAGCCCCATCGATGAGAAGATGCGAGAATATCCTCATAGTGACTATTATATTAATGCGCGTAACACATTAATATAACTTAAGCTTGTACCTAAGCTCCTCCTTTCTTCTTAATAGGGCTATTAATTACCAATTCATTCAAATGGTATCATAACATATTATTTACCTAATAGTCGCCTTATCATATAATGTATATATATCGTATCGCTGGTATGCCTAATCATCACTGATTGATTCACATAGGTGATTAATAGTCGTTGCTTAATAGGATGGCATACAATGTGGAGATTTAGTAATCATTTAGATTAGCAGTGATGATTATATACCACATATGTAGAAATATTATTGCTATACCTGAATATATACTGGTTTCAGAGTATATCTTAATATCCATATATCCACGTGAAACAATCGGTAACCTTTTGATAAAT
Source organism: Dracaena cambodiana (assembly GCA_036321105.1). Lineage (NCBI taxonomy): Eukaryota > Viridiplantae > Streptophyta > Magnoliopsida > Asparagales > Asparagaceae > Dracaena > Dracaena cambodiana. The sequence continues at coordinate 26,571,269 of JAYEPQ010000004.1, forward strand.
TTAACTCACAAACACTAGCTGACACCATTATCTATACTATATTGCATCATTACAAAAATAGATATATGGCATAACTAAATCTTTATTGATGATAACATAATATCTCTGAATTAAAATACTCTTAGAACATGCCAAATACTAATACTTATGCCAAATACTATACAACCCATATTGCTTAAGGCTAGAAGTGCACAATTTATACATATATACATATGTATATATATATATATAAAGAAGCTAGGTGATAAAGCCCCTGCAGTGCACCCCGCAATCGGAAAATAAATCTTCCGATAAATTCAGAGGCCATATTTTATATTCTTAAGAAAATGTCTGTTCATATGTTAGGAACAATGCCATATTTGTTACCATTTTGTACAACTTTCCTATTAAGTCAGAATATACACTTGTTAAAATATTGTGATAAATTTTCTGGATGATATGCTAATAAATATATTTATCTAATTATTCCTAACATATGTGCTATTTGTTTGAATATTTAACAAAATTGATATATGCTAATAAACTATACTCCTAGTGTTGATATTGACCAGCATGTTATAAGCCTACCATATAATAAATTATATGGTAGCAAGTTATATGGTAGCATGTTATAAGCCTACTATCCCCAAAAATAAATTAATTAATATAATTTAAATATAAAATCTCAATAGACATTGCTATAGAAATATGTAAGTACACACGCTTATGATGTATGTAAGTTGCATATGGCTTGAGATATTGAGGAACGGTTTATTGTAATCATTAAAACAAGATAACTAATTATGCGTAATGATTTCCTCAGGTTGCTGGAATTGTACTTGATATCTAACGAGTGGACTTTAAGTTCAAAGCATATCCTTCATTATTTTTTCTGGATGATACGTAAGAATAAGAACCAACTTATAATAACTCAAAGGTCCGCCCATAATTTATATGTTCTTATTCGGGTTTGAAGGAGGGCTCTTCTTGGAGACTAATGCATCACCACTTCCTACATGCTTATATGTAGTATAACTGCATTTATGTTTAGCGCAACAATGGGCTATTATTCAAAGACTTTTAGTTGGGATATAATAGATATTTATTTTTTTGTCTCTTCATCTAGGAATTACGAGAAGTTAAAATTACGTCATATTAACTTTTCTCTAGACTACTATACCCTATATATACCCCGTTGTATACTTTATAAATATTTAAAGAAAAGTTAAATATTTAGTTTTTTATCTAAATATTATGATACATTTACAATCAATATTTAGATTATCATATATATCATGTAAACAATCAAGTTCACTATATACCCGGGCGGACAACAGATATCCAAGCTTATGAATTTTTGGCAAGAGAATCAAGATATTCCCATGCTTCATCAATATTCTTGCTAAAAAAACTCATCGTTATACATAGTTTCAATAAATTGCTTGGTTGCAGTATTAAGTCCTTCAAATCTATGCATGAATTTGACTACATTACACCACCGATTGTTCCCACTGGAATCTAACAAATGAATATCTTATTCTATATACATCCAGCAGATATATCCCTATGGCCTAAACCGAATGATATTCTTTATAATTATATCATACTTTCAATATTAGCATTATATAATTGTATATATTTACAATTATAGCCATAATATGTCATCTATGAACACCACAACGAATTTAAAAGATTATGCAAGAAAAAGCGAGGATGGCATTAAAATTATTAAATGGTCAATATAATAGATATTTATTAAATACTCTACCTCAGTTGATATTTATTAAATACTGTACTCAGAATTCCCCTAATATACAATGTGCTCTATAATGCCCTCGTCAAGATAAAATCAGTTCTAACCGGGTGCACACAAACTGATATTGACACAATATTATAGCCCATTGTGCAATCCCCCACCGATCAGAGGGTGATGTATGTAAGTTCGAACCTTCATAATTTATATGTTCATCATGTCTATCTGATGAATATCTAATTCTGTTGACTTAAAAATAACTCTTTTAGAACTCTATTAAGGTAGACTCTGTATTAGGGTCGCGAACTTTCATTTTTAAAAGAGAAAAAGACTCTGTATTAGGGTCGCAACGTAATAAATTTGTACATTTCTCCTTCAAGATCATAGATATGGATCCTCATAGCTAAAAAGTTATGGTCATATAACCTACTGAAGACAATTATCTTATGGAAAGTTCTCGACCCTAGTTTAAGTGAAAAAGACTATCAAACTAGATATATTTTCTCCTTCAAGAATATAGACTTTTGGTGATAAATAGTCTTTTCTACTTATCACCAGAAAACCGCCCATATGGACTCGTTGTGGGCGTTCTCGACCGTTTTCAGGCCGGCGAGCTTCATAGATTTGGGGATTTCTAGGGCTTTGGATTTTGGATACGGAGACAGCAGCAAAAACTCGAGACTTTGGAGTGCATGCATAAACAATTTATGGTTTATTAGGTTTCAATATACCTAATTACCTACTTTTCGTAAATGTATGTAATTTTAACTTCTGAATAAAATTTTATACTTTTTTGTCATTGGCACTGATGCCAACATGGTCGGTGGCCATCGTGCTGATGATCTTCGTCGCGGTTTTGTTGCTCGTGGAGCGATCCATTCATCGACTGAGCGCTGTAAGTTCGAGTATTAGCTGGAACTGACAATAAAAATTACCATTAACTTGCAGTGTTGGCGTATAGAGTATAATTTTCTGTATATAAGTTTACTTTGCTCTTCTAACCACCTAAGGAAATACCAATGTACGATGAATGGATTTGTCTTCAGTTGGTGCTTTCTTTACTCTTAATCATATGCACACCATAATATCTTGTTGATGGGTATTAACAATTGCTTTCATATGGCTTCATAAGTGCATAAATGGCACAGTTCTTCAATATCAAAAATCCCATCGTTGCTTAACAATGCCATTCTGTCCAGCAGCCACTGGAGGGGATTTCAATTTTGTTATTCTAAGTCCTCAACTTAGATGTAGATCTTCATGATTTTCTTCTTTCTGTCTTTACTAGAGTACTATGCCATGAAATTTATCAGCTCTTGGTACTAAAGCACAGATATCCATATTATGATCTCAATAAATTAATTTTTGCATAAGTTGTATTTTACTTGTATTTTATACGGATGTTTCTCTTCCTGTACATTTTTTACCAGCTCTTCCAGAACCTTAAAAAACCGAATTCCTTTCTAGAGATTCCGTAACAAAGCAAACTCCACACTTATAAATTTTCTACATTGATTAGAAATGCAGTCAATATGTTGTTGTCCGTCGTTTTATAACATCAATTTCCCCAACAGAACAAATAAAGAGATAACTCAACTCTCTCAAAATCCATTCTTTATAAATTTGTTAAGTTAAAAATTACCTCTAACAAAACCAAATCCTATATGCGGCAACACTAGGATTATTCTCATTGTGCAATAGACAGGATTGCCCTATAAACGCTTTACATATAGTCTATTTATCAAGACTATTCTAGGTAAAGAGATTTATGAAGAGTGCAGAAAGAGAATTATATGTACAGAAAGAGAATTCTTTAAACAATTTAACAGTCTTGTAATCCTGAATATATAAATATCGATTTCAGCGAAGAGACTTTTGAATTCGTCCATCAATAACAAATTTTCAAAAAAAAACTAACAACCAGAACCCTAAAAAATTGGACTATTATGAACTCCTTGATTTTCGTCCAATACAAATTGTGTTGTGTTTTTTGTTATCAATGACAAATTTCAAGTTTAACGTTGTAAACGATGAAAACAATTAATTTATTTTCAGCACACTATACTGAGTTGTCCACTTCTAAGTGGTAGTATTGTGGTATTTCTGTGGCTTGTATTCCATCTTTCTGCATTAATTGGCAAAATATTTTAATGGGTTTTAGATATACAGGTCTCTAAAGTATTGCACCGTATTTACGGGTTAATGTACAAGTATGATCATGTGCATGAAAATCAGCGCTGGTTGTTAGTTCCGGCCAATTGTAGTATCTCATTAAAAGATAAAACTGAAGGGAAAATTTTATATGACTGCTATTAGACTAGCTTTATTTATATGGCACAAAATATTGGACTATCACATGATTTTTTCGCATCAAAGAAATAAACGTGATGTCTTGCATTTTAAAAGCAAGTGGATTACTTGAAAGTATTTTTATGGATTTCTTGGGTGGTCTTCCAGTGATGCGTTGAGGACACGACTACCTGTTTGTAGTAGTCGATATGTTCTTAAAAATGGTGGTTCTCATGCCTTGCAAGAAGACGGTCAAAGAAGAAGAAGTGGGACGACTCTTCTTTGAAAATGTGTTGAAAATAATTGGCCTCCCCACCTTAAGTTGACGAAGAAATCAAGGATGCTACGTTCAAATTTGACATAATAGCTCAGTTGACTAGTATCCCACCTTGAGTTACGCTTTACGAGTTGTTGCAATTGTCGAAATCAACTCGGGAAGTATTAAGAGAGGCTTTGGCAGTCTCTGAATCTTTCCTAGCACAGGTTATCGAGCCAGCCGATGAAGAACATGATTCCAGCCCCTGTTATGGTATAGAATTTAGACCACCCAAGAAATGTTTGACCTAAAGATTTCTTATTCTTACGTATATGGAAACATATGTCCTAAACCTAAATTTTAGCAAGAGGGCGGTAATTCATGTTTTAGGTCAAACCATAATGGCCTATTAATCAATTATGGTTTTCCTATTTGAGTTTATAACTTTGCAGAGGCCTATTACCTGGCCAATTATTAATTTTATTGAAATCTTTTATTTAGGTTTGATTTGAATTTTGTGGATGACTATTCATGAAGTTATGCTTATTACCAAAAAATATGATCCATAATTTATGCCTTATTAAGAAATCAATAATCTTCATTGCTTATCTGTATACATCACCAAAATATTCAATGAAATTTTAAATATTTAGTTTTTTATCTAAATATTATGATACATTTACAATCAATATTTAGATTATCAATTCATTATATAGTATGGCTTTTATATAGTATGGCTTTTTCCTTCAATTAGTTGTTATTTTTTTGATTTCATCATCTTCAAATTCTCTTTTACTTCAGATTCTTTAACTCTACATATAAAACTACGATTCATATCCTCACATTGAATAGTAAGATCTCCCAAATCTTAAGTAAAACTACCATTATGTAATATATCAAAATAATCTTTTCATATTTTTTTAATCTCTTCGTCTCGAACTAGAACCGTCTGATTCTCATTTTTAATACACTTTATTGTACATAAGTCTCTAGACTTTCTCTCTCTTATTCGAGCAATTCTATATATATCATTTTCTGCCTCTTTATTATCCAACTTCATATATGTACACACACTTTTACCCCATAAAAAATAATGTGCGTTGGAACGGAGACTAATACATGTGCATATTCAATAATTTGGGGAACGGAGCTTCTCTGTTGTCCTATATGGTTTTTGATATCATACTATATGAAAAAGATAAACTCATCGGACGATTAGGTCGTCAGGAATCATTATTATCGGCAGAGGTTTTATTTCGGTTTATCTTTGCTATTTAAGTATGCCATACCGAATTAAGTATGCCATAGCGCTGGTTGATCATGTACAAGTATAGAAATATTTCGGTTTTCTCTGGGTGATTGTCATTGTCCTATATGGTAAATTGTGCCGAAACTCATGAAGATCTGATCCAAATACTTTGACATAACCAAAGTCAAGGTTGATAAAAACCAATACGATGGGTATGACGGATATGCTAATTTGACAAAACTATAACAAGAATCTTTAAGAGGTGTTCACTACAAAAGGGGGGAGCATTGAACTAACGATTGAAACTAGCTGGTTGTAACTCTGTAAGGATTGCGTTTTAGTCTTTCTTTGTTTTCGAGACGTACATCTCTTTATGAGCTTGGTTTCTAGTTTTATTTATATCCTAGAGCTAAACTAATTTAGCTACTCATGGTTCTAATTAACAAAATCCTATTTTTATTCATAAAACCAAGAAAATCTAATCTAGAAAGCAAGATTAATCTAAGTTAGAAAAAAAAAATTAAAAGAAGATTACCTAAGAAATAATGATGAGCAGCAAAAGGTAACTCTAGAGTTCGATATGGCGACCGTCACCTCTTAGGCAAAACCCTAATTTTATTGATAATTACGAGTATAAAATAACATGATAAATATCCTAGATTACAAGGATATTGCCAATATATAGGCCTCGGAGAACCAAACCCTAATCTGAGTACACGTGAGTAACTAAAAAAATTAGACTTTTCATTTATTAGATTCACATACACTTAAATTGATGGCTCTTTTAATTTAGTGTTATAGCACTATAAACTGACTTCTTCTATAAATGGGATTGACCACTTATGAATTTGTTTCGTTTTCCAACAACATCAATTTTATTTTTTGGTTTGCAGATCAGTTGTGTATTTGACATTTTAAGCTACACGCTTCAAGCATTTATTGTGTTTCCATTTATTCGTAGTATAATTGAAATCTAATTTGCAACAAAATTTGTTTTAAAAATAACATATTTATTATGCTTGCTAAGTGACATGTAACTTCTTAGTTCCAACACTATACTACCGAACTATTTATGCAATTTTTTGCTAATTATTCCTTTCTAAGTTCTAACTTGAGTAAAACATGCTTACTACAAGCATTGCCCTTGCTAATTCAGCCTGGCTTGAGTCTCCATTAGTCAATTTTGATAAGATTGCATCCTTAATACAATTTATTCATAATACTTAATACAGAAAATCCAGTTTTAGCCATTGATATTTCTTTATAGCCCAACATTTCGTGCCATATAATAAAACTGGCATAATAGCAGTCCTATAAAAAAATTTCCTTCAGTCTTACTGGAATGTTATGGTCGCATAAAACTCTCGTTACACTCCTCCATTTCAACCAGCTAGTTTGTATCATATCCAAATACTATTCCCAAATCGAAGAGACCCATCTGCGTGAATACATAAATCTGTTCTCCGCAATTTATTCATAATACTTAATACAGAAAATCCAAGAACTGCACAACTGGTCCAAAATATATTAGGCCTCCTTAGAGAAATTTAATTGAGTACATCTTCATTTAAAAAGAACGACAAACTAAAAGGAATCTCTGTTCCATGCTAACAACTGCTTTTTTGAATTTGAGACTCATATTAAAAAAGAACAATAAATTTTAGGTTCTTCGAGACTTCCGAGCGGGTTGCTTCCTTGTGGGTTGACGGCGTCTTGAAGAGATAGGACGATCGGTGGGGGATTGCGCAATGGGCTATAATATTGTGTCAATATCAGTTTGTGTGCACCCGGTTAGAACTGATTTTATCTTGACGAGGGCATTATAGAGCACATTGTATATTAGGGGAATTCTGAGTACAGTATTTAATAAATATCAACTGAGGTAGAGTATTTAATAAATATCTATTATATTGACCATTTAATAATTTTAATGCCGTCCTCGCTTATATAGTTGTAAAATAATATAGAGATGTTACTCGAATTTTACTGTCCGTCAATATTATAAACCATATAATAATTCAATAAATCCGCGATGTAATTTAATTTAGATATCTGTTGATATGATTAGATATCTGTTGATCATTGAATATGTATTGTGTCAAAAATAGTTGCATCCATACAGCTTGGAAATAACATCAAAAATGTATGAGGAGACAAAGGATGCAATTATATATTTTGAACTCAAGACTATAGTGCTATAACACTGGACGGGTAAGAGATACAAATGAGCAGTCAGTTTAAGTATTTGGATTTTATTATTATTCAAAATGATAGAGAGATTGATAATAATATTAACCATAGAATCCTTGTAACCCTATTTGTTTCCATGAGGTGTCTCAATCGTTAACTGAAGGTATCCTACTTCAACTTTTTTAATAAAAAAAATGCAAATTCTATCTTTCAATATCCACTAACAGATAATTCTTTAGCTCTTAAATTTACGTTCACGCGCGATGTTTTATTTTGATTTTGTGCTCAAACTTTACTTTTGATTAATTTTTCCACTAAATTTTTTCTTTTATTTTTTATTTTCTCTTTTTCATTGAATATTTCGCTTTTTGTGTGAATATTCACACTTGCTTAGGAACAAATCCCAATTACTCGGATCATATTCAATTTCTTTAAAATTATCATTCTTGTAAATATTCATGCTTACTTAGGCATAAGCTATTTAGAGATTAAAAGAGAGAGTTTTAAGAGTTTTTGGATTTTTGAAGTTTTTGTACTCTCTCAAAGTTATTTAATAAAAAAATTTCTTTCAATTATTTGATGGCTATGATGAAAATGAGTAGCTGAATTTCTTGTTAGTTTTAGATGAGGTAACAAACAGCTGATGATGATCTGGTACGAGTTTTTGTTCTTACATGCTTAATTATTTTATATGATATTGTATCTAGCTGTACTGGATTTTCATAGATAAAACTGGCATATTGTTTGATATTGATGCTAAAGTGACGGGTCCATATTTTTCTTCAATTTTAGCTACACATACAATTTAGTTTCGAATAGTGCAGACTTTTCACTATGTTCAAGTAGATGTCCCTTCGATCAATTTTTTTTTCAATTCTTTTTTTTTCTTCTGTGAATTTTTTGTAATTTATGAATATTGTAAGACCAGTATGACAGATTTTGTATGTATTTTTTTTTCACTATGCAAGAGCATATATTTTTCTTCTTGAACTAATTTTGCAAGACCATGTTTTACTAGATAATTACTTATTTCTATGATTACAATATTTTCAATATAAGTTCTTACTTTTTGTTAGTATCAGTGTTTGAATGTAGGATGTAAACTCGAAATATAGTATAACTGCATTTAAGCCATTTGCAAAGCCCAATTACATTTTGTAAACTACAATTATGGAAATACCGCTGAAAAACTGTACACTAGCCCTCAGTAGTAGTACATAAATTTTGAGAAGAAGTTGGTTACAATTGCAAGATATGCGACTAGAAAACAATATACTAGTTAATAGGTAAGATAGTATGCTAACAAGCTTTTTACGTCGAAAAGGCTATATGTAATCATTAAATAATCTATAAACACTAAAGATTGACTAAAAAATTGAATATAAATTAAAGCATGTAGGAAATCAACTTAAAACAAAACACATGCACCAATGCATGTTACAGGTTGTTGATCTTCTTCACAAAGGGGCATCAACTGGGCATTCATTTTTTGTACTTTTGAGACCAAATTTGCACATTTTTTCAGCAGAGTTCATATCATCTTCAGATGGTCCGACTTATTCTTACTTCTAAGTACGTCTGATTTTACCTTATATTATAGTGATTGCATTATATTTTGCGCAAATATCTTTTCTATGGGCCGTAATTAGTGAAATACTAGTTCTTTCTACAATTAACTTGGATACTTCCAAGCAAATACTCCATAAATTTTCAATGATTAAATAGAAAAATGAGCAATTTGGATTAGACAAGTTCAGTACATACTAGGTAAAATCAGCTTGTTTATGAACTAAAGCAGTAAACTTCAAAATAAAGCAGTATACTTGTGTTCATTGTAGTACAACTGAATAAAAGGGATATGTTAAGTTTGTTTATTTGCCTTTTTCTCACTCCGTCGTCTTGAATTTACCTACTCCAATTTTGATAAGAATGTTGTCAAGGCACTTGTTCAGCCAGCAAATGACTAGCTGAGGTGGTGAATAACTTTCAGTGCTTGTCTCTAAATCCGTTTTATTCATGCCTAATTGGTATCTCAGTCTACTCGCCTAAAAAAATTGAATACATAAATGGAGGAAAATTAATAATTATAGATTTGAGGAGCTTGGATAACAAATAATTGACAAAATACAACCCGTTTATTGAGCACAGTGACAACAAAAATCAAGGTTCTTTGAATAATGGACACAAGTTTATCTGTGCTTTAGTACCAAGAGCTGATAAATTTCATGGCATAGTACTCTAGTAAAGACAGAAAGAAGAAAATCATGAAGATCTACATCTAAGTGGAGGACTTAGAATAACAAAATTGAAATCCCCTCCAGTGGCTGCTGGACAGATGACCTTTCCTCTTTCTGTGGCTTCTAGGAAATGGATTCTAAATCATTGGTTACACAAGAGTGTTGGGGGAGAGAGTAAGAGGAGAAAAAGATTGGTAGGCTCCTGATAAAATAATAAATTACAAGGGCAGAGTGGTATTTTTGGAAGAGTACTAGCTATAGGTAATTTTATTGTACCATTATTTTATGCCTTGGATATACAAGGCCTTAGACCGAACATAATATGATCGAAGGGGTTTAAAAAATAGTTGACTTGGTCAAGGTCAAGAGGCTTAATCCAAAATCAGAGTTATATGAGGGGCAGAACAAAATTTTCCCATTTCAATTGCTTATATTCTTATTTATGTTTCTTATGGCTTATGAATGGTGATAAGGCCATTATTTTGATTATATCTTAGCATGTCTTTTTCTAAACCAGCCCACACTTTGCTAGGTCCTTCATCACAAGTGAATTGAACAGTGTGCCAACAATCTTGTGTCTGTGCATCAACAATTTTGTGGCCGTGCATGGACATTCTGGGATGTGCCAGAGTCATATGCCTCTTCTTACCATACCTACCAGACATATACTTTTCAAAGTACTGCAAGTTATTGTTAAATACCTCTAGTTGCTTTAGATTTTAGCGGTGTGTTCTATAGTTAATTTACTATTCTTGTATGCTCCAACATCCAATTTTATGCCCAAATACTCTCTCAATTGTGATATTAGTGATATTATCCTTCTTAGGTATTTTCTTCGTCTCGTATTGGCGGCTGAAGTAGCTAGTGATTCTATTATTCTCCTCATACCTGTATATTATGAAACATGTACTTGCCTTCTTGGGTACATCAATTTTGAGTTCTACACTTTTATTCAAAAAATGGGTACTATGCCATCGTTGCAATTGTATCCAAGTGGGCCACTTCGCCCGTCTCTGTCTTCGCCATGTGGATCTCAGGAGAGAGATGGGCTGTTTTTGCAAAAACAACCCCACAATTTATGTCCTTATAAGCAAATTAAGTTTTTCTTTTTTGTCCTTTCCTCGAAAAAAAAACCCACATTGCGAGGAGGAGTTTCTAAAGGAGCACTCCTTTTTCAACTAG